>BDDA01000064.1:148416-181814 GCA_001662385.1 Chlamydomonas asymmetrica
CTTGGCCAGTTTCCGCCCCGACCTAAACCTCTGCCTTAATCTCAATCAGCTTCGTCCTCCGCCTCTACAATGTCCGCTTCATCAGCAGCATCAACGGCAGCACCTGCGTCTCCCGCACCGCCTGCTGCTGCTGCTGCTGCTGCTGCTGCTGCTGCTGCTGCCATGGCCGTGCGGAGCACCGCCTTCACGTCATCATCAGCATCCCAGGCGAAGTCCGCTGCGCTCTTGCCATGCGTTAGGGTCCGCATGAGAGGGTCGGCGCCAGCATTGAGAAGGGCGTTTACAACATCCACATCGCTCAAATCCGAGGCCAGCATGAGTGGCGTGTAGCCCCAGGGGTCGGCAACGTTGGCGTCAGCGCCTGCCGCCAGCAGTATGTTGACCGCCTCCAACGCTACCACGTCTGCAAAAGAGGTCGCCGCCTGTTGCAGACGATACAGCATCAGCCGTACACGCAATGACGCACAAACAATCAACATGGATGCAGGTATGTATGGCTGCGTTGTGCATGCATCACATGATGAGCTCATGAGTGGAATACAAGTACCTAGCATTACTTCCTAGTGCGTTGTTGATTGTGCTTGTTGACTGATCGACCAACAACTCAATTGATCCACTTTATGATTTGGTATGAACGCTAATCAGCAAGGCAGATCCATGCACCCAAGCAAGCCCAATATACCCTAGCAAAAACACCAGCAAGCAACTGGTTATATCCGCACGCAGCATGCCTACCACTCACACGCACCCACCATGAGTGCCGTGCCCACCATAGGACCAGTAATATCACTATCCTCATCATCAAATGTGGGATCGCGATAAACAGCGTTGACATTGGCGCCGGCCGCAATTAATAGCCCCATCACACATGTCTCGCTGTGCTTCGCAGCTGTGGTCAGTGGCGGCTCCACCAACACGTCGTGCGGGGTGATATGTCCGTCAAGCGGCGCGCCCGCGCGTATCAGCCGTGCAACTGCACGCGCGTCTCCCAACTCAGCCGCCTGGTGCAGCTGCAGCACCTGGCTTGCCCGCAGCGCACGGCCAGGGTCTGCACCTGCCTCCAACAACGCGTCCGCCACCGCCTGGTGCCCCCCGCGGAGCGCTGCCATGTAAGCAAGGGGCTCCCATGGTCGCTTAACGGCCCGTGTGTTGGGTTTGGCCCCTGCGTCCAACAGTGCAATCACCACGTCCAAGTGGCCGCCTGCGGCAGCTTCCACCAATATCTCCGCCAAGGTCTCGGCTCTGAGACGCGACACACCCGGCGCCTCGGACAGCCAACCCAGGTGGTCCAACGCAGCTAGTACCGCATCCGCATGGCCGTGATCCGCCGCAATAAGGGCTGCATTTGCCAAGACACGACCAAAGCGTTCACCGTTCTCACGCAGCTGTGCCATGGCCTTGTGAGTGACGACCGTGCTCATCGCCTCAGCATGGCCGGCAGCTGCCGCGACCGCCAGCATGCTTGACGCCAGGCTGTACGAGCCGGAATTCCAGATGGACGCTGGATGCGCTTTTTGTTGGTTGTGATCTGTGAGCAGATAGTCAAAGCACGCCTTCAGGCTGCCGACATGGCCGCGGGCTGCGGCGGCCACGCACGCCGTGTCGTTCCACACACCCTCTGCCAACAGCTCCTTCACGCACGCAAGGTGACCGTGGGCCGCTGCTGCAACGAGCGCCGGGTGGCCAAGGCCCGAGTCGTGCGCATGAGGCTCCGAGCGATCGTAGCGATGGGTAAACGCAAACGTGTGGGCGGGAGACGTCCCCTTGCCCTCCTGCGCACTGGTCTCTGCAACGCGGCAGGCCTGTAGCAACGCCTTGACCACGTCTGGGTGGTTTGCGCGGGCTGCCCATGCCATAGCGTCTTGCACCGCTGCCCGTGCCTGCACGTTGGGCCAGCCACCGAGCTGCGCTGGGAGCTGCTGCGTTTGCGGATGTTGTTTGCCCTGCTGCGTCTGCGTCTGCGTCTGCGGCTCGCCCAAGCCACCTGGGAGGGGTTGTGTGGGCAGGCCGCCTGTGTGGCCGGCATGAGGTGAGGCATCAATGCAGCCGTCGTGACGGAGCACCTCGGTCCTCTGCTCCATCACCTCAGCTAGCGCGTCCAACGCTGCATCCACATCACCCACACAAGCAGCGACCACCAGACGATGTGCAGCAGCGGCCGGCGCAGACAAGGCAGGCGGCAACATGGCGTGCCCAGAGAAGCACGCTGGCTCACCACTGTGCTCACCAGTGCTGCCACTTGGCTGCAGGAACGAAGGCGGCCAGAAGCGCTGCGCGAGCGTACACAACACGTCCTGGGTGCAGGCCTCGTAGAAACCACGGCCTGAGCACTCGGCAAGCGTGAGCAGGAGGCCGGCGTGGTCAGGCTGTGCGCCAGGGTCCAACAACCGCTGGATGAACGCCACAGGGCGCCCCACAACAACTGCAGCCATCAGCGGTGTGAACCCTGCGCTATCGCAGCAGTTGGGGTCTGCGCCGGCCGCCAACAACGCGTCCACGATGCGGAGTCGGCCCGCCGCCGACCCCCTGTACTGGTCTTCCATAGCACCGATGTGGGTCAACCCGTGTTTGACTGCGACATGCAGCACGGTCTCAGGCGCGTCCCGGCCATCTGCCACATCTGTCACTGTGTGCAAGGTGGGGTTGGCTGCCAGCAACACCTCCACCACCTCAGCGTGCCCACGCGCGCACGCTTCGAGTAGGGCGTGGCGGCTGTGAAACCACCTGTCATGTTCACTCAGGTGCAGGCCTGCCCCGCCTGCCACCATAGCCGCAACCACGGCCGCGTTGCCGCACTCTACGGCCATATTGAACGACAGGGTGCGGAGGAGAATGTGTGCCGGTTCCGGCGCAGTGGTTTCGGCAGAGGTGGTATCAGCAGCGTCAAGACTGGTTTCGCCTTCAGAGCTGTTATCAGCGGTGGCGTCAGAGCCAGCAGCAGCAGCAGCAGCATGTGGGCTTGGCAGTGCCGCCGCAGCAGCCTGGATCAACAACTGCAGTGCGGGTGCCTGGCCATGACGCACAGCCTGGTACAGGTTGCGGTTGGCCTGGCGCAGCCGCAGGCTGCCATGCCGGCCGGACGACAGGCTCCACCGATGGTACCCGTCATCGACATCCAGTGTGCCAACAAACGCGGCAGCATCAGCACCCAGCTGAAGCAGGTGCTGCACCACTGCGTGTGTAAGCTCTGGTGGCATGCCGGCAGTCAAAGCCACTCCCACGGCCTCCTCGCCGCCGTGCCGCAGAAGCCATGACGCCAGGAAACGGGCATCGCTCCGACAGCTGTGCGCCGACCTGCAACCAGCAACAGGAAAACAGTATGCAGAAAATGTTGCACACTATGCAGTCCAGCACATGTTGTTTTCCTGGACCAGTATGGCTAAACTCGAGGTGCGCCACGCACCAACTGCTCAGCATGATGCGACGAGCACCAAACGGTTGCAGGCGCTGCAGTAAACACTCTTTATTTTTGGAAGTATACTAGTTGCAGAGCTCAGTTGGGGAAGCTTGTTGCGTTCCTTGTGCATTTCAAGAAACGCTCCCCTTGTTTGAGTGTTTTGTGCATTGCAAGACAAGCTCTACAGCCTGTCCTTACAAGGCCCAGGTTTAAGCGTTCCCAGAAACGCACAAGCAGCACGCGTGCAGATGCAGTGACTCCCGCCAGCACTGATGTTTACCACTGCCACAGTGGTTTGAGCAGTGTCCCTCACGGCACGGCCACAGCACGATCGCCACTCACCCAACAACCCGGATCGTACCTGCAACTGCTGGTGAGCACCCATACGTCGTCCGGATTTTCCGCATGAAGAGCTACACTTGCCCACAGTGCAGGAGCTAGGTCGGCCTGGCAGCTGTCCATTTTTGCGTAGCTGCACACAGCTCAGGTGTAAAGTACAAAGTCAAATGGCCAGACAGGGCGCCTCATGCACGCTGCTTATGTTTAAACATGGGCAATGCATGCTCATGTTGCTTGTTGCAGTTCGAATTTTCCATTCGAATGAAGCCGAGACCGCCAGGCGTACACCAACTGCCACACGAGCCAGCACTGCCCATTTGCGACTTTGTTTGCCATACTGTAAACAGAAAGACTGTTATTGTCTGTGTGCACACTGTCGACAGTGAATTGCCACAGTTGGGAGGAGCAGCACAGAGGAGAGTTCTGTGGGCTTAAAGAGGGCAACCTTGAGCCGCCTTTGGCCTGGTGCAAAAAAAGCCGAAGCAAATGACTAGCTGTCCTGGACGTCCAGGCTTTCAGTCGGTCATGAAGGAAGTGACCTGCTGGCAGCTGAGGCAATCAAGGCAGTTGAGGCAAGCCAAACAGCTCGTGGTTTCAAGGTTTCAAGTGATATATTTATTCCTGTATTTGTGTAGGTGCAATTATCCTGCCTTCATGTAACGCCTGCTGCAGGGCTGCTGGTTCGTCAGTTGGGCCCACCTGTGGGGCGAGGATAACAAGTACAACCAGGGTACAACCAAGCTTTTCAGCACACCTGTATCACACAGCAATATCTGTTGCAGGTGAACAACAACCTTCAGAGCGTAACACGTTTGGGTAACTGGTTTCGGTTCCGGAGGTCAAAAAGGATTGGATAGAATCCGACCAGTGAGAAACATCCAGTAACAAGCTGAGCTATATAAGCAGCTGTGAAAGGGCGTGAAGTACTTGTATGGCACTGGTCGGGACCTTGCGGCAGCCCCTGCCCTCGACTCATCGTCTTATCGGCACTTAGTCTATACAGTGTAAGGTTGTAAGAACCAGAGCTACGTGTGCAACGAATTAGGGACTGGAGAGCGTTGAGACAGGAGAATCAGATGGGCACTACGAGGCAGGCAGGGGCGCAGACACGGAGTTTGTAAAGAACGGGCACAATATGACGGCGCAAGTAATCAACATGGAGCGGAGACTCGCTGACTGTAGGGTCAAGATCTGCTGTCCGGTGATGCCACCACCAGGTGAGGGCAGAGTCGTCAGACCGCACCCAAGCATTTACCTTGGCAGTAACTGGCACTTCCACTGGCAGGCGAATCCGGGAACCTTGGCAGGCATGCAGTGCATCTGCCGGTCCGTGCAGACACTCCACGTTTTGATGCATCCAAGCATTTGCAGTTATTGCTCGCCTCGTGACAAGTTCGTATCCAGAGAATGTGTACCTGAAAACCGCTTGCTCATGAGCAAAAGCTGCACGCACAACCTTGCTTGTTGCGTATGCCCACGCTATGGAAGTGACCAGGCTGATGACCTGGGTCCTGAGCTGTGGGCCTGTATAGCGCTTCTTGTGGACACCTCAGATGCCTTGCTGGCGCTCACCGGCAGTTGCAGGTACGGCGTGTGTGTCGTCGCAAGGTCGTTGCGTGTGAGTGACTGGACTGCGCTGTTTAACGTGCAACAGCATAGAAGCATATATGTCAGCAGTGAACATCCAGCGTTTGTTGTGGCAGTATGATGCTTGTGCATTGCTGGGAGCGCTGAACTGCCTTCCCAACTGCATCCGCTTGGGCTGCTGCCCAAGCTCGAGAGCGGTCTTGGAGTATACAGAGCACGCAACTCACAACCGCATGCAGCTCTGCATCAACGGTGGTTCTACAACAGCAATTCTTATGCAGCACTTGCAACCGTTTGGCACAAGATGCAGCACACTGAGCAGTTGGGCGTGGCGCACATCATTCAGTCAGTATGCGCCAAAAAAAGCTTGTGCTAAGTGGTTTCTTCTCTTTCTACGCGTGCAAACTGCCTGTACTGGTTGTACTGTTGCTGGTTGCAGGTCGGCGCACAGCTGTCGGACCGATGCCCTTTCCTGGCGTCATGGCTTCTGCGGCACCACAGCAGGGAGGAGGCCTTGGGAGTGGCGTTGGCTGCCGGCACGCCACCAGCGCGTACACGTGCTGTGGTGCATCACCTGCTTCAGCTGGGTGTTGATGCGGCCGCGTTTGTAACCACGCTGGACGTCAACGATGCGTGCCATGTGTGGAGCCTATCTGACCTTCACGACGACCTGCGGTTGCGCCAGGCCAACCGCGACCTTTACCAGGCTGTGCGTCATGGCCAGGCACCCGCACTGCAGTTGTTGGTTCAGGCTGCTGCTGCACTGCCAAGCCCGCGCGCTGCTGCTGCTGCTGAAGCCACCGCTGCCGAAACCACTGCGCCGGCACTACTGGTGCACACCCTCCGCACTCTGTCATTCAACATGGCCATGGAGTGCGGCAACGCGGCCGTGGTTGCTGCTATGGTGGCAGACGGGGCGAGCCTGCAACTGAGGGATCACGACAGCTGGTTTCACAGCCGCAATGCCCTACTCGAAGCGTGCGCGCGCGGGCACGCTGAGGTGGTGGAGGCGTTGCTGGCCGCGAACCCGGCCTTGCACGCTGTGACGGAAACGGCGGCTGGCCTGGACCCATATGAGACCGCGTTGCACATCGCAGTCAAACACGTGTTCAACCACGTCGGTGCTAGGGAGGACCAGCGCAGGCGGTCGTCAACGGGCCGAATGCGCATAGTTGACGCATTGTTGGCGGCTGGCGCAGACCCCGACTGCTGCGATAACGAGGCATTGACGCCGCTGATGGCAGCAGTTCTTGCGGGGCGCCCCATCGCGGTCATCCAACGGCTGTTGGACGCTGGCGCACAGCCGGACCACGCCGGCATCCTGCTCACGCTTGCCGAGTGCCCAGGCCGTCACGACTACGATGCCTGCTCCCAAGACGTGTTGCACACCCTTGCGCAGCGCTTCTGGCCGCCCTCATTCCCGCAGCCAAGTGACAGCATTGGTGAGCACAGTGGTGAACCAGCGGGCTCTGGGGACGCCATGCTGCCGCCTAGCTTGTCTGCGCCGGCGTCTGCAGCGCAGCGCATGGTGGTCGCCGCCTGTGTGGGTGACGTGTGTGCAATGCTGGCTGCGCTAGCGGAGGAGATGGAGCAGAGGACCGAGGTGCCCCGTGACGACGGCTGCAATGATGCCTCACCTGATGGCGGCCCAACCGACGGCCCGCCCACACAAACTCTCCCAGATGGCTTGGGCGCGCCGCCGCAGACGCTGACGCAGGTGCAGCTGCCACAACAGCAAGGCGCGCAACATCCCCAACAACAACAGCCCCCAGCGCAGCTCTGTGACGTGCAGGCACGGGCAGCGGTGCAGGATGCGATGGCGTGGGCGGCCCGCGCAAACCACCCCGACGTGTTGAATGCGTTGCTGCAGGTCCCTCGCATTGCAGACACCATCGCGCAGGAGGGCAAGGGGACGTCTCGCACCTGCACGTTTGCGTACATTTATCGCGATGACATTTTGGAGCCGTATGCGCACAGCTGGGGCCTGGGCCATCCGGCGCTCGTAGCTGCAGCGGCACACGGCAACCTCGCATGCGTGGAGGCGTTGTTGGCGGTGGGTGTGTGGAACGATACGGCATGCCGTTCAGCAGCAGCCCGCGGCCATGTCGGCAGCCTGAAGGCATGCCTTGACCATCTCCTCATGGAGCACAACCAACAAGGAGCGCATCCCGTGCCCAGCTGGCGTTGCGACTTGTCCTGGGTGCCGGCAAGCTTAGTGGCGGTGGCGGCAGCTGCCGGTCATGCTGAGGCGATGAGCACGGTCGTGACTCACAAGGCCATGGCGAAGCTGCATCGGGGCATTCGTCGCTGTGGTCATGTGTTGGCAGATGCGGCTTCCTTGGCGGCGGATCGCGGTCATGCTGGTGCGATGCTCGCCGTGCTCGGTCCCCTGGGTTGGCTGTCCGAGGCGCCAGGTTTGTCGCGTGTGAGAGCCGAGACTTTGGCGGAGGTGTTGGTAGAAGCTGCCGCAGGTGGCCACATGGTCGTGGTGACTGCACTATTGGACGCCGGGGCCGACCCCAACATGCGGGCTGTCCAGCGGCCAACCGAGCCCCTTGCTTGCATGGCAGCACTCCGCGGGGGGCACCAGGCGGTGGCGAATGCGTTGTTGGCGGCTGGTGCAGACCCCGGCCTTGCGCTGCTGGCGAGCCAAGCGCTGCAGCTGCAACAGGCGGCCGAGGTGGGAGACGTGCGCGCAGTTGCGCGACTGGTACGCGCGGGCGCTCGGCTCGACGGGCGCATCACCCAGCGTGACGCGTTGGTGGAGCCGCCATTGACCACAGCCGCAAAGCACCGCAACATGCAAGTGATGGACCTATTGATCGCGGCCGGCATCGACATCGACGCTGTTTATCGCGACCCCAACTTCAATGATGACCAGGTTGATGTCACCCGCCCCATTGTCGGCACGGCACTCATGGTAGGTGCGTGGGTGGGTGTTGTAGGCGTTCCTGCCTGCGGACATAGCAAGTTGCTTGCTGACGTGGCAAGGTTCGCAAGGTTGTACATAATGGTGGCACACGCACACTGATACTGATGTGCAGTGATATGCCACACACATCTTTGCCATACGGACTGATACGGTACACTTTTCAGTTTGGAGTTCCTTGGTACGCTTTTCTGGAGTACCGTATGTAGGGTATATATGTAGGGCGTGTGGGTGCATGGATGCACACCTATTACGATGTGGATTGATGTTATTTATTGTTGGTCAATCAGTTGACAACGCAGAGAGGGGTAGTCCAGCTGCTTGCATTCAACTCATCAGCGCATGGTTGACCTTACATCACTTGGCCAATCAGGCCATTCATGGATGGCGTTCGTGAACAGGCAGTGCCGTGGAGCGTGTGGTGGTGCGTGCGTGAGCGGGCGTGTATGTGATTTGTGCCCAGGCGTACATGCATGCTATGGTGAAACACCAGCTCATGTGATGCATGTACAACGCAACCGCACAATCGTGCCAATTATGTTTATCACTTGTGGCTGATGGTGTATTGCATACCACAGGCGGCCGTGTTTGACGGCACGGGGGCGTTGGAGGTGGTCGACGTGTTGCTGGCAGCAGGCGCTAATGTCAACATTACTGACCCCTGGGGCTACACGCCACTCATGATGGCCGCGGGTACAAGCAACTTGAACGTGGTAATGACCCTTCTCAATGCCGGCGCCGACCCTCTCATACGGACCCTAAGCCATGGCAAGAGCGCAGCGGACTTTGCATGGCGTGTTGACATGCGGGCGCTGCTCTCCGCAGCCATGATAGCAGCAGCAGGCGGTGCGGAAGACGCGGATGCTGCCGTTGATGCTGCTGATGAAGCGGATACTGTAGAGGCGGAGGCTGTTGAGGTGGAGGACGAGGCTGATGCTGAAGCCGAGGCTAATGAGGTTGAGGCTGAGGCTTAAGCTGACCGAGGCTGCTAATGTTCAGGCTGAGCCTGTCAGCCGATGCACAGCTCCGTTGTGTGAGGTTGGCTTAGTAATTGATGGGATCATGCCATGCATATTGCCGTATTCACATTAACACCATTGCATGTAACGCATGCTATTCAGTACGGTATTCACGCATGGTCTGCCCCTCGACATGTTGCAAGGAGGATGTAAATGGATGTTGGATGGTGAGCGCTGTCAGCCCAGCAGCCGTGTGGACGTTGGGGTGGAGCATATAATTCCATTTGGTTTTTGGATGCACGCGCCTGGTCACTGTTGCAAATGTTACGTTCTGCGACATCAGGACATGCTGGCAAATGGCCCATGCTCCCCCCAGATGGGGACCAGGCGATCAGAAGAGGCCCACCAACCAAGGCACAGGGCACTGTTGCATATGCTGCTGTGTTGCATGACTTATTGGCTGGATGAAATAATGATGTTGGAGGTTTACTACTTTACTGTATTGTAGATGGCAGCAACCGCAACAGCAGCGATTGATGCCTGGCAGCACCCTGTGTACCATACATTCATGCGTGCCATGACAGCACGGCATGGCCGACTGGTGTGTTTGCTCCCTACACATTGGAGCGTTCTAGGCGAGCAAGGCCGCCACTCCCGCCTGGTGTGAGTATCGCAGATGGACTCGGCTTGTTCGCATGCAATCGTGGATTCGCAATCAGCTTCCTACCAGCTTCACGCCTACGCATGCCCCCGTGTTCGCATCCCTGGACAGCATGTTTGCACCGATTTGTGTTTTTAATGTGTTCATGCCTGTGCGCATGTGGATTGACTGGTGTCCCTGCGCATGGTGTGCATCGGTTAGTGGCAGTGATTGTAGTGCAGGCGTTGCCAGCTAGCGTGGAGTTGCGCCGCATGCATGCCTCAGTTGGGGCGCGTACATGCTGCGTACCGCACCCCTGGTAGCCCACTGAACGCTGCGGAAGGTCTCTGAGCATGCCAGCTCGCTTGATTGTGCGGACTCCCCACAAGCTGCTTTGCTTGCGCTGTTTTGGCAGCCGGGATACCGCACCCGTTGGGTCCCCCTCCCGTCCCTGGCATGGTCGACCCCGATACCCTTTTGCCATTAGACTGTCCTTACACCTGCTCTTCCCTGTCTAAGAAGCGCTCTGCTCATGCCTCACTGTTCACTTGCATGCCGTCTGCTTATGGTCCTCCTCCTATCAGGCCAAGCGCTTCGGCCAGCACCAGAATGCTTCGGCCAGCATGGACACTGCTAGGCCACTGCCGTGTTTGGTGGACATGCCGTGGTCATGAGGGCAGGCACCTTTGTGTTCATCCCCCTCCCTGCATCTTTACGCTTACGTGCTGTGGGCGCATCGCGTGGTTCTATCGTTCTTTCACTCAATTTTGGTAACCAGCAGTATGCCAGAATATGCTGGATGAACATGCCCATGCGTTGAGCGAGGCCGATGCATTGCTGGAGACGGGAGCCAGGCGTAAGATGAGAAGGACAAGCACCGCACGATACAGTTCTGTATGCGTGATATATTGATATCTGTACAGCATAAGACTGCCCCGTGTGCGCGCGCATGCGTGCATGTGTACCGCACCAAGTTAGGAGATATCCACAGCAAACAGTCTGTGACGCAGCCTGTTTCTGAAGAGACATCTGTCGAACAGGAGTTTCTCCGCATAAGCCAGGGTGACACACACACCCTACGGCCGCCAATGAGTGACAGCTGCTATGCTCATTGACAGAGTCTTCAGCAATGATGAGCGACAGCTGCTATGCTTGTTGACAGAGTCTTTAGCAATGATTTAGCTCACCCCAGTATGCAAGCAGTGTGCAAGGCCCGCGGCCGGTGCTGTACAGTGGTCTGAACGAATACCTGCCGCTTTCGATTGCAAGAGGGCTGGGCTTGGTAGCTCCACGACAGCTCCAAAAAACACCAGTACCAAAATGGCAGCATCACATACACATGCTGGGTTGCATGCTGCGCATGTCCACCCCCGGCGGTACAACAGCCAATACGCGCGCATACATGCAGTGATGCAGCGCATGGAACATTCATAACCTGCGGGCACTTGTCTGCATGTGGTGGGCAACCCGACGGCGCCGACCTCCTGCTGCTCACACACACATCCACACACACACGCACACACCAGCATGCGTTCAAGCAAGATAGGCACATGACAGCGCGTCCGAATGGGTCCGAGCAGGTCGCCAACTCCACGCTTGCCAACTTGCAAACGCAGATCAGTGCACACAGTCAGCACTGTGACGGAAATGATTGCACGAGGCTGACCACCATGCAGAGCAAATGCCCGCCGCATTAATCGCCCGCTATAATATTTGGTAGTTGTATGAAACAACGCGTCGCCTGGGGCCCCGCGGCCCCCGTGCCAGGCAAAGGCGCCAGCAAGCGTGAAGGCAGTGATGCAAAGCGAAGAAATCACTGCGCGCTCAGGATCGCCTGAATATGGAGAAGTAATGAAGCATGCAGGCCTGCGTTTGGTGACACAGCTGCACTGCTGCTGCTTTGCAGAGTGGACGAGCCCCACAGAGTGAAGCAGCCGTGCAGCACGAACAATGGTGTTGCCGAGATGCATGCAGGTAGCAATAGCAGTCCAGAGAAGTGCGATTGAGTTGCTGCAAGGGCTTGCGATGCATGCTATCACGGCAATACCCAAGCAGGCCCTACCATTCGCCAGCACTGTCTAGGTCAGGCATCTTGACCTGCGCATGCATATGTGAAGGGGGTGATCGAAGTTTGGCTGGCAGGCGCGTTGAATTCGCACGCTTGGGTCGCTGGTCGCTCGCGTGTGCACTGCAGTACTGCCCCTCCCACTAACCCCGCTGCATGCACCTGTCTGCCTACAATGCGTCTGTGGAGTCCGCGGAGAGTAACGGCCTGAGGGCATACCCAGAAGAGTGCACTGGTGCGCATTGGCAGTCATGGGGACGCATGCTGCGCATGTGATGCATATCATGGGATGCTCTCATGCTACTCCTTGCAATGCTCTGATCCGGAACTGACCCGCAGGGCCATACTGGTCCGGTTCTGCAAATCTCTTTCGCATAAATAGCTTATAGTCATCGAGGTGGTGTGGCGTGCAATTACGCACCGACCCAGGCGGTCGGCCGACATGCCATTGTCACGGCATTGCCAAGTCAAATCAGCACTCGGGGTCGCTGCCAGCAGTCAGGGGGCTCAGCTCCCCATGTTCCTCCTCATCGTAATGATCAAGGTAATGCTCATCGCTGTCATGATGGCTGCCCTCCGCCTGATCGGGAGCGTCGTCAGGCTCGAATGCGCTGTTGACGTACGCCATGCCAAACTGCGCTTCACCAGCAGCGGCGCGGGAAGCTGCGGCATCGGCGGGCGATGAACCCGAGGCGGTGCTGCTTGTACCGGCAGCAGCGGCACCTGCACGCACACGCAGTGGATCGAGCAGCCCGGCGATCAGAGGTGGCGTTTGCACGGCAGCGCAAGGCAGACATGAGTGCTGGCGTCTCACATACAGGAACGTGCGAGTGCCGGCTAGGTTGGTGCACACAGTATGCTAGGTTCACTCACTGGCGATTGCGGGGCCGCTGCGGCAGGGGTTAATCGTGGCAGCTCAATCCCTGACAAGGGAGTGGACAGTACCAGTCATTGAACGGTATTCTATTCACGACATGCAGCAGTCAGAGACAGCTATGCGGCGGAGTTCACTCACTGGCGATGCCCGCGAACGTGGGCGCAACGGGCGGCAGGTCGTCGTCCCAGTCGCTGTCCGCGAACAGAGCGTTGCTCGCCACCTGCCGCCACGTCGGCACCACGCCCGGCAGCTTCCCGTTGGACAGCGGCGGCAGCTGCCCCGCCTCCGCCGCATAAGACAGCCCCGCCATCGCCAGCGGCCCGGGCGACGCCATCACGCCGCCCACGACGCTGGAGACCACGCTACGGGGGGAGGAGAGGGCGACCGGGTCATAGACGCTGACGCCAGCCACGCCGCTGGCGCTGTAGCGGCCGCCGTCCGGAGAGCTCGCGGCACTCGCAACGCTGTGCGCGTAAGCCTGTGCGGCAGCGGCGCGGTCCTTGACTGCGGAGGCGGCCAGGCCCAGGGAGGCCTCGGTGATCTGGGTCAGGCGGCTGCCCATGTCCAGCAGCGCCGCCATGGTGCGGTGCGCCTGCTCCATGTCGGCGGGGTTCATGGGGCCCGCTGCGCGCTCAGGCGCAGGCGCGGTCGCGGTCGCCGCTGCTGCTGCTGGCTGCGAGGCCCAGCCGCGCAGCGAGGCGCTGTGCTCCAGGTGCGCCAGGCGTGCGGCGAGCGATGCGGCGTGCACGGCCTCGCCGGCGATTGACGCCACCGGTTGAGCTGCCGCTGACGCCGCCCCAGGTGCGGTTCCGGAGCCGTACACCTGCTCCAGAAAACGGGGGATGCTGCTGTGCGGCTGCTGGGGCAATGCGGCAGCATCCGTACCCAGCCCTGAGGTCAAGCGTGTGGCAGCAGGCGCTTGCGAATGCAGCGAAGGGATGCCGGAAGACCCGCTCGCCGGCTTGGCCTCGGGCACACGCGGCAGCGGCTGCTGCGCCCCGGCCGCGCCCACAAAGCGCCCAACTGGCATGGACGCTTCCAGCAGCGACTGCGGCGCGCTGATCGTCCTCAGCTGCTCCGCGTACTGCAGATCGTACCGCGGTGCGTCCGCCCCGGGTGCCACGCCCCCCATGGAGTACGGCTGCTGCTGCTGCTGCTGCTGCTGCCGCTGCCCCTTAGCGGCGCCTAGGTCAGCATGCGCGTCAAACACCGACGCCAGCGCCCTAGCAGTGCCGTCGCCGTTCAACACCGCCGCGCTGCCGATCACGGGGTACACGACGGCACCCGCCGCACCGCCCACCGCGGATGATACGCGGGCCTGCGGCTGCACCGCCGGGTACTGCTGCTGCTGCTGCAGCTGCGACGGCGGCTTCGCCGCGTGCCCGGCGCCTGCACTGCCGCCTGCAGCGCCCGCAGCGCTGGACCTCACAGAGGGCGCCGCCGAGCTAGCAGGGCGTGACGCAGGCCGCGGAGAGGCCAATCCCACCACCGGATACCCACCCCCAGCAGCCGCACCAAGCCCACCTGCAGCGCCACCGCCGATCCCCAACACCGAGGACGCAACCGGAAAGACGGCAGGGTACGCTGCGGTCCCTACCACCCTTGAACGATTCAGCAAGCCGCCGGTAGCACCGGCATTGCCCACAGGGCCTGCTGGGGAGATGCCGTTGCGGGCCCAGGTGTCGGCCGCGCCGCCACGGCTGCGGGGCTCTGGGCTGGAGGCGGCGGCGTCGGTGGTGTGGAAGATGCGGCGGATGGTCGCCTGCACGTCGTCGTCAAAGGCCTCCCAGTACCAGCGCTTGAACTGCTGGAACGCGATCTTCTTGCGCTTGATGCACGTGCGGATGGCCTCGACGGACGCGGCCTTCTCCTCCACGGCACCGCGCCACGCGGCCAGGGCCCGTGCCGCCAGGTGCGCGGCGCTCCGCGCCGCGGCGGCTTCGCCGCGCGCGCGCAGCGCGCGCGAGGCGCCTGCAGCGCCGCGCCAGGCCGCCAGCACGGCGGCAGCCGTGCGCTTCGCGCCCGCGACAGCGAGCTCGTCCGCATGTTGCTCGGCGTCCTTTGCGGCCGCCACCGCGTCCTGCCACCCGCCCAATACATAACGCACCAGCGCGATATCAGCACGTGCGGCCGCGCGCTGCACCTGCGCTCGCGCGGCAGCCAGGCCGCCCGCCAGGCCCCGCCACTCTGTGAAGGTGGCGGCCAGCAGGCTGTGAGTGAGCGCAGCGGCAGAGCGCTCCGCGACGTTGTCGGTGTATCGTGCGCGGTCCACGGCGGCCTGCCAGACGCCAAACGCCCACCTGCAAGGGCCAAGCGCCAGAGCCCGTGTATTGGTCATGAAGGGCATACACTGATACATGCAGCCAGGGGGCAGCTCTGTGCTCCATGCAATGGAGGTCGGCAGCTCAATTTGCGCTACAATTCTTGAACAACCAGGGTCGATTGTTGAAATGTTGCAGTCCCTTGGCAGGATTGCATTCCCTTGGCAGGATCAGCAGTGACCCTCGGCCGGGGTGTTGTATGGATGGGTGCTCCATACAACACCCCGGGTGCGCTCAAAGCGCAGGCTGTCGTGGAAAGCAGAGCTTCAGCACAGCTGGACTGCCACGCGCGTGCTTCGACCTTGCCCACTGCAAGGCCTTAACGGCCCTGCCCCCACCGGCTGTCCCACCCACCTGAGCTTGATGGCTTCTGTCTTGCGGCCAACATGCAGCATCAGCAGACGCAGACGGTGCGCGTCCGCAGCACACCCACGCCATGCCAACAGCACCTGCAGCCCGTAGGGCACACCAAGGATCCAAACAAGGCAGCGGTCAAGGCGCCAATATCATCGACAATGTGTTGACCGCAACAGCAAATGAATGTGCAGGACGCATACAGGACGGGTGCACAAGGGTGAGGCGGCAAGGCCGTCGAGTTGAAAACAAGTCACACACCCGCCACCAGTAACAGGATGAACGATTACCTTCTGGGGGGAGCATGGGCCGTTTGACAAACACAACATGACATGGATGCAGGCGCCCGCTCACCTCCCGGAGCTCTGATTGAGCCACGCGCGTGCAGGCTGCCTCAAGCGCAGCGCGCGCCCGCGCAGCCCCCTCCACCGCATGCCGCCACGCCGCCAGGCAGCTGCCCGCCAGCTCAGCGTCGCGCGTCGCGGCCAGGCCCTCCGCGCCAGCGCGCCGGCCCGCCAGGAGCACCACCAGCTCGTGCCACGCGGTGAAGACGCGTTGCGCAGCACGGGCGGCGGACCTGCATTGACGACAACAACGCCACACGCAAAGTCAGGGGGTAAGGGGGAGAGCACCAGCCCCAAGGACTCGCCCCGATCATTGTGCAAAGCTGGTTGTTTGTCTGTCTACGCTTGGCCAGCTAGCCAGAGGCCCAAGGCCGCCCTGGAGAGGGGTTCAGACTTCAGAGAAGCCATGCATGCATGGGAGAGGCATTGTGCAATGCACAGTTCAAGCAGCAGCAAAATCTCAGTGAGCAGCGGTAAGTTGGTCTTTGTTCGTGCAGTTGTTGTCGTTGCAGCAGTCACAGCGAAGGAAGAGCAAGGTATACGCCACACGAGGGGCTGGGTGGGTCCCGCCTGGTGCACGCACGCACCTGCGGCGCATCTTGGACACCTCCAGGGCGGCAGTGCGGGTGCGAGCGGCCTGCTCGCGCCACTGCGCCATCGCCGCCGCCATGGCGGCCGCCGCAGAGCGCTCCAGGATGGCCGACGCCTGGCGGGCCGCCTCCCTCCGCATGCTGCAGCGCCAATCAAACATTGCACCGAACACGTCCACAAGGATTGTACACAGCGCTCAGCCATGGCCTGATTGGCCAAGTGATGTACAGTCAATCAACCATGCAGTGTTGGGACGTAGGACATGGTCACATAGACAGGCGGACACCACACTTGCACGTCAACCAACAATGCTGGTACGCAACAACCATGCTTGGCCACTGACTGTTGATGTAGCGCGACACTTGCAAAAGCCGAAGCATGAATTTTCCATTTGCGTGCATAGCAATGCGATAAAACATGGTAATCCACAGTGCTGGCCTTCATGCCAAGGTCATGCCTTCTGCAGTAGGCCTCGAGCACATGCGCCACACGCACGCTTGCCAGTTGTGATGCGAATACCCAACGCACCTGACAAAGCCGAGCCATGCCTGCAGCGCGGCCTGCAGCGCGCGCCGGCTGTGCCAGCCCGCCGCGCGTGCCTCAGCCACCTCCACCTCCACGCCACCGCAGTGCTGCGCCTCCTGCACGGCCTCCCACCAGCCCGTCAGCGCGCGACGCGCCAAGCTGGCCTGCGCGTGCGCGGCCGCTGCACGCTCTGCATGCTGCGCGTCTTCCACTGCGTTGGCCCAGGCACGGAACACGGCCGCGAGGCTGCGCCTGCAGGTGGGTTTGAAAGATTGAGAGGGGAGCGCAAGCAACGAATGGGGTCAGGGCGCCAGTTTGCAAGCGGCTGTGCGATACAAACGTGATTGACAGTTTCCAAGAGCCTGCTAGCCAGGAAGGCCCTCCACAGGTGGGAAGGCGTCAAGGCACGAAGCACCCGCGACCAGGACAAGTCAGCGCTCCAAAGCGGTTTCGCAGAACTTGAGCGAGCCGATTCCTACGAATCCCACAAAATTTAGCGCTTTGCAAGGACAGGGTTGCACAATGAATTGTTGAATCGTAGCGTATCTAAACAACCTTGGGTGATCAGGAAAGCAGTCAGGACAGCGGTGGGTTGTGCCGCTTGCAGCGTGAGTCCTACCTGGAGTGTAGGCGCGCCGCCCAGGCCTCCCTGGACGCATAGCGCTGCGCCTCCGCCGCCGCCTCGGCGCACGCCTCGCGCCACGCCCAGAACACGTCGCCGGCAAGCGCTGCGTCGCGTGCCGCCGCCATGGCGCCCGCGGCCGCGGCTGCCTGCTTAGCCGCCTGGGCGGTGTCGCGCCATGCCGCGAGGCACGCCGCCTGGCGCTCCTGCTGCAGGCGCCTGCGGAGCGACATGGTGGAGGTGAGCGCAGAGAGGAGCTATGTTAGGATGCCATGAAACAAACCGACAAACTGCACACTGGAGCCCCCATCGCATCATGGCTGTACACACAGAGTACCATAGCAGGAAGTCCCGCGATGAAGCACATCGCGGTACAAACAGCTGCCATATTAGCCGAGACGCGGCTCAGTCATTTTCAACCAATGAAGTAATGGAGTATTCAGTATTGAACGAACCCTTCTGCTCAGTGTCAGGACTCACGACCATCGACTCACCCGGCCATGCGCGCCGCCCTGCGGGTGAGGCCGTGCGCGTAGCGCACATACTCGGCCCAGCCGCGCATGATGCCGCGCAGGCGCCCCAGCCGGCTGCGCGCCAGGTGCGCGGCGGCCTTGCGGCGCAGCGCGTGCTGGTGCGCCGCCACAGCATACCACTCCGCCATCACCTACACAACAACACGCAAGGCGGGAAGGGACACAGGTAGTCAGTGACACAGTCAGTGAGTGAGTCAGTGAGTGATACAAGTGCACATACACCACCTCAGCCCCTGCCTATGCGTCTGCCTCGCTAGCGCTGCTGGCGCGTGCTGTAATGTGCTGTCTGGTGATGTGGCCGGAGGATGTGCGGGCAGAGCAGCTTAGGGTCAGCTCACGTACAGTATGCACCCGGTTCCAGGTTTTAAGTTTGGTAATCCTAAGCATAACCTGGTCAAAATCCTAAACCCATGTGGCCATGTGTGAATTGACCCTTACCATGCGAGCGTGCGTTTGGGAGTGGCTGCGTGCCATGATGGCCACGACCTCCAGCACAGCGCGGCGCTCGTGCGCCGCACGCGCCCAGGCGCGCAGCGCGCCCGCCAGCCGGAGCTTGCGTGCGTGCACGCCCATGACCGTCGCCTCGCGCTCGCGCTGCAGCGTGGCCGCGGCGCGCGCGCGCCAGGCGCGGAAGGCCGCCGCCATGACCCACGGGAGCAAGCGGACGGCATCCCCGCCGTCACGATCTGGGTCACCAGATCGTTCCCCCGTGAGAGCGCCAGCTTCCGTAGCAGAGCCGTTGGCGTGGGCAATTGCAGCGGGGGCCGCTGTTCCGGGCGTGGTAGCGTGACGAGAGGCGGTGATTGTCGTGGTACGGGCCGTCTCGAGTGCATCGCACTGCAGCGGCGTCCCAACGGCATGAGAGAAGAGGTTCGATAAAAGTGCCGCGAGCTCCTCGCGTGTGCTGCGTGGGAGAGCGCGTACCGCAGCCATGAGGCCGACGGTACGTACTTCTGCCACGTGCCGCCAGCCCTGCAGCGCGTCTGCCAGCAGCTGCCCCTGCGCGCGCCTCCGCACCGCCGCCAGCGCTGCCACGGCGGCGGCGGACCGTTCTGCCACGTCACGCCAACCATGGAAAGCCAGCGCTGTCCGGACGCGTCTCAGGCGTGTACTTACAGCCCCGACGACTTGCTTCCGAGCCGTCCTCTCAGCAACGTAGTCCGCCCAAGATGTCCACGCTTGGCGAAGCGCGGATTTGGCCACATGATTCAGCCCGGCAGCCACTCGGGACATACGCCAGCGCCGGTGGGAGACCGCGGCCCGCCAAGCATCAAACGCGTGTTGCGTGGCTGCTTTGCCCGCGCTGGCGCACTTGAGGGCGACGATGCTCCGTGCGCGCTGCTGCCAACGCAGTTCCTCGTGCCAGGCGTGGAGGCACGCGTGCAGCGTGGCGGTGTGCGCGGCCTGCAGGTGCTTGGCCAGCACTCGGCGCAGCCACCGGCGCTTCTGCGTCACGCCGTGCCATCGCTCCAGCGCGCTGTGCATGGCGATGCGGGCGCGCAGCGCTACTGCGCGGATGACGATGCCCGCCTCGCGCTCCTTGCTGGCCTGGTACGAGCGCCAAGCGGTCCACGCCCTCGCCACCACCGTCGATCCGTAATGCTGCAAACCACAAAAGCATCAACAATACACATGAGGGAAACGGTGTGGGGGGCGAACAACAGCTCATATTTGCGTGCTTGATGGCTGCTGTAGAGGTCAGTGGCATGCTTTAAAATCACTCACTAGGTATCGAACACCGGAATGGTGCATGACTCAGATCCCAAAACGCAAGGTTTTGAAACTCACCCGCTCGCACGCGGCCTCCCGCCCCTTGTTCCAGGCTTGGTCCTCGCAGCGGCCCCGCCACGCCCGCAGCACACGCAACGCGGCTGCGTGCGAGTGCCGCGCCTGCATGCTGCGCGCCTGCTGCTCCTGGGCTGCGGCAAGCGCGACGGCAGCTTGCCATTGCCTGTCGGGGGGGAAGGGCAACAAACGTCACAGCGCTTATGAGTTTTGAGGTGTGTACAAAAACTTTCATCACAGCAGATGCAGCTTTGATACTGCTTTACTGCCTCCAGTGCCATCCAACCTGATACCGTTGGCTGCAGGTAGCTTCAAACTAGCCCCTGAAGGCACTGAGCCTTAACCGCTTGCATGGCTAGGTAGGTAGGCATGGCCGGTAAGTGAGGTAACGCCTGCTGGTAATCGGTAGGAAGGCGGTCAGCCCCACAAGAGATTACGCAGTCTAGTAAGCACACGGTTTGCGGCACGCACCTGAATGCGCCGCACACACACTGCAGCTCAATGGAGCGCGCCGTCCTCCCCAGAGCGCGCCGCGCAGCGTCGCGCTGCTCGTACACGTGGCGCCAGCCGCGGAAGGCGGAGGCCAGCAGCAGGCGGTGGCGCGAGGCCGCCAGGCGGTCGTGGCGGTGGCGGCGCTCGCGCTTTAGGCGCAGCATCTCCCGCCAGCCCTGCAGCGCCAGCGCCTGCGCACACACGCCGCATGACACTCACGATCATAAGCTAACAGCCCCGCAGGTTACCGCTGGATCACGCTCGCAAGTAGGATGCATGGGCCACTGTGTGGCCTGTGGGGCTCAGCCCCTCACCCACATCCTTTGGCTGCCGCTGCCTCTACATGGGCATGACCCACATCACCAACTCAGCGAATTGTATCCACATCCGCCTGAGTCATGCCCATCATCACCGCAAGCGCAACAGCTGGCAAATCCAAAATTGTGACGCTTCGAATTGTTGGTTGATCAATCAGCCGCAGACCGCAGATGTGGCTTGGCACATGGGGCGTGTAGCGGATGGGACCAGAACCGCATCAGATGTGACCACGCCTGCCAGCCGCCAACCGCCTGTCTCCACATGCGCCCACCCACGCACCTGCATGCGGCGCTCCCGCAGCTCCTGGGCGCCCAGCACCCGCACCTCGCTGCGCAGCAGGCTGGCGGCGGCGTCGCGCCAGGCGAAGAACACGCGGCCGCGCAGGCGCTGCGCGTGCAGGCGGCGGTGGCGCTGCAGCAGGTCGCTGTAGTACAGCTGGTCCTCGACGTACTCCCTGCAGCCACCGCAGGGGAAAGGAGAAAGGGGATATGCCTTAACATGACTGGCCAGGAGCCAATGGGGTTCACAGCACAGTGTGTCGTTGCATTTGATGATGGTGGGCCTGTAGAGCGCCACCCAATCGTTGCAATTCTTACACCAGTGCAGTACATACACTCTGACAGCTTAAAAGCAACGATTGCACCCACCGCCACGCCAGCAGCACACGCCGATGTCTCTGCCTCAGCAGCTGGCCCACAGCGCATGACTGCAAGCAAAGCAGAGAGCAAGCGTCATTTTGTGAGATGCGTGGAAGTGGGCAAAGCTTGTTACGCACAATGAACTCACGAAAGCACGTACCCAATCAGCACACCAGCTCGCTCACCTGTGTGTGCATGAGCCAGGCCTTCAGGCGGTGTAGGGCCACATCACGCAGCTTGACAATGTCGTATGCGCGCCTGAGCTCCTCATTCATGTGCTCACGCAGGTACTCCACCTGTGCATGAGCACCAGTACAGTACAGCACTCAGGTGTTAACAGCGCCATAAACAGCAGCAGCGGCAGCAGCTGGACGGAGCACAACATTCTGCCAGCACACCATTCATCACCATGCCTTGCCCAGCTACACTAGGCCACACGCTGCAATACCTGACGCTCCCTGAACTGCCCGCCCCCTGTGCATGGCCCCACGGGAACCAATTACCTGTAAGACACGCGCACGCACACGCGAAACCCCGCCCCGTTCCCATACCGGGCCGTGCACACGAGCAGGCGCACCTGGCTGATGGTGTTGAGCTTGAGCTCCGCCATCTCCCCCACCAGGCCCGCCACCTCCGCATCGATGCCCTCGCGCAGCATCTTCTCATGGTCCACAAACTTGAACCACTCCTGCGCACCGCACCCGCATACCGCAGCGTCAGTTAGTTATGTGCCCTGCTGCCTCCGCATCTTAACAGGCTGGATGCCACGCACTCATGGCACAAACCGTTTTGGGGTCGGCTGTGACCCGGCTGCCACCGAAGAGCTTCCATTCATATAATCATATCGCAATGTGGTCACGATGAATGCAGGTACAAAGAGTGTTGGCCAAAACTTATCACCGTTTGTTTCATAATACCTGTCTGGACTTTGGCCCATTACAGATGTTTTGGATAGTACATAGGAAAACAGCGCATTGTCAGTCCGTGCTAGCTGTCGCCCCCACCTGCAGCAGCACCGCGCTGATGCGTTTGAGGTTGAGGTCCTCGTTCACGTCCTCCTCTATGGCAGGCAGCAGCGAGCGCGGCGTGGCGAACGCGACGGTGCTGCTGCTGTACAGCCCCACGCGCACGACCTCCACGTGCAGCACCACCTGCGGCAGGCGCCGGCTGCGCAGCAGCAGCGGCATCTCCACCCAGGGCGTGCGCCAGTCCTCGTCAACGACCTGTTTCATCCATATGGACCATCAGGCAACCACAAAGGTGCATGTCAGCATGTGCCTTGACGTGCTCGACTGGAAAACGTGCACATGTGTACAGTGGCTGCGCCACAGCGGCAGATGGCCAAGCCAAGGGCTCATCTTGTCAGGAACATAAGTACAGGGGCCTGGGTTGGCGCACATCCGCAGCCCTCCCTTGAAAAGTCCTGCACCTTTCCTCACTGCACTTGCAGCTGACGTACGAAACCAAGGTGGGCTGCATGCCTGCCGCGTTCCAGTTGTGGCCCCCAAGTCGCCCATCCAAAGGCCCCGCAGCCGTCAGCCTCCCAGCCCTTACCGCGTGAACGAAGCAAGTTTATCTAACATGCACATCCTTCTGTTAACACCGCCCTTCTTCTGTTACAGAAAAAAAACGCCCGCACCTCCCATTGCTCCCACACGCCACAGTTGAGGTTGAAGAACACCAAGCGGTGCGGCGCCTTGCGTCGCGGCTGCACAAAGCGGTTGCCGGCCGCCGCGGATCGGAAGCCCACAAACGAGCCCTGCTTGATGACCTCCAGGTAAGCCAGGCCCTCAGGGGGAGGCATGGGGGGCGCCTGCGGCGCGGTGGGCGGGGCGGGGGGAAGGGGGACAGTAAATGTCAAGCAAGGGACCGGCAGCATGCAGCGCTGCAGCTGCAGCGGTGACAGATGTGCCACAGCCACCGTGTGCACAAGTGCGTGTACTAGTGAGTTGGCGATGTCGGTATTTGATGTGGGTCACCTGGTACAAGGTGGTCCTAGTAAGCAGGCACGGTGATTGAGCAACCCGAGGGACACTGCGCAGCTCGCACAGCCTGTCAGGCATTTGCCCAATCCGTTCCCATCCATTCCAATGACAATGCCGTGTCCTGGGTCTGAGCCGCTGGCTATACTGGTCTGGGTGATATCATCTCTAAACAAAAAAGATCTCGCCCTACCTCTCCTGGCGGCGTGGGCGGCGTCAGCTCCAGGCAGTAGTGCAGCGCGTCCTGCTTGTACGGCAGCTGCGCCTGGCCCACCACGTACGGCCGCCCCTGCAGTCACCCAGGCCAAGCCACGCACACACCACCAAACACACCTGAGCTGACCAGGCACACAGCACCACGGCTCTCTGCTTCCCCAAGCTGTGTGACACCTGTAAGGCTTACTTTCACAAGGCTTCTTCAGTTGTGGCACACACATTTGATTATCTGCCATTCCGCTCGTCTGCTGTTGGACATTACATAAAGTGTGTACCACGGGCGGGTTATACCTGTACCGCACAAGGCATAGCTTTGACACGTGATCCCCACCAACACACCAACCTCCCCGTGCGCATGCACATGCTGGCTGGCCACAACAGGCTGGGCTGGGTTCGGCTGGCGACCCACGTGACCGGCGCCGGTGCTTGCCTCCTCGATGAACCCACCTCGGACAGCAGCATCACCACGTCCCCTGTCTCCAGGCCCGCCTTGCGCTCCGACGACCGCACAAAGATGCGCGGCTCCGCACCTACGCCCACACATACACCATCAGCGCCACATGGAAATCACTTTGCAGTTTGCACGTGCAGCGGGTCGAATGAAATTGACCCACGCGTGCATGCATGGATTTTGATGGGATGCTTGTCGTAGCAGAGCCCAGAAGGTTCGGTGCATATCTCACGCTGCCCCAACAGTGGAGGGACAATGCACTGCATCCAGACCGCGCCATGAACGCATGCACGATCCGACGCCTGCATTCCGCCATGCTACACACGCGTCACCGTCACCAACAGCGCTTGCACGTATCGCGGCTGAAGGGCCGTTTTATGCTTTGTACCTGATACGCTGGTGCGGCGTGAGCCTGGAGCAGTGGGGTACCGCGAAGAGTGGAGGGAGAACGGGTCGTTGTCATCGTCGTAGCGATGACCAAGCGTGAGGTCGTGGTACGAGCCGCTGTTGGGCAGGCTGTACTGCAGGCTCCCGGAAGAGGCCTGCTGCTGCAGCGGGGGCGCGGACTCCTGCGCCGCGAGCGCTGGTTCCTCGTTGGGACCCATGCCTTGCTGCTGCGGCTGCGGTTCTTCTCCTCCTATGCTTCCGCCCCTCGGAAAGCCACCCAGGAAATTCTCCGGGGAGAAGGTGAACAGCGCGTCGGGCTGCGTGCGCACTGGTGCGGGGCCACGGGGCAGCTTGTAAGGGTCGCCAGGTTCCTCGCTTGGCTGCTGCTGCTGCTGCTCAAAAATGCTTGGGTCGTAGCCATAGGCGATGCGCCAGCCCTCCTGGTGTTGTGGGTCAACCGCAGCAGCGTTGGGACCGTCCGACGGGGCATCGTCTGCGCTGGCGACAATCGGCTCCTCAGCAGGTACATTGATGGTGTCATCCAGTGGCACCATACCAGGACTTAAGGTCGGCATGGGCTCCAGAGTGATATGGGCTGCACTGCTGTGCTGCCTTTGTGCTTCCGTGTGCTTGCTTGAAGAATCCGGTAGCCCTGGCGTCGCTGGCAGCACCACCGAGGGATCATCGCACACCGTCTCAGGAGGTTCCTCCACACACAAAAGCTGAGATTGGCCTGAGGTTTCCACGGGTTGAAGGCCCGAAGCCTGGGGCACTGCAAGGCTAAGCTCCCTGTAAACCGCTGGTGCAGCGCTACTGGCGTTCAGTGCCTCCTCAATCACCGCCTGCTCCTCGCCCCCAACCTCCGCCATTCCTACTACCACAGTTCTGCTCCCAGCGCCGCAAACTTCGCTTCTTATGCGAAGAAGGGACTGAGGGACTGGACCTGGTGTGACCCTGATGCTGCAAGCGGAAAGGTGGCGAGGAACGTCGCAATTCAGCTGAGGTCAGCAGCAGCTGCTGCAGTGAGCTGGTGTTCGACTACATCCAAGTTCGCATAGAGGGAGGACAAGTGCTTTTGACGCGATTGCAAGCCACATACGTGTCGCCGCGGTTTGAAGCAGAACGTCAGATGAAATAAGTTGTGAGAATTGACTATATCACCTTGACAACCTTAGCCGTACACTACTACCATAGTAAAGCGAGCAGGCTCTTAGAGGACAGACGCTTAAAAGGGTCGCGACGCAATGCGTTCAACCCAGTATGCATCTGTAGCAAAGTGGTATGACAAGGCGGAGCAATGAACCTATAGGACCGTACAAGTGCACACGAGACAGCAGGCTACAAGGCTGTCATACATTGTTGCAAAGGACCATACAACCAGTTGGTCCTTGTTTTGAGGTTGCCTTTGGTTGCTGCGCCATTCGTTTAAACGTGCCCCTTGTCGCAACCTGTCTCTTGTGGACAAGGACCCTTCTGTACAGCTCGTTAGACGGATATATCATACTGAGTGTTGTGGAATAGGTTTCAACACTCGCAGTCATCACGACCTAGGCAAAGCAGATTCTACCGGCGTGCACGCTTGCACGCGCCGATCGGGGCCGCTGGAGGTGGGAGGTGGCTAACTGGCAAGATAGCTAGGTTCACAACATTAGATAATGGCGGCAGCCCCAGCGCCAGCATACCTTGGCGAGCAAGTGGACGCGCCACCGTCGGATGGGACGTCACGTGTGCGCTTCAGCGACAATTCTGATGTGCTCCTCGTATCATCCTGGGACAAGGTATGATTGTGCGCACCGGCTACGTTCTCAAAGAGGCATCTGCCACACTGAGTTGCCATACACACTGTCCAAACATCAAGCTGACTCAATGTTGCGTTGTTGCAGACGTTGCGGCTCTACGATGCAGCCCAAAAGCTGCTGCGTGTGACTGTGAACATGCGAGCCCCTCAGCTGGACTGCTGTTTTCAAGACGACTACAACGGATTCACCGCTGGCTTGGATGGTCAAGTCAAAACGTAAGCGCACGTTCCTGCAAGTGCGTGGAATGCCAGGCACTCTTGCCTGCTACCCTTGGGCCAACCATACCACTTGCGCACACGCTCGTGCAGGGTAAACCTACAAACGCGCACGGAAACGCTGATCGGAACGCACCAAAAAGGCGTGCAGTCAGTGGAGTTTCTGAAAGACCGAGGTGAGGATATTGGTACACCGTGCAAGCCCAATCATATGTGTGGCCTAACATCCTGAGGCACGCTGTCAGAGCAGGTGGCAGCAACGCCTGTGGTGAGGCAGGACTGCTCCTTGACAACTTGCCCCAGCACTGGGGTTGGTACGGTTGCATCAAGCACACAGCAGCGACTGCCGTGCTTTGCACTTGTTTGCCCACCTCACAGGGCTGCTCGTATCAGGCAGCTGGGACCAGACGCTGAAGCTCTGGGACCCCCGGGCGCCCCCCTACCAAAACTGCATAGCGGTGGTCTCGCTCCCAGGAAAGGTTTACAGCATGAGCACCGCGCGGGACAGGCTGGTCGTAGGAGCCTCAGGGCGGCACGTCGCCATCTTCGACATCCGCAGGTGACATGCGCACGTCATGCAACCGTGCATGCACAGGCAACAGGTGCAACCCGCATGCAACTATCCATCATGCTGATACCATTGACAGCAGCGCATTGCTGGTCATGATCTGACTGGTTGTCTGAAGGAACTATTGTTGGTTACAGCTTGCAATACACGGCAGCATACCGTATGTGGCAAACGGTGACCACACCCTATGGCTGCATCGGCGGCGGCAGGCATGCATTTACGCATGTATCGCTGTGGCCGTGAGCCTTTGCGCGAATGTAACCGCTTCGCCACCTTCATGCACCAGTACTCAGTAGTCCTGCACCGCGTCCTACGCCGGGCCACACCTGCGTGCCACACCGACCACGCTGCAGCCCCACTCACTGCTCAGACCACTGCGCTCCCTGCGCCGCATAAGGACACACTCACCCTGGGCACAGCATACATCCTGCACTTGATCTACAGGCCGAGAAACTGGCACCGACTTGCCCGCTGGGACACCACAACATTTCGTATGCCTCTTTCCGTGTCGCCCGTGTGCCTTGGCCTGTGCCCAGGTTGGAATCCGGGCAGCCCGAGCAGGTGCGTGAGTCGTCGCTCAAGTTCCAGACGCGCTGCGTGTCGTCCTACCCTGACGGCCAGGGCTACGCGCTGGGCAGCGTGGAGGGGCGCGTGGCCATGGAGTACTACGACATGAGCGCAGAGGCGCAGGTGAGAGGCAGGGAGAGAGATGTCACACGGGGAGATGTATCCTGTGGCTCAGCCCCACACCCAGCAAGCCACCAGGCCTGGACTGCATGCATCGCGGCATGTACAGCCGGTACGCTGGCGGGGATGGCTCGTGAGGGGCCCTGCGCACAAATTTCAGGCGGCGGCCTGCCTTGCAATGGCAGCTTGGTGCGGGGGGGCTCTTTTGGCTTCCTGTGCTATGTACGCGTGGCAGAGCGCAACACGTAATGGCTAGGCTTGGGCTGCAAGCGGGTGAGGTCACACGCAAGAGAATGCTGAGCGCGTACCAGAGCACGAGCTTGCAAGCGTGTACCGCTGGGTCTGGAGGAGTGAGGCCGTGAGACTCACATGCCATGATGACCGAACGAGTCTCCGTCTGGTGCTTGTATGCGTCTGTGTGCACCCACGCATGTGTGGCTGTCCTTGATGTGTGTTATCCCGCAGTCAAACAAGTACGCATTCAAGTGCCACAGGCGCAACGAAAACGGGCGCGACACCGTGTACCCCGTACACTGCATAGCCTTTCATCCAGGTGAGCACAATCCACACTGATGTTGTACACATGTCTTACACATTATATCTCGCGGCTTGGTGCTGATGTGATGACCGACGTGAGTTGTTGCGCTTGCATTCTTGCGCACACCCTTATGCACGGCGGCCTGCGGTTCGCAGTTGGGTCCCATTGAATTGCCTGTCTTGATCTCTGATCCTCCTTCTTGCCTCCCAAGGATTGCATGAGTGCATGGATCACCCCCTTGCATCCGCGGGCACGACCATGTGCATGCACAGGCTGTATGCATGCATGGCTTGAACCGGTTGGCTGCCTCACGCACATGCACGCGCGCAGGCTACGGCACGTTCGCCACCGGCGGCGGGGACGGCCTGATCAACATCTGGGACGGCGCCAACAAGAAGCGCCTGTTCCAAACCTCGCTGTACCGCACCTCCATCGCCTCGCTGGCCTTCAGCCGCACAGGCGCGCTGCTGGCGGTGGCCGCCAGCTACGCGTATGAGCAGGGGGAGCGCGACCACCCGCCCGACACGATTTACATTCGGGAGGTGCAGGACGCGGAAGTCCGGCCCAAGCAGAAGAAATGAGGGCGACGGTTTGGAGTTTGACATCCACTGGGTTGACATTCAGACATTTGACTTTTTAAATTTGCACCGGGGCTCATTACGAATCTGGGGCGGTGCAAAATCTGGACCGCCTGCTGCCCTACTGGGCCCACACCGTACCTAAAGCATGGTAGCGCTGTGGACTGCAGCACACTGAGATTTCAGCGCCCGTGCCTGTCAGTGTGTGTGTTTCGTGTCCGCCGTTCGACCGCTGCGTCGGTGATCCCACTGAACAGAGAGACGGCGGCCGGCTGAACACATGTCTGCCTGTTGTCAGGGGCTGCTGCGGCATTTACACAACAGTCGTTGGCTCTTGCGCCTGCATTGGGCCTGCAACTGCGCAACGGTGATGTCCTGGACCTTGGTTTTTGGGGTCGTAAACGTACGTTGTGGTACTCGCACAGTCCAATGCGCCTCACTGCCACTCCCTTGCTGTATCAGTACCCGACCGTGGAATACAACCCAATCCAGGGTTGGTGACCGTTCCTGTGGTTGACGCGGACTGTGCTGAGGGCTGGCAGCTTTTCTCACTTGTACGCGCTACTACGTGTCCTGCTCGCAAAATATGTGTGGGTACTCGCGCCACATGTGCCATGCAAGGCCCCCAATGGCTTACTGGATCTGCATGCGCTGTCAGACATCAGACATTTCTTGCATGGCCACCACCTGGATACCACCTGCGCCAATCCCAATCGCTTCAATGCCATAGACTGTCAGCGTACACGCACATGCACCAGGTTGATCGCAAGAGCGCCCCACGTGATAAGCAGTGCCCTGACAACAACCGGTCAGCCTATGTACCGCCAGTCAGCCACCAGCTGTGCAGCTGGTGTAGTTGCACCATATACGTGCAGGATCATGCCGTAGTCTGTCACTAAGCAGTTATGCCGTGCCTAAGCCAGTCAATCAGGGGCAAGGCAAGCATGAGGACCAAGCGTTCAGCCTGTGCAGGCGTGCTCTTGGCCAGCATGTTGTCAGCCATTGCGCGCGGCGTCCTCGGTGTCAGGGCTGACGACCGTGGAGTTATAGCTCAAGGTTTGGCAAGAATGGCGCTAGCAGCCCTCGTTCTTGCGTGGCTTGCGTGGTCTTTTGCTTGCGTCATACATTTCGAACGCTGATTGCGACAGCCTTTGTCACAGTTGCCCAACCCTCTGTGTTGTGTTCACAAACAGGAGGGTTGGAGCGGCACACTCAGGCATATTACGCCAGCAATCCAGTACTGCCGCTTCCAAAGCCCCTTGCCCCTCAGGTAGCGATTTACACCTTCTCTTTGCTGCCTGCCGCCACCCACGTGCAACCAGCCAACCTCTGGCGCAATGGGCTTCTGACTTGGTGTTCAGGATTTCGTGCTAGTCATGCCTATATGCCTGGAGCACCTGCGCCTGGCTCGGACGCACAGACTGTGGGCCGCGCGAAGCGGCATGCGAACGGTTCTCGCCGTTAACGTCACAGGACCGCAGCTAGACCGGCTGAACGAAGAAGGTAAGAACCTGACAGTGCAGCTCCTCATACAAACATGGAGCGGTGGCCTCATTGAACTGCAGAGCTGTATACCTTCGTGCAGGCAAGCCATACAACGAGACTTACGTGTATTGGAAAGACAACAGCGCCAAGTCCAGTCACACGCCAGGCGACGAACGTGCGGCGATGGCGCCCTTCCTTGCACACTCTGTATTGCCGCACGGCAGCTACAAGTGGATGCTATACGGTGACGATGACACACTGTTTAACTTCAGGTAATGGATGGGTGTGCCATCGTTGTGGACTGGCTGGGCAGATAGGGCACCTGATGCTATGGGATGGAATGGACCTTTGCTGTATGCGCGCATTTGACGGCCTCCTTTTGCATGTCACTATCAACCCATCCAACTGTGCACTTTGGCAGGACAGGCGTGAGCGCACACGCGCACAACACCCACTCAGCCAGTGTGCGCGCCCACCACTAACTCAAATTGATTGATGGCGTGTTACATGGGGATGCACGGGAGGGAGGCCCTGGCTTACGCACTTTGCATGCATAAGGACGCATGCTGAGTGCACACGGAGCGCAGCCTCGCCCCGCCTCCATCCTGCCCCTGTTGCATGCAGAGCGCTAGCACACCTCCTGGCACCATGGGACCATACAACACCCTACTTGGTCAGTGACAACACGTGGGCACAGGTGAGAAATTGCAACCACTGAAATACGGTGCCGTTGTGCTAACGGTGTGGAGGTACTTGGCCGAATTCCGTCGATTCCTGCATGCAAAGATGATTTTGTGCAGGTGCTATTGCATTGACGGTTTCCTGCAAGCCATGTGGTTTTGTGCTTTTGGGTTTGACCCGCGTGACTGGCAGGTGTGCAACTCGAAAGGCCAGTGTGGCCTTGCCCGCCCCGCTGTGGTGTCGCCAAGGTGGGTGTACTGCTCAACCAACAGCAGATGCACAGGCACGCATAGCGCACCAAACCACGCAAGATACCGTAACTCTCGTACACAGTTGTGTGCATGGCGTTTGCCAGGCGCATCTCTGTGTACTGGGTAGGCAGTACTCATTAGTCATTACCGGTACGCCGGCAGAAGGGGATCACTGCAGCCACCTGTGGCCACCACACCCGGCACGGCCATCCAGCGAGTCCATGCCAGGTTCTGTCACCAGCCATGGATGGTGACAGCTGGTGCTTGTTATATCCACACTTGGTCTACGGTCAGCACACCCACCTCCCAACTGCCTGCTGCATTAACCCTGCCAAGGCCATTACGTATCGTGTATGGCGCCGTTGCCAACTGGTGCAGGTGCCTGCCTTGCCACTCCGCAACGCCCTGGCCGTCTGGTGCAAAGCAGAGCGTTCTGCCTGCTGGAATAGGCGGTAAGCGATGGCTCGGCCCTCCCCTGGACTCAAAACGACCCTTTGCCACCCACCTCCCGGCAGCCGGAGCGGCGTCAGCGCCAGCATCAGCAATGCCATCAGGGCCTGCAGGCAGACCAGCAGCCGCAGAGGAGGGGGAGGCGAGTAGGGAACAGGGGGACACGAGAGGCCGCCGCTCCGGCCTGTCTCAAGGGCGCCATCAACGGCAACGATTCCAACGGCAGCGGAGGCTGAAAAGTGCTGTGGGCGGGATGCATGCACGCCAACGACAGCGGAGCCTGCAAGCAGCACTGCAGGACTGGGACACCCCCCCGGGCTGCCCCTGCACACCTGAGCTGGCGTGTACAGCCGCAATGAGGTGTGTGCGTGTGTGTGTGGTGCGTAGATGTTATCCGCACATGAACGCAAACTCGCACTCGCACTCGCTTTGCTCTGCGCACATGCACGGGGCACTTTGTCTTTTGAGTTGTCTCAGCTGAACAAAGCGGGTCTGCAAGCGGCACATGTGAGCAAACCTGCCGCGACACATAGCCATGTTGTGCATCGCGCGCAGCCTAGTCAACAGTCCTAATTTGGCGTGAAAAGATCAAGTTGTATCCACGTGCGTGCGTGCACATGCCGCCTGTGGCCTTTCTGCAGGGCGTTTAGCGGTCACGAGAGGCTGCAAGGCTTCGCTTTGCAGAAGCTGTGCTACAAAGATCGTGACAAGGTAATTGAATACTTATGTTAAAAGCTGCTGCATTACGACTGGCATGACCCTACTGCCCTTCCATCACACGTCGGCGGGCAACCTAGTACAACACACCCACATGTTCGTGCATGCAACATCGTGCTCGCCACCGTTTATGCGGTTCTGCACGCACTGTCTGCATACAGCAATGTGATTGCACACCTTGCGCCTGCAGTATGGATTCACACCTCCAGCGCCTGCGTTCACACCCGTATGCGCTGTCCCATGTGTGCCGGCGTGCCGCAGACGTTCCACAACGCGCGCTTCCACCTGCACGGCGGCAGCGGCATCGTGATGAGCGCGGGGCTCTTTGACAGCGTGCCGGGCCTGAACAGCGCGGACATGGCCTACCAAGCCGTGAGGAAGGTGAGTGAGGCCAGCAGCGAGCACCTCAGGGATCAGCAGCGCAGGGTGCAAAGCTGACCTAAGCATAGGTTGCAGCATGCTGAATCACACAGCATGTTGGGTTGCATAGCATGTTGGCATGGGCTTGGTGCTCCTGGGTGTGTTGGCGCTGTCAAGTGTGTGAGTGACTACTCTAGAGTCCAGGGGTGACGTGTGCTCGTGCGGATCGGCATCACCGCTTTGCCATCAACTGTCATATCTCCTCTAGCTCCTTTGTGGCTTTTGGGGCACTGCTGGCCTGCACTGACCGCACCACACTGCATGGAGTAATATAATCACAAGGGCTGTAGGCAGGCAGGTAGGTATGTTGCGCTGCTGCATGATTGGCCCCGTTCTGGCCCCCGACGGAGCCGTATACCGTATACAAAATCAACTTTTTCATCAAAATTTAGCCGCTGGCTGGAATGACGACTCCAGGTGCGCCGGGCGCTCAAGGGCCGGCTGGACGCAACCATCGGCGGCGATGGCGTGCTCACGGGGGCGCTGTGGCTGGCGGGCGTTGCGCCCACCGACCCTGGAGTGTTCCTGCAGACCAACCGGCAGCTGCACAGGTAACTCCTAGGTGCGACGCGTAGGGCCAAACCGGTGAGAGGGTGCACCTCTAGCAGCTTACTGATGGGTTGAGGGCGGGGTAGGGGTGGGAGTGGGGGTGGAGGT
>BDDA01000064.1:188371-214877 GCA_001662385.1 Chlamydomonas asymmetrica
AAGGGTGCCATGGTTGTCATGCTCCACTGCAGTGTGGAAATGCAGATGCCTGTATGCATGCGTGTGTCTCCTGGATGTCTGTTGCATGCAGGTGGGTGCTGCCGGTGCTGTGGGTGATTGGCAGCATGCACAGCCACCGCCTGCTGGTCAGGTAAGGATGCGCACAGCCGGTCAGCCTGTGTGTCAACGGGGTGCGAGTGTATGACTGACCATAGCCCATCCACACTGCCAGGGTCTCCACTACTCTCCAGTATGCAAATCAACTTGTTGCTCTTGAGCCACTGCGTACCCACATCTTCACAAAGGATGGCCGCACCGTAACTCGTTAGCCGCCGCAACCCGGAAGCCCTCGCATGTGTGGTAGCATTCTGCGCTCGGCACGCATTACCAATCTCGTGCACGTGTGAAAGGTACATGCTGAGCCTCCATAGCATGTACGAAGTGGTGCTCGATCCGGTATGTGCAGGCATGGCATTCGTCCATCTGTTGGTGAAGTCGTGAGCCGGTGCATTCTGCATTCTGCCGCTGTCGCCGCAGGTATGTGGTTGACCCACTGCAGCAGATTGAGCTGCAGGAAATCATCCCAGACGTACGCAGCGAGTTCAGCAGAAGGTGAGTGCAGCCTGGGCATGCAATGATTGACCACCACGCAATGCCAATCAACCTTGCTGCAGTACTACGCTGCACAAGCGAAGTGGTCTGCCCTGCTGCTGCACGCCACACGGCTGTGCGCTCTGCCCAGCTGTGCACATCCGCATGGTGTCCTGATGCTGCCGGTCCTACGGTACCAGCATCGCATATAATGTGTTGCACTGACAGCTTATGTGGGTACTGCAGACCATTTTTCAACTGCAATGACGTGCTCTGCCGATGATAACACATATCTGTTTGGCGTTCATGATCTGTCCCATCTTGATGCCAACCCCAAAACACATACTGACCTACAGGCCATATTTTGGAGCGCTATACGACGCGGCTCGGCGTGCGCTGGTGCAGATTGCTCAGGCGGCTCTGCAGTACAAGGCCAAGGCCGCGGAGGGCCTCGCCGCTGCCCGCCACGCTCTGCCGGGTGGCGGCGCCAAGAAGGGTATCAGCGATGCTGCTGTCATCGCAGGGAAGGGCGACAAGGCGGATGACGAGAGCACAGCCGCCGCGCATGGTGGCAATGGCAACGGCAACGGCGCAGACGATGCAGCGGAGCCATTGCTATCTGGCGCTACCATTGGCATCGCGACTAAGGTGGAGTAGGCCGCGCAAAGCGTGCCTCAGGCGTATATGGTGTCCCTGTTGCAAACAGTTGGTTGCTGCAGATGCAGATCACCTTCACGAAAGGCGCACTTCTTACTTACTGGTGGGGCTGAATGGCAACGATGGAGCCAGCTGCGCATAATACGGTTTGGACAGCTGGAACGCTAATCGCTGACAGCAACACAATGCAAGATTTTTAACCATGCACACCGAGCGGGCCCACTGCAACCTTTGCCCACTGCATGGCATGTGGAGGAGGGCCATGGCCACCGCTGGTCAGCGTCCTGCCTGTTGCACGCCGGTATGTCAATATATGGGTGACAGGCATGCAGCGCGCAGCGAGGACGCTCATGCTTATTTGTTGTAACCATGCCGCTGGTGCGCCTGGAGCTGCAAGGCAGGCGGTAGCAACCTCACATAAGCAACTGCTTACATAATGGCGATAGTGCTCGCAATGTGCAACGAAACAAGCTCACAACAATGCAGTTGCCAGTTGGCATGATGGCCATCCTCAAAGCTCAGGTCTTTAGGTTAAACTCAAAAACTTGCAAATCCAAAGCCTTGGCTTGGTGGGCTGCGTGCACGCAGAGAACATGAATGGATCCTAAGAGGCCTAGGCCTGCGCTTTGGCAAGAGGCACCGTCACGCACCGTCAGGCACCCTTGACATGCACGCGCATGCCGCACACAACTCTTCAAACACCAGGAGGACACACAATAGTGCAACGCTTGGACGATAGTCACAGAGGAGATGCGCCCATCGCGCAACAAGCTGGTCGACTGTGCAGCCTGTACTCAAGAAAGGTCAGGGACTCAAGACGGCAATCCATAATCAAGCAACAGCTCACAACAGCCTGAAAACCCGCCAGTTCATGACTGAGGCAAGCCCCCCACTTTTACTAGCCTCTCCCGCTGTGGACAACAAACATGGACAACAGTGCACTGCAACGATGCGCTCAACGGCCTGTGGTACCCGAAGGTAACCCTCAGTGATTGGCAGCTTGCCAACAGCAACAGAACACAGCAAGAACTGGTCAGCAGCCTCAGTGTGCGCCACAGCCCAAGCGCGTGCGAACCATGTCAGTCTCAGGTGGCGCGCAATTTTCTCTATACCGCTACCAGGTGCAAGTACAAACCACGCATCTTCCAGCGCGGCTCACGAAGGCGCTCGCTGCTGGGCCTGATCAAGCAACCGTTTACAGCTTGCTGCGAGGCGCGTTGAACGAGTGCACGTTGCCGCTCTCCACGCCCGCCATGGGGTCAATCACGGCGTTGATGAGCGTGGGGCCGCTGCCGCCCGCTGCGCGTGTGAAGGCCGCCTCCAGCGCGGACCGCAGCTCGCCGGCTGACGCAGCCGTCACGCCCGCGCCACCAAATGCAGTCATCATGGCGTCATACCTGGTGGGATGTGTTAGTTTTGTTACATGATGGCACACGCACACGCACACATGCACAGGAAGCAGCATCGCCAGGGTCAACAGCACCACAGCAGCAGCCAGCAGGCATGGCGGGGTCAGCACCACAGTTTCAAGCAGGTGCTGAGGGCAGCAGTTCTGCATCGGCTACGTACGTCGGGAGGACAGCAGCATGTTGATGAATTCCCTCACAGTCACAGGTGGCACACAACACACAACCAAGTGCAGTACACTGCGGCACGCTGCAGTACACACAGCGCTGTCCACACACCTGATGTCGGGGACGAAGGCTGTGGGTGGGGGGTCGGAGCCAAAGCCGCCCGCCTTGGCGCCCGCGGCAGCCGCCTCCACCAGCGCATTCGCGCGTCGGTCTCCGCCGTACACGCCCCCGTTGTTGAACACCACCACCACCACCGGCAGCTTGTAGCGCACCGCACTGCACACACAAAGCAACACAGCACATGCCACATTGCCACAGCACATGAATACATTATGCCCAGCACGAACATGCATCCAGGCACGTGCTTGGACCCCATCTTGGGGGAGCACGGGCCGTTTGGCCGACACGCTCCTAATGTATAACGTAACAGTTGCTTGCATGGCAGGAGTGCAGCCATTGCTGTTCAGCGGACGCGTGGTGCCTCGCACGCCCATGCATGCGATGGACAGCCCTCGCCCTCACCCTCAACCCCTCTATCCCTCCTGGCACGTACTGCCTCGTACCGCCTCAAATTGCCCCTGTTCATTCGATGCATGAAACCGAGAGAGCGATTATGCATGAAACCGAGAGAGCGATAACATCACCCAGACAAGTATAGCCAGAGGCACGCATTGACTATGGCCTACACTCCTACAGCAAGCAGAGAGTGCCGCGGGCCGCACTCACGTCTCCAGCTCCATGCCGCTGAAGCCAAACGCGCTGTCGCCCTGCAGCGCCACCACCAGGCGCTGCTGTCGCCGCTCGCCGCCTCCGCCCTCCTCGCCCTGCTGCTGCGCCGCCTCGCCCTGCTCCACCACGCCCGCAGCGATGGCGGCGCCCAGGCCCACGCCCATGGTGCCCCAGGTGCCGGCGTCCAGGCGGGTGCGGGGCTCCTCACATGGCACCAGCGTGCTGCGGGGACGCAGCAGCGCAGCACAGCACGGGACAGCACATCGTTGTTGAACAGCACAAGCACACCCAAGGACTGATACTTGCAGTACGTGGCGTGCACGAGTTCAATGTGACTGGAATGGCCAAGAAAATCAGCACTCCCAAAAAAAGAGGCACGCTTTTGTTGCAGCGTTGGCCTTAACGTTGGCAAACTCCTGATCGATGCACCGGTAACTCATTTGTGATGCCATGCAAGTATGTAGCGTAAACCGGATGCGCATGCGCACACCGTATGCGTCCGGACCGGCAGGAATACCCACCGCGCCATGTCCATCGTGTTTGCACCCTCCGCGACCACGACCGGCTGCGCGGGCAGCGTCGCCAGCGCGGCGCGGATGGCGGCGAAAGCGCCGTAGTAGTTGAGTGGGGTGGGCGCGGGCGCCGCCAGCTTCTGCGCCTGCTTCGCTTGCGCGTCCTGCGGCAGGCACGCACAGCGCCGGTGACGCCACGCAATGGTGTGTACATGCAGCACAGGCGTGACGACAAGTTGGGAGACCGGCACTATCACAGGCACAAAAAAGTGCAGGTACCGCTCCTGCAACGCATTTCCTCCTCAGTCCAATCGCCACAGTACATTTATGCAAGCTGCATCAGTCGTCTGAGCCCAGCAAACAGAAAGCGACACAACACGATACACTGCATTTTACGGGCGCTGTGCCCACATACCTCCACCCACGACAGCATGATCAGCATGCGAAGCACATCAGGTGCCTCTCGCGGTCTCACCTTAGCCTTGGCCCTGAGGCCAGCCACCCACGGGCCCCACTGGCCGGTCTTGACGCCCGGCGGGGTGCGCAGGTCCGCTAGCAGCTGCTCCAGCGCCACAGCGGCGTCGCCACGCACCACGACCTGGAAGCACCACGCGGACCACCAGGAGCAGCGAGGATCGACGCACAGCTGATCCCCACACATGATGTCATGTTACCGTAAGCTATGTCAGCAGCGTGTCGGCCAAACGGCCCATGTTCCCCGAGATGGTGATCAGGCTGACCCCATATGATACATGTTAAGCGTGGTTTGGTCAAGCCGTGCTTTCGAGCCTGGAGCTCACAGCCTCTCACACCATCCATAACGCCATCCTTCATTCACTGCCTCCCTCACACACCATCCACGATTAAAGCTGGCTTCCCTAAATCTCCTTTCCGAAGGCCATCAACAACAACGTATACAACCACTCGTTTGCCGAGACTTGCCTTGGCCTTGGACACATCGTGCTCGGTCGGCTCGATGTCTACGAGGATGAAGGTCGCGCCCGGGGCCCACTTGGGCGGCTCGCCGAAGTGGAGCTGCCAGTTGAGTCGCGCCCCCACCACCAGCACCACGTCCGCACCCTGACACATGGCGCAAAAACACAGAAACACACAGGGTGGGACATGAATACATGATATTCTTGAAACAGCAGGGACACCTTGATTTGAAACACGATGACATACCTATTGTTTCTGTCCCCTCCCCACACAGAGCGTACAAGCACATGCACAGCGAGCTAACAGACACACAGACAAACAGGAGGGGCAGCATGTCAGCTGCAAGGTGCTGTTGTACTTCTGGAACAGCAAAATAGTGAGCGTGGGCTGTCTCAGCGCATCAGGAGCAGCTGTTGAGCTCTAGTAGCCGGGCCGACTGCTCCTTGCTGACAAGCCCACGGTTTCAAGACACAATCGCTGTGTAGACAACAAACATGTATGTAATGCAGCGTCGGAGAAGGAGAAGCTTCACTGGCGCATTGAGCACATGGTGGTGCCAACGGTGGATGGCGCAGTGCGGCCTCGGTGCTTACCGCCAAGCACGTCGAGCGCGCAGCGTTGACGGAGAGCTCGTGTGAATCCGGCAGGATGCCGCGCCCGCCAGCCGTGCACAGCACAGGCAAGCCAAACTCGTTGGCCAGCGTGCGCACACCTGCGGCCGCAAGGCAACAGGCGCTGAGCCGCTAGCCACTCGGGGTCCTTGCTGGGGGGAATCAGAGCGGTGTCGGATATCGCAAGCTCACCCATGTAGCAGGTGTGTTTGTCCGATGTTCATGCAATCGTGTACGCTGCATCCTCACCAGCGATGTATGATTTACCATGAGACGAACATCGCCAGTACGCATGAAGTTGCCGGCGTATCATGCCGCCCGGCATTTCAGCACCTTCACGGACATGCCCTTCAAGCCAGTCGATGACCTTCATATGCGTCAGGAACCCCATTGGAGCCAGGATCAGGAGGAGCATCAAGGCGATTGTGCAGCTGGCAATCCAGGTGCGTTCACAGGTTGCACCAGTATAGCGAACCCATGCGATGACGCGACCAGCAAGGCATGTGCCGCGGGGACTGTCCTCACCGTCCTCTGCATGCGCCTGCGCTGCGCCGCGACCCGCAACGATGAGCGGCCTGCGTGCGCCGCGCAGCAGCGCGGCGGCGGCAGCAACGTCCTGCGGGTTGGCGCGAGGCCTCAGGCGCACGCTGCTGCCTGCGTGTACGCCAGATAAACAGTCGTCATTACACGTCCTGGTAGAGGTACGATTCAGGGGCGACAATGTGTATATCAACTCAAGGCCAAGCAGCGAGAGCGTGTGTATGCATGAAGGCACCCACGACCATACGTGAGCCCCTCCGCTTCATCCATGCCAGCCAGCAGCGCTAGCATGGACAAGCGCTAACGACAACCAGAAAACAAGCTCGACGATCCCCATTGCAACGTTTCAAATACCACAAATTTTATGTTTCTTACGCGATGTTACATCAGGAGCGTGTCGGCCAAATAGCCCATGCTTCCCCCAGATGGCACCACAGAATGTATTTCCAGGACATGTTGCTTTGCTTTGGCGGCGCACCTTGTACCGCAGGCACGCTCAGCCATGCGCTCATGGCCTTGTCCACATCCTCCACCGCCTCGCCCAGCACGTCCGCGGGTAGATCCACGTACGCGGCGCCAGGGCGGCCGGATGCTGCTGCGCGGAGGGCCGACGCCACCACACCCGGGATCTTGCTGGCGCTGGACGCCTGTGGGGAAGGCGAGGTCGTGAACATTTCAGACCAAATACCGGTATGCCCGACTCGAGGGTGACCTTGGGACTCTGGCTGGCTGGTCAAGTGTAAAAGCTTCCATATGGAAGCAGTTCCTGCCCTAGCATCGATCACGAGATGCGAGAGCTCAACACCATCAGGTAATGCACCATCAGGTAATGGCACCCCTAAGGCAACATGCAATTATTACGGTGGGTATAACAGTGGGGTATTGCGGTGGGGTATTACGGAGCGGCCATACGCAGCACGGTGTGCACAGGGTTGTAAACCCCTTTTGTGCTTGCGAGAGGCCGACGTGGGTGTGTCTCTGGCCATGTTTGATTGCCGAGCAGCAGTAGATGCCCTGCACACAGGCGCACAGTCTGTTCACGTGTTCATGCTGAACCGCTGGACCCAACCGCTCCCACCGCTACAGCATGGGCTACTCACCTGTGCTGCGTATTTGGTGAAGGGCGCCAGCGCGGCCACCTGGTCCGCCTCCTGGAAGCCTCCCTTGCCCAGCTCGGAGCGGTCAGCAGAGCCGGACAGCATCAGCAGCGGCCAGCCGTTGATGCCTGTGCACAGCGGCAGGCGCAGGCACCGCGGCGTACGGCAACGCAGCAGAGATGGCAAAAACGCAACAGACTGTCATTCTGTGAAAAGTAAAGGGTCTTCAGGAATAATGGGTAGCAGGGGATACATAAGAAAAATCTCACTACTGCACGCATACCCGTGTGCAAAACAAGCTCTGGGGTGTTGATACGAGCACAGGGGTAACCAAGGAGGGTATCGTGAGAGCCTGAGAGGCAAATAGAAACTGTGCTAGTTTGCAACGCCTCATACTGTAGCAGGGAAGCTCGGATGTCCCCTCGACTCCAGCAAAGTGGCAGCCTTAAAGCCTTTGTGGAGCTTTTGCCTGCCTGCTTGGTTTCAGGGCTGCGCAGTTTGTCAGTGCGAAGGTCACTGACTGCTCACCTGCGTGGCTGGCGCCCGCAATGCCGTGGATGGCGCCAGGGCCCGACACTGTCAGCAGCGCCGCAGGGGTGCCCGTGAGGTACCCCGCTGCGGCCGCCGCATAGCCTGCAGCCTGCTCGTTACGGAAACCAATGTAGCGGATGCCCGCAGCCTGCGATGCAATTATGCAAAGCGAGTGATGATTCAGAAACATCATGGATGTGAGGATGCCTCTGGAGCACACATCACCCACCAGGATAACTGTGCCACCCAAATCACGTACACAGAGCGCGCACCAAGCATCCCTGGTGTATCGCCCCATTCCTGCCTTCACCGCATGTCCGCATCACGTAAAGCAGTAGGCAGGCGTGCAGGCGCCAGGCATGGAAAGCCACGCTGCCGTCACCTCACCTGAATCGCGGACGCCAGGGGCGTGACGGGGATGCCCACCACCCCAAACACATACTTGACGCCCAGGCGGGCCAGGCTGGCCGCCACAATTGCGTGACCATCGCTGAGCCCCGCAACCGTGCCGCTGACCGTCGACGCCGCAACAGGCTTGGCAGGTGCAGCGGGCAGCGCAGCAGCCGCAGGCGCTGGCTGGCCGCCTGGCTTGCAGAAATGGGCCACCATGTGGCGGCGCTGGATCTTGCCGGTGGCGGTCTTTGGCAGGACGTCTGTGAAGTAGACCGCTGAGGGCACCTTGAACGCGGCCAGGCTCTTGCCGCAGTGCGCGCGGATCTCCGCCACCAGCGCTGCGGCGTCCTGCTGGGCGCGCGCGGCGGCGTCCGGGCGCAGCACCAGCGCCGCCGCCACCACCTCGCCGTACTTTTCATCAGGCGCCCCGAACGAAACCGCCTCCGCCACAGCGGGGTGGCTCAGCAGCACAGAGTCAACCTGCGGGGTGAGGCAAGAAAGCAGTAGATCATACCTGACCACTCGATGGGTCATCACCGACACCAAAAGCCTTCAGAATTGTTGTTGGTCACGGAATGCATGTCCACCGCTCCCCCCCACCATTGCATTGCAGCACCGTGCACCCCCGCACGGCGGCCACGGCAGCACCGCCTCACCTCCAGCGGCGAGATCTTCTCGCCTCCCCTGTTGATGAGCTCCTTGATGCGCCCCGTCAGCGTCAGGTAGCCCTCAGCGTCCAGGAAGCCCTGGTCGCCGGTGTGGAACCACCCGCCTGCATACGCCTCCTCGTTGGCCTTGGGGTTGTTAAGGTAGCCCGCAGTCACGTTGGCGCCGCGGATGCACACCTCACCCACCTGCCCGGTGGGCAGCGGCCTGTTCTGGCCATCCAGCACCACCACCTGCACGCCACCCTGCGCGCGGCCTACGCTGCCCGGCTTGCGGGGCCCGTGCTTTGGCAGCGGATTGGAGGTCATCTGGTGGGACGCCTCCGTCATTGCGTACGCCTCCAGCACCGGCACGCCAAACGCCTGAAAGCATGCATGGGGAAGGCATGCATGTGGCATCAACAACCCGATTGACAAACCCCAGTGTTGCAACTAGCACATGTGACTCATTTGGTCATTCATACTGCATGGCCATTGACAGGCAATCACTTTGCTGCTGCCAACGACCCTGCATGGTTCTGACTTTGACCTGTTCACATCCACAGCCCTGCCACGCACCTTCTCCACCGCCTCCAGTGTTGCGGGCGCAAGCGATGAGGAGCAGGAGCGAATGAAGCGCAGCGGCGGCGGTGAGGCGCGCGGGTAGTCGGTGGCAGCGCGCGCCAGCAGCACCTGGTGCATGGTGGGCACGGCGGTGTAGAAGGTGGCGCCGTGCTCGCAGCAGTCGCGCCAGAACACCGCGGCGCTGAACTTGCCGCCAGCCGGCAGCACCACGCTGGCGCCAGCAGACAGCGGGGACAACAGGCCTGCAGGGCGGCAAGCAGTGGAGGTTACAATGTCAATCAGGCCATTCAGGACAAGTGGTTTGAGTGTCCAAAACTCTGTGTCAGCCCTTCCTTGGTCCTTCCACAACCTGATCTCTCTCCACACCCCTTCTTTCCTTCCACGACCCTATCCCTTTCCACACCTTATCACGCCTTCCCACACCTTGTCCCATACACACCCTATTCCTTCCACTCCCTGACCCGGAAACAGAAGAGTTGCTACCTAACGCCCCGCTCACCCGCCATGAGGCCGTGCACGTGGAAGAGCGGCATCACCAGGTACGACACGTCGGCCGGCACAAACTCATACGTGGCGGCGATGTTGGCCAGCGAGGCCACCAAGTTGGCGTGCGTGAGGGGCACGCCCTTGGGGCGGCTGGTCGTGCCTGCGGGAACGCCACGTCACGCAGGAAAAGTCATGTCTACGGCACGTGGTAGCACTTTCAGGTGCAGATCAGACAGGTACAGTATCGCCATACACCGACTGGCTGCAGGCTGCTTCTTGATTTGGGTCATGCATGGTCTGGCCCAGCTGGGTTTGATATGTAGCATGCATGGTGTGGTCTGTGAACATAGTGGCTGATGTGGGTCAGCACTCAGAAGCCTCCTAGGCCGTTGGCTCGTTCGCATCTCGCAACACGCACCACAGCCAGCACAGGCTTTGGCCCCTCAGCTGTGCCATTTTGTCAGTGGCTGTGGCCGCACCCACCTGATGTGTGCAGGAAGAGCGCCACATCGCTGGGTCTAGGCGGGTCAGCCAGGCTGGCGGGGGCTGAGCTGGACGCGGGTCCAAACGCCAGGCCCGGCGTCAGCGCCGTCAGCTTGGCGCCAGGTACGCCGCCCTCCACCACCACACGCACGGACGCCCTGCAGGCGACAAGACCGGCGTTCATGCCAGACGCAATCAGCCCAACAACCACTTTGGTCAACACGATTTGTGCTGCTGGTGCTTTGTCAAAGGAGCGAGACAGCATACTGCAGGGCGCTGGATGCATGCATTCATGTGCAACTGCCTCCATGCAGCATCATTCCATAGGACACGTTGCCATTGTGGGCTGCGAGCTTGTGGATGGATGCAGCCCAGCAGCTGCACCTTGTCCCGCTGCTTCACACCCACACACCTGGGCACGTTCAGCTGCTGCGCCGCCTCAGTCGCTGCCTTGTTTCCCTCCTCGGGCAGCAGCAGCAGCTTGGACCCAGCGTCCTGGGGGTGGCACACGCGCGATGAACATTCTCAAATGATGACCAAATAATGTGCAGTTCACCTATCACGGCTCAGCTTGCTGGGCACACTGCCCGATCAGCCAGCTTCAAGCACACGCGGCGGTTCAGCAAGGCGCAGGCGGGTCAGGTGCGTGCCGTCAACCACTAATGCAGCTCTGCACTAGCATGGAATCATTATTTGCCCCCCAAACTTCAAAGTCAATCAGGGAGATATCATATCGACACCAACAACCTGGCGGGATGGCTAAAGTACCGTGCCGTCACGAATCTTGACACCTTGCCGTGCTTAGATGCATTGTGGATCACGATGCAGCCAAGCACGTCAAGCCTGACGCGCCTCACCTCCAGATAGAACTTGAACTCGTCTGCCTTGTAGGCTGCGTTAAGCGGTGCTGCCACCGCGCGCGCATATGTGACCGCCAAGAACGCGACCACAAAGTCCACCTGCATGCGAAAGAGCGGCACAGTCAGCCGCCTTACTGGTGTGCACCAGTGCAGAAGCGTCCACGACACTCCCGCCACATACGCGAATAACAACGAGATAAACGAGCGAGGCAAAACATACAGTCACTGCCACCGAAGTGTGTTCTAAAAAGAGCATGCGTGGGGTGCATTCCACACCATGGTATGCAGCAATGCCTGGAGTGGGAGAGCTGTTCAAGGGTGGTGCGTACCGTGTTTGCAAAGGCCATGCTGACCACGTCCCCGGGCTTGATGCCAGCCGCCTGCAGCGCATGCGCAGTGCGCACGATGCAAGCCTGCAGCGCGCCACGCCGCAGCACTGGCCCGCCCTCCGTCACCGTCAGCGCTATGCTGCCTGGCGACCCAGCCAGCACATCGTAGAGCGTGCTGAGCTGCGCCGGACGCCCTGCAGCTGCGCTTGCGCCCTGTGCGCCTCGCTGCGGTGCGGCAGCAACAGCGGCGGGTTGTGCTGGCTGGCCAGGCGGCTTGCAGAAGTGGGCCACCATATGGCGGCGCTGGATCTTGCCGGTGGCGGTCTTTGGCAGGACGTCTGTGAAGAATACCGCGGAGGGCACCTTGAACGCGGCCAGGCTCTTGCCGCAGTGCGCGCGTATCTCCGCCACCAGCGCTGCGGCGTCCTGCTGTGCGCGGGCGGCGGCGTCCGGGCGCAGCACCAGCGCCGCCGCCACCACCTCACCGTACTTCTCATCAGGCGCCCCGAACGACACCGCCTCCGCCACAGCGGGGTGGCTCAGCAGCACAGAGTCAACCTGCGGGGCGAAGCGAGGGGTGTGTCACCGTATTGTCAAGGGACATTGCTGGACGTTGCATGGCTTGTGCTCAGTGAAATGAAATACGCACAGCCCGTTGCCAAGTTGTCTACAGAGGTACAGAGGTGTGTGTGCATGCATTGTTGCCATGACAATCCGCATGTGACTTGGCGAAGCGATGCACGAGAGAGCTGAGACCATGCAAGCCTAGCGCATGTTCACGCTCAATCAATAATAATCATATTGAAAGTGTGACACACAGCATGGCACCATCAAGGGTGCAGCCTGCCCACAGTATTACATCGCACGTACAACCCCGCCCCCCTCTCCACGGCGGCTGGAAAGCACGGCAGCACATCCTCACCTCCAGCGGTGAGATCTTCTCGCCTCCCCTGTTGATGAGCTCCTTGATGCGCCCCGTCAGCGTCAGGTAGCCCTCAGCGTCCAGGAAGCCCTGGTCGCCAGTGTGGAACCACCCGCCCGCATACGCCTCCTCGTTGGCCTTGGGGTTGTTCAGGTAGCCCGCAGTCACGTTGGCGCCGCGGATGCACACCTCACCCACCTGGCCGGTGGGCAGCGGCCTGTTCTGGCCATCCAGCACCGCCACCTGCACGCCGCCCTGCGCGCGGCCCACGCTGCCCGGCTTGCGGGGCCCGTGCTTTGGCAGCGGGTTGGAGGTCATCTGGTGGGACGCCTCCGTCATTGCGTACGCCTCCAGCACCGGCACGCCAAACGCCTGAACGCATGCGCAGGCACAGCGACGACCAATTTACCAACCTTGTGCCCAAAAAGGCACTCACCACCACAAATGCTGCATGGAGATAGCCACCAACATGTGTTAGGCATACAGTTTTAACTATAGCACATCCCGTGCCGCCCCACTCACCTTCTCCACCGCCTCCAGTGTAGCGGGCGCAAGCGACGAGGAGCATGAGCGAATGAAGCGCAGCGGCGGCGGTGAGGCGCGAGGGTAGTCGGTGGCAGCGCGCGCCAGCAGCACCTGGTGCATGGTGGGCACAGCGGTGTAGAAGGTGGCGCCGTGCTCGCAGCAGTCGCGCCAGAACACCGCGGCGCTGAACTTGCCGCCCGCCGGCAGCACCACGCTGGCGCCAGCAGACAGCGGGGACAACAGGCCTGCAGGGCGGTGATGGGAAGGACGTCAATACGTCATAAGAAGTGTAGTGAAGCGACCAAGCATTTCTAGTGTTCACGTGCAGGGCGAGGATCGGGCAAGCACGGCATTCCCAGCCCCGCCGCCCCCCTGTACATGCATAATCAAAACGTGAAAACAGCATGTCTGCGCAGTACTGAGCCTGCAAGGTGCTGCTGGGAGCATGGGGTTCTGGCAAGTGCATGGCATGGTACGGCCAAGGCCCACTCCAGAACACACATCTGCATCCGCCGCACTCACCCGCCATGAGTCCGTGCACGTGGAAGAGCGGCATCACCAGGTATGACACGTCGGCCGGCACAAACTCGTACGTGGCGGCGATGTTGGCCAGCGAGGCCACCAGGTTGGCGTGCGTGAGCGGCACGCCCTTGGGGCGGCTGGTCGTGCCTGCCGGGGGAGTAGGGGGGTGATGCAAAGTTGTTGATTGGGAAAATCACCAGCGTACTGTGCTCTTGTGGACACGTCTACGTTAGATGGTTGCTCACAAGTTAACAACAATGCTGACAGCAGAGTTCGCTGGCTGAAGTAGCGGAGGATTTAAAGCAGACTGCTGTTTGGCCCACAGCGTGGCTACGCCCACCTGATGTGTGCAGGAAGAGCGCCACATCGCTGGGCCTAGGCGGGTCAGCCAGGCTGGCGGGGGCTGAGCTGGACGCGGGGCCAAACGCCAGGCCCGGCGTCAGCGCCGTCAGCTTGGCGCCAGGCACGCCACCCTCAACCACCACACGCACGGCAGCCCTGAGAATGTTTACACCACCGTAACAGAAACAATCAGGCATTTGACCAAGCAAATGTAGCGATTAGGCTGCCTAGATGCACCTACTGTACCCCATGCCTGCTACCCCATGGGTAATACAAATGTGGGATGACCCAGATCGTCAGCCTTGCCACACCAGGATGAATTTGCAAGTTTGGGCGTGCCAGCAGACCTCATGTGAATGTATGAGGGCAACATGGCGGTGTGCCCCAGCGCCACATGCCTATGTGAGTGGGGCCGAAGCACGTTGCTGCGTGCGGCGTGGCATGTTGTCGGCGACACTGGGGTGGACTGCACGGTTGCATGTCCGCAGCCAGGCAAGCTACTTGCACAAATGTGAGTGGACCTCACCTGGGCACGTTGAGCTGCTGCGCTGCCTCAGTCGCTGCCTTGTTGCCGTCCTCGGGAAGCAGCAGCAGCTTGGACCCAGCGTCCTACACGTTGGTGGAGTTGCAAGAGGCAAGGAAAAAGACAAAGCGCTGGATTCTGAGACAACCCCTATGCAAGTAGTGCAAGTTCGTGCAAATAAGTCCTGGCCAGAACCTGGTGACATGCATAACGGTAGGTTGTATATTCACTTGCCATCCACTGTGACCTGAGTGCGTGGCTGACACTGGCGCCCACTGCATGAACCAGGGAATAACAAAGGGCAAAACCAGGTCTCACCTCCAGGTAGAACTTGAACTCGTCTGCCTTGTAGGCTGCGTTGAGCGGTGCTGCCACCGCACGCGCGTACGTGACCGCCAAGAACGCGACCACAAAGTCCACCTACACTCAGACGCAATATGGTAACATAAAACAACATAAACAGCAGAGATGAATACGACACAGGCGCGCCCTGAAGTACTTGCTGGAGTTCAGGCATTACCTGTCATCATCACCTGACCCGTGCTGACCGCGCAACCACACCAACGGAATCGCAAAGCCCCAGCGAGAATTGAAATGCGAGAGCAGTGACGTATGTAATGAACGGAGCTATTCTGCTTACTACGAATCTTAACCCTGATACAGCTCCGACCAGGGACGGGCGTTGATTGTAATAGAAGCCCCACCTTGTCACGTCCGGGTGCCAGTTCTGTTATCACTTACCGTGTTTGCAAAGGCCATGCTGACCACGTCCCCAGGCTTGATGCCAGCTGCTTGCAGCGAGCGTGCGGTGCGCACAATGCATGCCTGCAGAGCGCCGCGCCGCAGCACTGGCCCGCCCTCCGTCACCTTCAGCGCAACGATGCCTGGCGACCCAGCCAGCGCATCATAGAGCGTGTGGAGTTGGGAAACCGCTGCCATGATGGGATGCCGCACTGCCGCAGACTTTACAGGGTGCCAGGGACCCTGCCTGCCCTACAAACGTCCTCAGAAAAGCCTCTGCACAAAACAGGCTGCCTAGAAGATAAAAATGTGTGTGTGACAACAGGGCAGGTGCAGACAGGTCTATGGTGGAAACGGAAGCTGGCAGAATGCGGCGCAGGCGCGTCTGTGCATTCCGCTCCGAACCCAGACCAATGATATAAATCAGCACGAATCCTTGACCAGCCTAACTGGCGCACCACTATGTGAATTTCCATGCTCCATGCACCATGTGTTTCAATAGCATTTCCCTTGCCCTTGAATCATGGTCATCACCAGTGGGCAGCAGGGTCACTGGGCGGCCAACGCCACACTGCACCAGCTGAGTTCACATCGGACACACTTGCGCAGCGCTTGTTCGCAGCGGCACTAACCTGCCAACATTGATTGGCGTCAGGAGGATGAGCGCTGCAAGCCAACAATCGCACCGCGTGCACACCAACACCACCCGTCACCTGGTACTGACTGACCAATTTGCCAAACCTTCTCGTGTACGCACCACCATGCACATCATCAGGTCAAGATCAGCTGTAAGTCGACAACGGCTAATTGTCTGTCGTGCTCTCTCGCTACCCTCACCGGGCAAGCTGCGCAGTGTCGCAGTGACACCTGCACACTACGGCTGTGCCATTCTGTATACCGTTCCAAATGGTGTGCCCAGACTGGTTTCAGCTCACAGTGGACAGCGTGAGTCATATAGACACGGAAGGTCCCATGCCAGGTGGGTCACATGACCAATCAGGGTTTTCCTTGCGTACGTACATCGCAGCTTTGGTGCCAGGGCGTGCGCGGCAATAGCGTGTGGGAAGCACGGCTGGGCAAGTAAGTCCCGTTACATCAAAGGAAATGGCGCTCAGGTGCCGCGAAGAGGAGGTGTGCTGGCGTGCTGCTTAGAATCCTGGATCAGCACAGCCAGTGGTTGCGCAACGTAGCGGTGATTTGGCCGTGGTTTTGCAGGGGCCCGCCCTGCCCAGCCGAACGGCCAGCATAGTTGACTGGTCCCATCCCAGACGTTGAACCAGAGACGGTGCGCCAACAGTAGCAACTCAGGGGTGTGCGTGGACAGGTGTGTCCATGGTCACCGGAGTGGTCACCGGTGTGTCCACGGTCACCTAGCACACAGCGTTGCTCGGGCCCAGTCCGTCCTTGCCTAAGTACATGCACATGCCAGCACAATCATGCACACCTCAACACATTTGCCTGGCATCAGCCACTAGGAGCTGCACAGGACGGAACCAAACAACAGCCAACCAGCATGTCAGGGCTGCAATTTCAAGGCGGCAAACAAGGAGAGCGCACACGTGCTGAAACACACACGCGCTGGCCACATACGATGCGACCATGGCGGCAACAATCTGTCCTGTCCAGGGCTCCCCACTCCCGGCGAGGTGCATCACAAGCAGAGAGGCAAGGGGCCAGAGACAGTGTCTTCTTGGCGTGTCCACCTTATTCATGGAGCTTGACCACGATAGGGGCCACACCTGAATGATGAGCGCAATGCAGATTTGGGGGTAGCGATCGCAAAGCTCGGCCATTTGGAGTTGCGCTGCATTCGACACTGGAAGTCGTCAGAGTGTTGCAATGTTACTATACAACGTTGCTATGTATAAAGGGAAATTGCTGGCCAGGCAGAACATTGGACCAGCGCGATGAAGGTTCACCATACGGCACTACTAGGTAATCGCACATTTGGGGTGGAATTAGGTATTGAGGTCATGTCAGAACCGGCACGCTGCGCACAACATATGTACAACCGTCATGAAGTTCACGGTTGTCAGCAGTGAGCGGTAAGGTGAGGCGCTAAGTGCATGCAGCCCGCATCGCACGTCCATCAGCTAAGGTTGATGAGCATGCATGCGCTGCAGCAGATACGGGCCGTGGCTGCTGCATGCAGCACTCATTTACTATTTCACCAGTTTGCTACTTCATTCGACACACATATCAATGGCAAGTCATGCTTCACTGCGAGAAAGCACCCGACCATAGGGTGTGCATGACAGACGATACACCACGCGTGCTTAGGGATTGCGAGCACGCCAGTGTATCACGACGGCAGGGTCGCTCACAGCACGGTGGGTTGCTGCAGATCAGACACCTGCCGTGTTTCACAGTTGCGTCGACAAATAGGGCCCAAAATCATGGTGTGTGGCTCCTGGCACTTTCTGCCTGTTTGCTTCCTATTCACTTGATGCTATTCCGCCTATTCGTGTTATCACATCCGTACGAACTGCCGGGCCTTATGTATTATGTTATAATACTGCCGTATTGGAAGTATTAGCATTCACAATGATACGTTTGCTAGACCGCATACGCCTCTACCAGCATGTGATTGTGTCATGCAGTACAGCAGCAGTCGATACGTTTGCTAGACCGCATACGCCTCTACCAGCATGTGATTGTGTCATGCGGTACAGCAGCAGTCGATTGTATAACGGATTACTCATCATCGGGACGGGGGCCCATGGGGCCGTTGTACAGCTCCGCCAGCTCAGCAATGCGATCTGGGTCCACGCTGCCGTCATCATTGAACAGGTCAGCAGCACGGCCCATGAGCATGCGGCGGCCGGCCTTGGGCATGGGCGTACCACACTCAGGGAACGCGGGCGGCGGTACGCGGAACTTTGTCTTCTGCTCATACGCGTAGGACAGCCTGCGCAAGGTGACAAAACGGCATGCATGCGCCATGAATCCATGATGAATTGATGATTGATGAGACGTTCAGGGGATCATAGCAGGGCTTGGCAGTGTTTTGCCTTGCGATGTGCCTTGCCATGTCCCTGCCGCCCGTGCCAGGAGGTTTGATGCGTTCTGGGATTGCAAAGGTTGCCTGCAAATCTGAATTGCAGGCATTTTACACTAGTGGCGCATGCAGGCACACCCGCTGAACCACACACCATGACCGCTAGTCGCTAGCCCACAGGGCTAGCCACAGGGGCAATCGATAAGCCATTGCTCGGGCTGCTGCTGCAACACCCGCTACCCACTTGAACAGCGTCTTCTCATCATAAGGTCGCGCCAGCAGCTGCAGCCCAACCGGCAGCAGCACGGGCACGCCGCTGGCCTGGTTATTCCAAGCAAAGCGCCTCACGAAGCCGGCAGGCACGCTGATGGCCGGAGCGCCCGTGTACGCGCTGAGTTGGCCTGCGTCGTATGCAGCCGCGGGCTCAGGTGAGCTGCCATGCGTGAACATGCGGTGGGGCCAGCGTGTGGGCTGGCTTGGGCATACGGGCAGCCGCAGGCAAGGCACGTGACACACCATAGGACTGAATGAGTGCGTAGTGTGCATCAGCGATGTGCGTCCACCGGACCAGCATGTACAGCCATGAGGCGGACGGGCCAGCAGATGGGCCATCTAGCAGCAGCACAGTGCAGGACGTTAATCTACACGGTGGTGTGCGCCCCAGCAAAGCTGACTGGATGTCAGGCGTGCTGCCACAGGCGATATGATGCAGTCGGGAAGTGCCGGGCACACATACGCCATGTTTAACGCATCCATGTCAGCAGGGCCAACAGGTGCTCATTAGGGCACCCGGTCAGATACTGTATGCGAAATGTCCATCGAGGTGGATGCATTCTGTAAGCCCACAGGACTCGTGCGCGGTCTTCCCTTGCACACGCAGTCACGCACATGTGGCCTGGCCGGCAGCCGCGTAGAAGTCTCCCAGCACGATGGGCGGGTTGAGGTAGGTGAGGTAGGCAATGGCGTCGAGCTTCTGCTCGTCCATCTTCTTCATCAGCGCCTCCGCCAGGCTGGACTTACAGGGATCGTCCCAGTACTCGCCGCACGTCCTGCACTTGAGCGCCGGGTTGCTGCATGCATCCGACAACACACATTTGTGTGACACAGCACACAATTAACTCTCCCTGTGATCCGGCAACTGACTGAGATTTGTGTGAGGTGCTGGCTATGTTGGCTACTGGTATGCTATTGCCGAGCGGCAGTTTGAGTGCCACACCGTGCCATCTATAGCAGGTCAGGGCAACGTGGTTCAAGCCAGAAGCTAGTGAAGCCAGTGCCCTCAAAGCCAGCTGTGCACCTTGGCATGTGCCTCATCCTGGCTCGAGACACACACTAGCTGAAGCCAGGCAGCTGAGGGTGCTTGCGCTTGTAGCAAAGCAAGCCGGCCTCGTTCCGCATGGCAGCACACCGGCATGCGCCAGCACTTACGCAGCGTAGTATGTCTCCCTGGTGTAGTTTGCAGCCTTGGGGTTGACGTACACCCCCGGGTAGACAAACGGGTGCATGCACAGGGAGTCGGCCACCTCAGACCAGGTGGAGAACTTGGTGCCTGCCAACCAGGCAGCAGATTCAACACCGGACAGACATGTCAGAAGATGCCTGTATACCCAAATCCTAGGCACTGGTGATTAATGCAGGGACTTCCGGGCTGCCAATTCTTATCGATCGTCCATTCTTGCCGATCATTGTACGCCTGTCCGTCACAATGGCGGCGCGGCTGTTGGGTCAATACTGATTGTACGGTGCAGCAATCCTAGATACGGTAGGCTGAACGAATTGCGCCAGGTCCAAGAGAGCTGCAGATGTGCTGGCACAGTCATCTTGCAGCCGTTTTATGAAGCTCATGTGAACTTCTAGGCGCACACGGAGGCATGCAACGCACCCACCTGCTGTGGCGAGGTACTCGCTGATTTCGAATTTGAACACCGCGCAGGTGCCCACCGCCTCGTACGCGCCATCCGCCCAGATGAGGCCGGTGCCGCCCTGCTTGGGGGTGGCCTTGACGATGGTGCCGTTGGGCAGGCGCACCATGTCGGTGGAGCTGTCCAGGCTGCGGGGCATACAATCCAAGAGTGTGCATTGCTGCTGTCAGTATGATAGCTGCTGCTGGTGCAGGGCTCTGTAGCAGGACAGGGATGGTACATCATGCCAGCGTTCAAGCTACTACACATCAGCAATGCGGCATTGCGACATGCTTGAGGCATGCTGGTCTGGAATTGCTCGCATGCTTCTTCTTGCCAGTATCCAGGGCCATACAGTGACTGGATAATGGGGAGGCAATGGGCTAGAGGGGCAGCAGCGTCGGTCAGGAGCTTATCTTCCCTGGTCATGCGCAACCACTCACACTTGCTTCCACAGGGGTGCCAGGGTGAAGTTGTCGACGATCTCAGCGCCAGCACCCGCCATTACCTGCACGGCAAACGCACATGTACAAAATGCATGGGTGTCTGTCTTTCATGTGATGGCTATGCTAACCTGCCCCGTAAGCTGCTGCCTGCCGTTCACGCCCATGCAGGTGTACATCACAGCTGCGCTTGTTTTTCACAGGCATGCCTGTTCCCACGGTATTGAGCCTTGTGTGCACATCATTACACCAATGAGTTCAACGCATATACACAGAGCTAATGGAGCTAATACAGCTGATGCGTCACACCCAGTCTTGACTGCTGACACATCTCATGTGTGTGGTAATGTCGGCGCAAAGGAAAGGACATGTCCTGTGGCCCAGCCGTCAAAACTTCGCACGCAGACACAAGCAGGCAAAGCGCAGTGGCTAGCAAGAGTGACAGGCGCAATGTGCCTCACCGCCAGGGCCTCGTCAAACTTCTTGAGGTACTCGGCATCAGGCTCGTTGAGCGGTACGCCCACTCCCTGGAGGTTGATCTCGCGGTACACTCCAATACGTGCACCCTGCATGGATAGCGCAAATGCAGGTCACCCTGGCATGCTCAGCTCCGGATCAGTGACGTCCTGATATCCTTGTTCATGGCGGCCAAGGCTTTGCTTCGGCTTCAGCAAGCTTCAGCCTTGCGCACTGCACGGCCCCAAGAGAAGCACACTGCATGGCCCCACGGGAACAAATAAATACAACACGCACCTTGAGCCCTTCCTTGTCCAGGAACTTGGTGTAGTCTGGCACCACGTAGTCCTTGGACTTGACGGTCTGAGGATCATGGGGGTCATAGCCTGCAGGCATGGCACCACCACCAGCCCACCACTACCACCACTGAATGGACCAGCGTGCACAAACCACATCGTGTTATGCCATGGGTATGTGATGGGCGCACCCAGGCGGTCAAAGTATGGTGCCAGCCAGGGAACGAACGGCGCGCCTAACAGGCATGCACAGCAGTCCCTGCCTCTTGTGCCTCGCAGCTCACGCACCCATGGTGACGGTGTACACGCGCGCAACGTCCTCCACGGTGCGCCCCAGCGGGCCGCCGGAGTCCTGGCTGAGCCTGCGCACACACACATGTCATCCTCTCCTGTCTTATCCGCATCTAGTTCGGCCAGGTAGAGGACCAAGTCAGAGTGGTATGATGGGTTCCGCGTGCTCTCAGCCACATGGGGTGCTTGCATATTGCAGCGATCAGGCAGTGGGCATGTCGCAGGCCATTGACGCACCTGAGGGGGACAATTCCAGCACGGCTGTTGAGGCCGATGGTGGGGCGCAGCCCGACCAGGGAGTTGTGGGCGGCCGGACCGCGAATGGACGTGCAGGTGTCTGCACTCACAAACGCGCACACACGCATGCAGTGACATGCACCCACGCGCAGGCTCAAGCCAGTGCAATCAAGGCGCAATTTGCGTCGGCGGGGCAAGTTCACAGCTGCAGGCACAGAGCAATGGGATTCCTGGTGTGCAACAGGCCGCAGGCGCAGGCCTCTACGTATGGCACTGATAACTGCGCACGGCCTCACCCGTGCCCCATCCAATCATGCCCAGGTTGGCTGCCACAGAGGCGCCCGTGCCTCCGCTGCTGCCGCCGGCATTCCTGTAGAGGTCGTACGGGTTGCGCACCTGCATGCAGCAATTGTGGCACAAATATGTTAGTGTGTGTCAATGGGGTGCTGTACCGCCTGCACATGACTGGAGACTGCCCCGGCAGTGCGAGGTGGCACATATAACAAGGCAAGGCAAGGCATGGGGCAGTAATCGTGCCCCCTGATTCCCAACACCCCAGCCGTTCGCCAACCCAGGCGCAAAGCCATGGACATGCATTGGGCTTACCACGCCGTGAACGCCACCGACAGAGACGCCGCTCATAGCAAACTCCGCCAGGTTTGTCTTGGCGATCCACAGGCCTCCCGCCGCTTTCACGCGAGCCACCTGCACGCACATGATTCCACATGGCAGCGAGTAATAGCACACAACACAACCAGCTTCTTGTGTTCCTGCGCAGGTTTGAATGCCTTTGCTGCCCAGCCTTGCCTGCCTGCAGGTAAGGGAGCTCCCCCCCTGCCGGCCCCCACCCCCTTCCCCCCCACATCTTGTGCCTGGCCCCTCTTGAGCGCAAAGGAAACACAGTGGCAGCTGTGTTGAACCCCTAGGTTTGACCCGTCGAACGATGTACGCACCTGAGTAGCGTCCTGCAGAGGGAGGTTGTCGGTGAAGCACTTGGCGCCGTTGGTGGTGGGCACGCCAACCGTGTCATAGTTGTCCTGTGAGAAGCAGCGAGGACCGTGCACATGTGTGAAGTTGCGCACGCGTGGTTAAACATGCCAGCCGAACATGCGTATGCAACGAATGTGGTAAGGCGGGCCAGTGGCTCACCGCCTTGGCTTCATATTGGCTGGTGCGCCACCCATGCGCTGCCAACTTAGCGGTGCATGTGAGTCCCAATCGCAATGGCATGCATGTCCACCGGTCAAGTGCCCGCACACCGCACGCAGACGATGCACTAGATGCACTACTAGGACAGCGTTGCATACAACCGCACAGCACAAAGCCCCCCTCGCCCTCCCCCCCTCACGCACCCATACACATATGCACCCCCAGAGGGGTGCACTGGGGGTGCACCCCTACTGATATTTGGCACCTGCCTTGAAGAGGGTGGGGATGCAGAACAAGGGAGGAATCTTGGGAGTTTTGCCGGCCTTGATGTCAGCGATGAAGCTCTTGAGCTGCTTGTCCTTGGACGCGGCGATCAGGAGCGCGTCGGGGTTGAGCGACTGTATGGCGCATGTGCATGGCAGTGTAACGTACTCAGCATGGAACAAGGCAGATCCGAGATTTGGAGGTGCGTGCCTGCGTGATGTGTGTTGTTGTGTCAAGTCCAGCGCATGACCAAGTCAAGCGGCAGGGATGGGTCTGATCTATGGGGAGGTGGGTTTGGTTCACAATGCTCTTGCGCATGGGTGCGGCACAGCTTCATGTGTGTCAGTACGTCGCACGCATAGACAGTTTCATTGAGACTCCTAAGGCAGAAACGTATCCTGGTACAAGTCCAGGAGGTCTGAGATGAACGTACCCGGATGGAGTTCATAGAAGTCAGCTTGTCAAACACTTTGATGCGCTGCACGGCATCACAGGCAGCATCGCGAGTCCGTCAAAACACAGGCACATACAGCACGTGCCAGGGCACAATTTGAGCGGTCAGACATTTTGTCCCAGCTCGTGCAGAAACAAACCGTGTCCCTGTAACGTGGTCGCTTGAATTTTTCTGCAGCAACAAGACTTTGGCTCCCTTGCTGTATGTCGTGCAAATGGGAGCCTTTGCACACGCCCTCCTCTGGAACGGATATGCCTCCTTCGTTCACCTGGAGGTAAGCCTTGACGAGGCCTGTGCAGGTGAGGGATCCATTCAGGAACGCCTGCACAGTCAATAACAGGCAGACAGCGAAAGTGGACAGGGCTGGTGTGACACGTAGCAGGATGTATACATGCAAAGCCGCAAAGGCATGCCGGCTGCCTCCGATTTGATTGGCCCACACAATAATACAAGATACCTCAGAAGCCCTGTCTTGGGCTTCATGCATCCCGTACTGTGGCTGGCCGAAGCTTCAGTTTGCGGTGTGCTGCGAGGCAGACATCTGGCCCACCTGGGCCCACCACAGCAAGGAGCGCGTGCAGCATCTCAACGTGCAATTACCTTGTGGACCTCTGAGATCGTGGCTTCGACGACGGGAAACTTAATCTCTGCCTTGAGGCATGGAGTGAACACCTGTTTCAGCACATAGCCGACGTTCACATATGAGACCTGGAAACCACAGTGCAGGCGTGCTGCATACCAAGTCATAAGCCCGCCTCGGACATAATGCACTGCTTTCCCTTCAGCAAGTTTACTGCCACACGTTTCAAGTGAGTAAGTTTGTCTAGAACAGCTCTATTGCACCCCACAGTGCCAATCTGGTTGAATGGCGTGCACCTGCTGCGCAGTGACGTGGAAGCGGACCCGGACTCTTGCAGACACAAACCAAACACTCTCGTCAGGATAATATGTTTCCACATCTGTTGCCACAATCAGGTCCAACCCCGCTCTCCGAGTGATTTGGCTGCAGCCAAAATGTGCCACATCTCCAAACTGCTTTTTAAAACCTGCTGCCCTCCTGAGGCGCAGCTCTCATCCAATTGCTGACAACAACGAAAGCGTAGTAGGCTTCTAGATTCAGCGCTTCCAACCACTGGTTTCAAGTGTGGCATGGCCTTTTACGGAATCCCCTGCTTCGTCCTGGGGGCACCACTCACCTCCTTCGTGGACACAGGGCTGACTCCGTATGAGTGAACGAGTGGAGCTCCCAGCTGCGCGAGGGCACCTGTAATGGGCACACACGCCGTCAGGAAGCCAGACAGGTCCGGCCCGGCCGCCGTGCATGGGTTTTTTGTGTGGCCTGCTGGGTCCTTCGCCAGGCACGTTACGGGGTACCAGACTTGCGCGCCATGGATACATGTGTACCAGCTGCGTGTATCTAGGCATATAGGCAGGCAATCGGTGTGACATGCACTTTGTGCTTGCCGAACTACTACAGTCGATGGATGAGTTAACTGCCAAGCAAGCAGGTACCTGGGGCCACCAGAAGGGTTGCGATGCAGAGCGCGGACACGAGCCCGAGCTTCATCTTGGCGCACTTTTTTAATTGGATAGTCCACTCAAGCAACATACACACTGCTTTTATTGTTCGCGGGTGCCGTTCGAATGAAAACCCTGGTTCTTTCTTGTTTGAAACCCTGGTTGAGAGATTCAGAACTGTTGTACTTGGAAACCCTAGAAGACTCCTGCCCACCATAAGCCTGCAATATATTATCTATTTATCTTGTACACGAATGGCATCTCAGCAGCAGGCGTTCCTCTGTGCTCGCCTACCATCGCTGCTGGCGCGAGTCCGGCGCACATGTATGGGGACGGCTGTTCCGACCTGACGGTTGCTTGCCTGGGCAGCCACACTCATAGACTGCCCCAAGCTTGGCGTCACATGCACAAGCACACTGCGTCGTGTGTCGCACGACGGGGACCTTCTGTAAATGCCAAAGCTTGAGCAAGCAGGGGCACTGCACGTGCCCACCAATGTGCTGCAGTATGCACAGCAGCACCAACAGCCACCAGGGGCTTACACATTGGGCCATGACACTTGCAGCACTGATCAAAACACAGAGGAGCTGCACACATGGCCTGGGTCGGCTCAAGGTGACTGCGTATTCCAACCGTCAATTGTTGACGCGGCGGCAACACCTCGCACGGTGTTTCCACTGCGAAGTTCATGTTGGACCAGGCTGTCAGTCCAAACCCTCCTCATAGAGGAGTTCCCTTCCAAACGTGTTCCACACCAGAGGCTATGTAAGACAGCTTTATTCCCGCACCGCACCAAACCCAGTTGCCCGGTAGACCTGATACGAGGGCTACCGATTAGACCATGACGGAAAAATGAGATAGTACCAGCAACGGCGGATGCAGGCAACAGGGTTGTACACGTCGGGAAGTGACCACACATGTGGGTGGCCAGCTGGCCAGGTCAGAGACCCGCCTGCGCCTCACCCATTCCCAACCGCACCCATCACTGCCTGGCTTCCCAATCCATCCGCTCAATACTTGCTGTTCGGCAAGGCCTGGGCACGGGCTTTTGTCCGAATGCAGGATTATGCACCCAGTGGTGTACGATTAGCGCGTACACGATGTTTGTACCGCTCGAACCAGCCAGTCCATGCAGCACATGGACTCAGAAGCGCAGCCATCAAGCGGCAGCGCACAGCCACATGCGCAACAACAGATGCTTGTACTGCATGCCGGGAGGTCATCTCCCATGAGCCCGTTGCCACCAGGTATGATTTTGACATCGCACTTGAGGGTTTCCAACACGCTGAGCGGCATGAGGTGATGCATGCATTCCCTGCGCAAGCCCACATGCACACCACAGTGGCGGGGGGAGGGGGGGGGAGGG
>BDDA01000064.1:215984-253120 GCA_001662385.1 Chlamydomonas asymmetrica
TTTCATTCCTTGCCGCTGGCAGGGGTTTGGGAGAAACTAAGGAACGAAGGAACGGCGCTTGGGCAGTGGCATCCCGTAGTTGGCTGCAGGGCGCTCTGGCAGAATACGGCTGGCTGTGGTGGTGATGACAGGTTCCATAGGCATGAGGCTATCCGGCTACACATACACTCTATTGGTGCAACAGATGCTGTCAGGTGACACAAGCATGGGTGGGACACGCGCAGGTTGCACCCAGGCGGTTTACGGTTGGGTGTTGCCCGTGTTTCTACTGCAGTATAATGTGAAACGCACACACGCACCTAGGGGGGAAGGGCGATGCAACTATGCAAGGATGGGAGGGTGGGGATACTGGCAAGCAAAACCAAGCTGAATCTGCATCTGGGAACTGGGGCGAGTCCCGTGGGTGTGCGTGGGTGTGCATGCGTACGTGCCAACAGGTGCATGCAGGGTAACAGAGCGACAAGCACAGGTGTACTGGGAGGCGCCAGAGACACACGGGCGGGATTGCACATGGTAACAGTACTGGCTCTGCAAATGCCAGTGTTGCCAGTGCCCGGGTGCGACTGCGACCCACAGCATGGCCGCGCGCGTGGCAGTGTTCACAGGCACGATGTTCACCAGGACGTTCACTGGCGGGGCGCTATGCCCACGGTTGAGAGACTGTGTGTCGTGCAACCTGGCACTTGGGCGTCCTGGTGTGTGCATAGAACAAGGGAAGGATAGCTACCTGTTCTGTGAAAGTGCAGTCTGAATCCGATCTGATCGCCTGGCATTTAAATCGACATGCACCGGAGCAATGCTCAAGCGTGCCACTTGCAGAAGTCGTACCCACATGTTCCTCATACAACCGTCTGCTATGCAAAATCTTGTGTGACTTTGTAGCTGCAGCCTGGAACTCGGTGCTGCTTCTTGTTAGTCTCGACGGGTGCCTTGTTGGTCGCTGCTGAGCCGCTCGACAATCAACAATTCTGACCTCGAGCAACGAAAGGCTGTGGTAAGTTTGCTTATCGTTTGGGCTGGTTTTAGTTTGTGCTGTGACCCTTTTCACTTGAGCTTTGTGGTGGTGCTCGATATGCCCATCTGGCGCACCGCCACACTGCCACCACTCACTGTCGACCACTGATGACTGATCGTTTGTGTCCTGCCTGCACTGTCCTATACTCCTGTTGCAGTGTGCCAGTATTGCAGCTCAAGCAGACTGCCACATCCTCAGTGCCTGGACTCAGCTCAGGTTCAGAGTGAAGGTTGTTTGTTTGTGGACTGGCTTCGGAATCTAGTTGACCCATCAGACCAACGATGCAGTCTCGTCAGCAAGTAGCAGGAAGCATGAATGGGTGTCGTGGCCCCCGCCTGCCTCAGCGTGAGGGTTTGCGGGCACTATCCGCTCGGCCGCTGCGGGCACCAGTTTTGGTGCGTGCGGCAGCATCATCTGGGACTCAGACTCGCACGTCTGTGAAAGAAATGTCGATTCAGGTGAGTTGAAAGCGTGTGTATTTGCTAAGACCCCACTGAAGCAAGGGCTGAACTGGCTCCCAGTTCAGGGTGGCGTGCCTTGATGATGGCGTGCAGATGAAAGCAGCAAGGAGCCAGATGGAGGAGAACGAGCAGCTGAGAGTTCTGATGAACGGTTTCAGGGGCTCAAACGTGGACCAGAGTGACTTCGCCCGGACTGATGTGAAGATGCAGCTCGTTGAAGTATCTCAGGAAGGCGATGACGAGACGCTTCCGCTGGTGTTTGAGCCAGGGGCCATCAACACATACTGGGACAGGCGGCCTGTTAGCGTCATCACTCGTATATTTCAGCTGCTGAGTAAGTATGGAGTCTTTTTACCATACGATGAGCTGAAGCAAAGCTTGAGCAGCTTGGAACTTTTCCTCACCAAGTCGATGTAGAAGGTTAATGTTTGTTGTGCCTCTCGAGCGTTAATAGTACTTTATGTGCGCCATACACTGCAGGTGTGAGTGGCGCATTCCTGACCTCTCTGATTGGCGACTGGGCGCGAGGCCGGCTGGGGGAGACTGAGGTGAGACTGGGCAGGCTGCGCACCAACACGCCTGGCACATATGCCTGTATCCCTAGCAACATAGTGTTTGTTTGCGCTGCTGCTCAAGAGCTCAAAAAGTTGATGCTTGCTCAACCGCCACGTGGGCGTATCAGCTCGCAGTTGTGTTGACCGCGTGACCACCTCAACAAGGCTTCAAACGCATATCGTAGTGTGTAAATGTTGGTGACTAACCAACATTTAGTCTGGTTAGTCACAGACAGACGTTGTTTCGTACTTACGTCCCCTTGCGGCTGATATGATTCCACTGTGCAATTCATGGCTACCTGCAGGTCCAGCGCGCTATACAGATAAGAGAAATTGTCACAAGCTTGGGCCCAGCGTATATTAAGCTAGGCCAGGCGCTGTCCATTCGCCCGGGTAAGCGGTGACCACAACTAACAGCGACTGCGATTGGCACACCCGTTTGCTGCTGGGGGGCCCAGCAACCCTGAACTTGACTACCCATAGAAATGGCTTTGTTGGGGCATGCCTGCTGGTGGCATCTGCCCAAACTAAGCCTGCCTGTGTGTGGCACACTCATGCATGGTAATTGTGCGCAGATATTCTTTCCCCGGCGGCGATGAACGAGCTGCAAAAGCTGTGCGACAAGGTGCCCTCCTTCGATAACAAGCTGGCTATGCAGGTGGGCACAATACGCACAGTGCTCAGTAGCGCAGTAGACATCGCGTTTGTATGGACAACCACAGTCTTGCGCAACCCAGCTGCTGCTGCGCGCACCGCGCACGCCAGCCCCCGTTCCCCCAGCTGCTGTACCCAGTTGGGAACTGCTGTGGCAGTGCGCTGTGCTATACTCACACGGCTCAATATATCCTATATTCCTATGCCACAAACGACGTATCCTATGCCAATGGTGTCCCACAGGTGATCCAAGAGGAGCTTGGCAGGCCCTGGTACGAGGTGTTTGCAGAGCTTACGCCGGAGCCAATCGCAGCAGCATCCTTGGGCCAGGTGCGCAGCCGGTGGATGCACGCACCGGCAACTGCAGGCTGCATGCCGAAAAGCATTGCATGCCGAAAGCCAGGCAGCAAAGCCATGTATGGGGGCGGGGGCGATGTGTCCCCCGCCGGCGTGTGCGACTGCAACAGCACAGCCTGGTATTTTTATGTCACCGTTGACGGAAGCATGCCCTGCGACCGGTGATTGTTGTGCATGTCATGGTAGCGGCACGCACAGCGCATAGAACTTCCATTGTCAAGCCATGCAGTATTGCTGGTCCTGGCTGGATTTGCTGTTGGTATGCTTACACTGAGACGGCTGTTCGCATTACCATATCACATCCCCCCGGGCAGGTGTACAAGGGCAAGCTCAAGACGGGCGAGATAGTGGCGGTGAAGGTGCAGCGGCCGTACGTGCTGGAGACGGTCACCATTGACCTCTACATCATCCGCAAGCTGGGCCTCTTCCTCAAGCGATTCCCCTCGGTGAGGATGACACGCACCTTACCTCACTGTGCTGCTCCGTCTGGGGCAATATGATTATCAGCTCATGCGGGGACGCCAGTCAGTTCAAGCAGCTGCAATTTCACAATTTGGGTGGCAACTTGTTGACGCAAGCCCTGGTGTGAGGCGGAGCACTACCGCCCGTGCACCCATGCGCCGAGAACTATACACTGAGCTGGCCTCCACGGCCGCTCCTTTGGATACGCTGCCGGGATCTGGAACTGAGCCTATGGCCATGCTGGTCAGTCCCCTCATACACAACGCCTTAACGTGTGCCTTAACGCGTGATGGACTGTCAACACTTGACGCGGATTATGCACGCAGATCACGACAGATGTGGTGGCGCTGCTGGACGAGTGGGCCGCACGCTTCTTTGAGGAGCTGGATTACGTGAACGAGGGCCGCAACGCCATGCTCTTCGCGGAGCAGATGCGCGCCGACCTGCCGCAGGCAAGCAAGCACACCTACCGCTGGCTGCACCACTGTGATGTGCTGGATTGATTGTGCTGGGGTTGTTGCGGTCAATGGTGCCATTCGTGTTGTGTGCTCGTGAGTGGGACAGGGAGGTGACCGTGGTTATGGTCATGGGTGGTGCGTAAACCTTAGCAAGCGGCTGTTTCATTAACCTCGATGACGGTGTACCGCATGTTGGCCCTTTAACAGGTGGTGGTGCCTGGAACATTCTTTGAGTACACCAGCCGGCGTGTGCTCACCACGGAGTGGCTGGAGGGTGAGAAGCTGAGCCAGAGCCAGGCGGACGATGTGGGCACGCTCGTCAACGTGGGCGTGATCTGCTACCTCAAGCAGCTGCTGGACACCGGATTCTTCCACGCAGGTGCGTGCAGGTGCAGGCTGTGGTTCGGCTTGGCTTTTTGGGGGCTGGGGACGGGAACGATAACAGGCTAGGACACCTCTGCTAAACCAGGCGGTGACAGGACAGGACACGCCTGACCCCCTGGGGCCCGGCTTGTCTTGCATCGTCACGAGTCCCTGGTTGCAGGAGCACGGAGGCAATGCCGAGCGGTGTATAGCAGGGAAGGGCAGGGAAGGGCAGCTGCCCAGAGGTGTCATGGTTGCACCTACTTGGCTGTCTGTTATGGACTTGTCATTTGTGGATCGGGTTACATGCAGCTAGAATGCGTGCACACAGGAGGATGCATGTGGCATGTGCTTCCGGCCACAAGTGTTGTGTGGCTGTGTGACTCTTGCTCCTTGGTTCCGTCCATTACGCTCTTGCTGCTGTGCAGACCCTCACCCGGGCAACCTCATCCGCACGCCTGATGGCCGACTGGCGATCCTTGATTTCGGCCTGGTGAGACCACTGTTTCCCCTGCTTCCCCTTCTGACAGCTGCAAAGCATGATGGCATGCCTCATGCAAACCTGCAGGTCATCATCGCTGGCGCTTTGTGCGCTTTGTGTGGTGCAATGACAGCGGCCACGGCCACATGCGTGTCCCTTTCTGACAGGCACGTCACCGGGTCGGTTCGCTTCAGTCCAGTACGTATGCAGTGCTGCATGCGGAAACGGTGTCGACGCATTTGAGGCCGTAGCAAACATGCTGCGTGTGCTTGCATGTCATTTAGCTCATATCAGCCATGTGCTCATGTGTGCGTGTGTGTTTATCCTCGTAGATGACGCAAGTGGACGACAACATCAAGTACGGCATGATCGAGGCGATCAGCCACCTCATCCACCGCGATTACGAGGCGATCGTGAAGGACTTTGTCACCCTGGACTTCATCCCGGAGGGCACTGACCTCCGCCCCATCCTGCCAGTGCTGGCTAAGGTGCGGCTTGCACTAGACTGAAGCACCCTGGCCGCCATACTCGGGTTGTTCTGTCGCATCAGGCTGCGTCCTACGGTATACAACAGTTCGTAAAGGCGTGTTAGGAGCCAGAGCGGATTTCCTGAGTTCAACCAGAGGCAACCTGGCATTCCTGCGTTCAACCAGTGCAGAAAGCTACATCGCTTCTTGTCGCGCATTGCTTTGCCCCTGACCATCCTGCCTGGCTGCGCTGTGCAGGTGTTTGACCAAGCGCTGGCAGGCGGCGGTGCCAAGTCCATCAACTTCCAGGTACGGCCAGCAGGCACAGCAGGGCGGGCTGTATGAGCTTCACATGCATGTTCAGGCGCAATGGTGGCTTCTGCTAACCCCAGCAAGCAGTAGCAGGGTTACCGCTCGGCGGTGCATTGGCTGGTGCATTTCCGGGGCTGTGAGTGTTTCCATGCGGCCGGTCAAATTTCGATAAGGTGCTTCACCCCATGAGTACGCAATGACAGTGCGGCAACATTGAAGTCCGGGCCACGTGCAGTCATGGAACTGGATTGATTCGAAAGCCACCGTGCCTGATGGCATGGTTGCATTCAGCAATGGCCTGCAAGGCAACGCCAAGCATGGTAGCTCGATGTTGCTTTCAATCCACAACGTGCTCGCTGACCTGGGCATGTGCCTGTACTATATTGTATGTACCGCAGGAGCTGGCCGCTGACCTGGCGCAGATTACCTTTGACTACCCCTTCCGCATCCCGCCTTACTTCGCACTCATCATCAGGGCCATCGGTGAGCGCAGCAGCGTTCACTCCTCAGCCCCCGCAGCATGCACTGCGTTCATGTGGCGTCCATTCTTGAGAGCCGGTTGCAGATTCTGCAAGCAACGCCGCGAGTTGGCTGTCCGGCTGCGGCCAATCATGCCCTCTCACAATTGACACCTGGAGATGGCAAACGGCGACTTAAATACGTCAAGCTCACATTAATTGCTGAAAGACGGAGACACATTGACAGATTGCCACAAAGGAAGATACCGTCCGCTAGTGGCGTGTGATGCCAACTATCCACACCTGTCTGGTAAGATGGTGGCGCTCCTTAATGCAGGCACGCTGGAGGGCATTGCGCTGGTGGGCAACCCGGACTTTGCCATCGTGGACGAGGCCTACCCCTACATCTCAAAGCGCCTACTCACAGACGACTCACCACGCCTGCGCGCCGCCCTCAAGTGAGCAACGCGGGGCTGGCTGGCGCCGCCATGACCGTGGCCAGCGCAGCAACCATTGTACTCTGCATGCAGCCATCAATGCAGCAGCCCAGCCTGGATGCCGTCACGCCCCGTGCCACTGCGCTGCTGCTCGTGCCATCGCGTGACGTGACGCCTGCTGAGTTGCTCTTGCTTACTCCTCTGAAGGACTGCACAGTACCTTGCACAGCCAGTATGCCATTTATTTCCATGGACCGCTTGCTTCACTGGATCGCACGGGTGGCATCGGCTTATACATACGTGCGTGCGTGCGTGTGTATGCATGCGCAGGTACATGGTGTATGGACGCGAGGGCATCTTTGACGCCGACCGCCTCATTGACCTGCTGGGCGCCCTGGAGCAGTTTGTGGAGTCGTCGCAATCCGCCAGGTAGGTGGCAACACGACGCATCTGGAGAAAGCATGGGCCGTTTGGCCATCATGTAAGATAACGTCACATGACAACACGACGCATGCAGCCTAGGTGTGGCCGTGTGAGTCTCCCATGGATTGAGTCCCACACTCTCATCATTTTTTCAACAACACAGCGTTGCTGCTGCTCTCCACTGGGGAACCGGTCGCAGTCTGATGTTGGGAATGGTAGCATGGTGCAACGCGACTGCTCTGTGCGGTGCTGTTCTGTACAGGGGGAGCATGGACACAATCGACGTGGAGGCAGGCATGCTGCCGGCCGGCAGGTCCCTCCCTGGCTTCAGCACGATGGACGATGGCGATGCGCCCTCCACCAGCGGGCGGGGACAGCAGCAGCAGCGCCAGCTGCCTGGTGAGTGAATGGTGCAAAACACAAGGACCCGCTTGTTACATCTTGCAGATGCCGATGAAACCCGCAAACGACAGGACGCGTGGCAGGTTTGCACGTTTGTATGGATTCATGAATGTCTGCGGCACACGCAAAACAGGCCACAATGGGTGTGCAACTAAGCATGGACCTGCCATGGGCCATTAACGGGCTGCCTTGATGCTGTGCATGCCTGCACGGGTGCACGCTGAGAGCTGAGCTTGAGTGGCATCCAAGCAGCCAGCAAAGAAGGTGTGAAAGAAGGTTTCTTGCTTGACCAACATACGATCTGCAGTGCCTGACTGCGTGCTTGCATGCGTGTGTGTTATCCGGCGCTTTTCGCAGGCTTCCCGTTTCCTTTCCCTCCGTTCCAGCTGCCGGGCGGACCCATGCAGGGCTTCCCGCTGCCGCTGCCTATGCCCATGCCGGTGCCAGCACTCCAGGGGTTCTTGGACCCCATGGGCCTCGCGCAGCTGCTGCCGCCCACGTCATTCACACGCGCGCTGCTCACGCAGCAGACTATGGCCAGCACCAGCGGGAATGGCAGCGCGGCGCTGGCGCTGGGCGCAGGCGGCCTCTCGTCTGTTACCAGCTCAGGTGCGTGGTTCGCTCATGCACCAATCCGCTGAAAGCCCGCAACTCGTGAGGGCACAGGAGGTTATTGTGTGAACTACCCACTCAGCATCAACCAGCAGACCTGGTGCATGCACATGGCATATTTGTAGGTGGTGACACCGCTACATCCAGCCAGGGTACGTCCCATCATTCCCACAATACTCTCAAAGGCGCAGAGGAGGGGAGCCTTCCTTGCATCTTTGTATGGTCATGTGCATGGTCGCCATGTGGGGGGAAGCATGGGATGTTTGGCCGACCCGCTCCTGACGTAGCATGACACACCATGCCTTGCACCTGAAAGTCACCTTGCTTGCCTTGCCCACTGCTACACAGGGAGCGCCACCCGCTCTGCGCTTCGCTTCATGCTGAGCCCCGAGGGCGTGTTCTTCCGTGAGTTCATCATGGACGAGCTGGTCAAGAGCATCGACGCGCTCAGCCGTGAGCAGACGATTGTGCTGCTGCAGCGGGTCGGCCTGGCGGACATCCAGGTGTGTGACGTGACGTGGCGGGGCAGGGACTGAGTGCAAGGGACTGAGAGGCCTGGGACTGACCAGCACGTCCGCCACTACTGCTGCAGCCTGAGGCTGCCTGTGAGGTGTCGGTGTGTTTACCGCCAAAGCAGGAGACAGCAGCGATGGCGTAAATGCATGCACCCTGCTGGGCTGTACATGCACAATGTGTCAATGTGCCGATGTGGATGGATATCACCGTGGTGGTGGTATGGCAGTGCAGTCCTGCAGCAGCAGCATCTCAATGCATCACACCCTGCATGCACTCACTTTTGCCTGCTCCGACGCTCCGGGATAATGGCATGCGCGTAACACTCAATGGCTGCGTTCATGCGTGCATGCTTGTTCGCGCATTTGTTGCAGGTGCCGCTGCTGCTGCCGGGCGTGCGCCGCCTGACCGTCCCCCTCGCGCCCACGCTGTCTGCTGAGGACCGCGCTGTGGTGGACAACCTCACCAAGCTCATCAACTTCTTCACCAACGGACAGGTGAGCTCTACGACGGCCAGCCCAATGTGCACTGAATTGCAGATCTGGGGGGGCGCAGTCATTACTGTAGTGTTGATGCTTCCATGGTTCTTGAGGGCTTCAAGCTGGGTCTCATGGCCTGTTCGGGCCGATTGCCTCTGCTGTGAGTGCAAGAATGCAACACCGTGTGTCCGTGCACGCATGCACGTATGATGCTATCCAATGTGTGCTTGCAACTTTGATTTTGGTTCTGATTCTTGTTCTTGTTCTTACCCTTGGCTATTCCTGTAGGGTTTGTCGTCGATGCTCAACCCGAGCCGCCTGGCGTTCAGCTCTGACGGCGCCGCGGCGTTGAGCGAGCTGATGCCGGTGCTGCCCACCGTGGCCACGGAGGTGCTGCCGCAGCTGGGCCAGCGCCTTACCAACAGGGCGATCGCGCGCATGGTGCGCGAGCTGTACACATAAGCCGCTGCAGGCGATCCTTCGTGCCACGCCGTATTAGGTTGATCGTGCGAAGATCAGTGATTGCACTACTACAGAGATGGTACTACTAATTGTTTGTGTTTGCATGCGGTAGGGAACCCCCTAGTTGAAGCCCTTCGGCACTCGTTGTTTCAGGGTCTTGTAGCAGACGTGTAGCAGACGCCTGATGATTCAGGCTTCATGGGTCCATGCACAATTGAACGTGCTGCACTCGTTGCAGCTGCCAAGTGCAGTAGGCTCAATCGGCATGTGTGTGAGGCAACAGCTGGGAGTGCGCTGTTATGGCGGAATGCCCGCCTGACACTGCCGGGCCACCCCACGTCGTTGCCGGCACAGGCGTTCGCAGCTATGGTGTGCATGCTTTCCGTAGGAGCGTTGAGATGTGTGTTGTTTGGGTGATGCTGAGAGTGGCTGCAGCTCGTCCCAGCCTGTTGTTGATGCGTTGTAGGAGCGTGGTGAGGATCAGTGAACATCATATGTTGAGTATGCAGACAGCTTTATATAAGTTACCGCATTGCGCGGATTGTGCAAGTGGGGAGCTGCCTTGCAGTTCTATGGCTGCTTCTGCTATTGCTATTCGCAATTGTTGTGTGCTGTGTTATGAGAGGCATGCTGAGTGGGGTTGACAGTCTGAGTCAACATGGGCAATTGAGCAGGCGTGGCGTCCATCACATGGAGTGCGTGCATTGGTTGGACTTTGTTGCCCAGCATGGACGGTTCAATTGAAGTGCTCCCGGGTCCGCGCCACAGCGTGATTGTGATGCAGACTTTGTCACAAGTTTGTGTGCAGGTGGATATCATGCAAGACTGCAGTTGCCAGATTTGCAATTTCCTACTCAGGACACCACCAGTTCTGCAAGGTAGTGGAGTGTGCAGCTTTGCCTGCACAGCACCGCAAGTGCACGGTGGCTGTCTTCTTGTGCCGGTCTTCGGATTTGAGGTCTTTGTGCTGAAGCATGGAGAGCAAGCTGTAAGGTGACGCAAGGAGTTGTCTGGCACTGTTGTGACTGAGGCACTGTCTGGGCGATCTGGGTCTGATGTGCCGCAGCACAGCAAGGTCTTGACGAGCGTTCAACCAACAGCATACCTCAACCTCAGGGTGCAGCCGCAGCAGGCTGCACTGCGTGTGCACCATTGTGGGCAGCAGCTAAAGGTTACATCAATGCTGCTCGGAGCGCACTGCTGAGTGTACTGCAAGATCAACGCTTCAATACCAAGTGTCAGCATTACGCACGGGTGCATCAGGCCAAGCCTGGTGGAGAGCTCAGCTTGTTGCAACAAGCACATCTGTCCATGTGAGCGCAGCAGCTGGTCTCTGCTGACAAAGCAACAGACGAGGACCAGCAATGTCTGCTGTGGTGTCAAGGTCACGCCTTCTCAGGCACGCAGTGGCCAAGCATATGCGTGGGGGGGCACTAAGCAACACAGAGGAGGGACAAAAAGCGGGCAGGAAGGTCACACCAGGCACACACGTATCAATCACGGTGCAGACACAACAGTCGGAGTGTGCACAGGAAAGAATAATCGCACGGTCAAGGTTAGCCGGCGCAATCAAAGCGTCACGCACTGGCGCCTCACAGACGTTGGGGGGGGGCCAGCATGTGCCAACTGATGTGCCAGTCGTTGCGTTGCACACGCGGGGAAGGAGCGCCTGGTGCCGTCAGTGAGCCAAGGCAAGAGGGGGGGAGGGGTGCGAGCGTTATTGCAGCCGCTGTCAGCATCGTCCTGCTGAAGGCTCACCTGGTCTTGTGGCTGCAGCTCGGCTTGCTGCCGCATGCCTGGGCGAGGCCGCTGCAGCCGCATGTGCGGCGGGCAGGGCCCGCGGTCTCAGAAATGAACATGCGCCCGAGCAGCAAGCCGAGCGCAACGGGTGCGCACACCTTGGCACCCAGCGACCACCGCGCGTGGAATGTCAAAAGATCCAGCAGAAGCAGCACATTGTGAACGGGATCTGCTGCTCAGCGTACGGGTACGCACCACTTCAGGTGGTCCTGCGCGGATCCCGTTGCCCGCCAGAGGGTTGGGCAGGAACCGTCACACAGGCACACGCCACCACGCACCAACGCCGCTTAGTATATGGCACCCAGGCAAAGCCAGGGCGCGTGTTCCATTCGAGTATGATAGCGTGGTCCGTGGCACCCCTTGGCAAGCCAGGAGAAAGGGGCATGGCGAAAAGGAAAATCCAAAGCGTTGCGCATAGACAGGTGCACATCGCCGCCCGTCAGAGCTGCCCCTTGCATACAGGTCAGCTTGACTCCCAGGCACCGCTCGTTTCCGCTGCGCGCGGGGAAAGCGAGATCCGAAAGGGGGAAAGGGGGCAGCAAGCATAATACCGGTACATTGCCAGCAGGTCGCATTCGTTTGTTGAGGAGAGAAGGAAAAAGGGCATTGATCAAAGGGCACCAGGAATACCTGGAATGCAGTGCGCATTTTCATGGCTGGACCACAAATGTCATCTCATTGCTCACCCCTGTTTGGGGGGTGGGTCACACTTCGCACCCTCTTTCTCTAAGATCGCAGTCAGTCAGTAATCACAACGCGTGTCAATACTGGCACGAAGCCATGCAAGCAAGCAATTGCAGTAGCAGTGCAGCTGGCAAACGCCAAAAGGCACGCCAAGAAGATGCAGCCAAAACACGCACGGCTCAATCCTTCCGCCTTGTAACCAAGGGGAGGTAAATTGATGTGGCAGCACGCTCCCGCCTGTGCCCGAATGCAAGTGTGCGAAGCGAGCGATACTCGCCCTTGCCTCAGCGTAGCATGGGTGCAGCAAAACGCAGGCCTGGGCACCAGCATCAGCCAAAGCACCGCACCGCCTTGTCAACGCCTTGCACGTTTATTCACGCCGACGCCCCTGCTCACTGCAGAGCGTGCCAGCGCCCTCCGGGCCGCATCGCAGGCCGCTCAACGCTTTGCTGCAACATTATGTGCGGGCGGGCGTTCATTGCGAGTTGGCAGCTGCGGTGCGCGCGTCGAGCTCAGCCAGCATACGGTCCAGCTCTGCCCTTCCGCCAGGAATCGCATCCAGCTCCTGTGGGCCCAAGAACATGCCCCAGGGCGCCCCGCCGAACTTGCCGGTGTGGTGGATTTGGTGCGCAATGGAGACCTCCTTCAGATAAGGCAGCTCAGCAATTGGGCCCACAGGGAAGCGCTTGTGGACCAGCCCATCGTGGACAAACATATACATGATGCCAAAGAGCGTGATTCCCAGGCCAGCACCGAAGCATATGCCGCCCACGAGGTTGGGCGTGATGAAGCCGTACAGGCAGAGCGCCATGGCAGGGACAGCGTTGGCCACGGCGTAGATGTCGTTAAGCTGCACACGATAAGGCAGCGGATTATGCAGGGCAGGGTTCAGGGGTTAGAGCTGGCACGAGCAAGTGAGGTGGACACACACAAGGGGTACAAGTGCGTGTGTGTCGTGCCATGCCCACCGTCGCCACCACAACCTTCACTATCAGATAAGGTCAGCCTCATTACAGCGATGATTGAACGACAAGAAAGCTTCTACTGGAGTTGCTGCACTCCAACCTTACAAACGCACCTCGAAAGGCCCGGTGCGGGGCTCGTGGTGCGACTTGTGCAGCGCCCACCCCGGCTGGAAGTCGTGCCACAACACTTTGTGGGCGAAGCGAGCATACATTTCCATTCCAAACTGCGGCAAAGCGACAGAAACCAAGCACAGGCACGAAGTGCGTTAGAGGCGCACTGATGCTGATTGTGGCAGCAAGCGCAACAGTGGTGCCACCTGGCACACACGTTCCCAGCCACAGGTGCTTACCACGCCGCCCAGGACAAGCAGAAGTGTTGCTGCCATTTCTTCCATGGGAAAGCGGCCATCAGCTTGCATATGCCAGGTAAAACGCAGGTAGGTGGCCACGACCGCAATTGTAGCCACCAGGGTCGTTGCGGCAAGCGCAGAGGCTTTGTACGTTGCAGCCTCCCTACGCAGCAAAGAGCACACACAGAAGTTTGAAGAGTAAAGTCACAGTCACAGACAACAAAAACACTGCCTTGTGTTTGGCTTCAGACCTGCTTGCACAGCAGCAGGCGTCTGAGACCACCAACAGCTCGAAACAGGCAACGCTGCACTCGCAGCATCAGCAACAGCGAGAGCTCACTTGACACGCTCATCCTTTCGTTTCAGCCTTGCTATCTCGAAAGCTGACAGTGTACGCTCAGCAGGGGTCTCCTGTAAAGGCCAAGTTCATGTACGATTCCACACAGCCGGGGTTAGTCGATGGCCTACACTTCAAGCCTGACGCTCACTGTGAACAAAGCCAAGCCAGTGCATGCACAGCTGCTTCTGAAGATGTGTGCTGCTCAACGATTGTATTGATTTCAGACAGCAAGCAAAGCCCGTTCTGAGGCGGAATCACAAAACTGCAAGGAAGTGGACCAATATGAAAGAAGCTGTGCAAGTGGACGGTTCTAGCCCCGACTGTTCAACGCACCGTGTGTGATGAAGTGCTGGCCTGCACGACATGAACGGAATCACCTCGCTCGGTGAACTCAGGGTGTGTGGGCGTGGCGCTGGGCACCTCGGTTGTGCTTGCCACTCGGGTGACAACGATCAGCCGGCTGCCTACACACGCAGAATTTCTGACCAGGACGGGAGCGACGGAGCCCAAGTACCCATGGGCAGGGCCAGCAGAAAGGTGAACCCGCCCGGCTGCGCGTGCACGCGAGAGAAGAGTCTGCATCCTTTGAGCCAGGCACTGAAGAATTCAGAAGCTGATTCAATCACTGGAGCCCGCGCTCAATACCAAGGTCTGCAACACGGATATAATACAGACACTGTTCCCAGGTTCGCACCTTGCCTGCTTGTGGCAGTGATAGACGTGTACCTCCGCGATGTCCAGGCGTCCTGGCAGGCAAATTTCCATTGGTTGGCTGGCATGGTCCCCTATGGTACGCCCCTGTATGACCAAGCCTGGGGCTCCAAGAGGCTTGGTCACGCTTGTCGCCTAGAAACTGTTATTGCAGCTAGCAACCTCAGAAGTAACAAACTTTTCGTTTGCAACCGTTTCGCTTCTCGTAGGACGCTAGTGATATAATGGAGCACACACCGCTTGGAATAAAGGGGCGCCCACCCCTGCGCATCCCACAGCAAAACACTGCAGCCTCATACTGCGACTCATGCACATCTTGGGCGCCTGCTGGCGTGGCGAGCACGTCGGCAGACCCCAGTACCCCCACTGCTTCTGCGATGCATCAGGCAATGTTCCTTGGCAAGCCCCTGGTAAGACTGGGATTGCAACACAAAACCTACGTGCTTTGTCACACATTAGTATTCACTGCCAGACTGGGGGGTCGCGTGCGTTTTTCCCAGTCAAAGTCATCGTTGCGTTGACCGGAACCGCAGGCTGCAAAGCGAGTAGCAACTACTCCAAGAGGAGCTCAACGCGTTCCCTTGCTACCGTCGCGAAGTTTGCCTCAGGTGAGTCCCAAAATGAGGTGTGTGCAGGTCAATTCAACGCCTTGCTGAGTTGATGCGCAGTCCCATCCCTGACGCAACACAACAAACGTGCTCAACGGCTGCGCGAGGGATGGCTTGCCTGAATGCCCTGAAACGTAAGCAGGAGGAAAATCCAGGTTGCCTTGCCGGTGCTGACCTTGATGACTTTTGCCATGCATTCTCATCGAAAAGCGCTGTGCGGTGAGTGGACACGGGCGGTTGTGCACTGTGCTCAGACTGTACGACGTTGAGCACTGAGCTCAGCTTATCTTTTGGCAACCTGGTGTTTCAGAGATGCGCGGTGGGTGCATTGATTTGCTAGGACCCTACCGCTCGCCCACCCCTGCACATGTGTACGTACGTGTGTGTGTGGCGTGCGTGCGTGCGTGCTTGCATGCCTTTGCACTTGGTGCGCGCAAATATCACATCATTTGACAGCTTCATGTGCACGGGTGATGGCGATTTGGCAAGCAACTGTGGACAAATTGAAGTGATTGAAGGTGACTGTGTCGAGCAATGTGCGGCCTTGTATGCCTTCGTCTCGTCATGCAGGGTGTTAACTGAGGAGCCACTGCCACAGCTGTCAGGACTGGCTGTTGGTGAGCTGCGACGCCCACTTGGGCTTGCTTGCCTGGGTATTGGTGACAGAGCAGTAATTCAGCCATGGCACTCTGCTGACCGCGATAAGAACACTACTTGTCATTTTTCATCTTGCGTATACCGCTTTTGGCGTGTCTTGTTCGCAGGCATGCTGCGACCAAAGGGCGTGCCTGGCTCCGAAATCAGGTAACAACTGCTTGACCATTGGATATGCGATTGAACAAACTCCTGAGAAGTTGAAGGGCGCGCGCTCAAAGCCTAGCGTGCCAGTTTAAAGAGCTGTGTTGGTCTTTGCCCAGGGTTGGCGAGTGTGTGAAACTTGCTTGCGGCAATGCACAGGAGCACGCGCCATGCGGCCGCTGTCCACCTGCCTCCACAATATGAAGTACTGGCTCGCAGCATTTATGGAGCGTTGTTGTACAGCAGTGCAAGGACTTCATCTTAATCTGCCATTGCCTGCATGCTCACGTGTGTAGGCTGCCCAGGGAAGTCGCCATGCTTACCAGCACTGGAAACAAGCCTACAACTGACGCAACGCAAACACTGAGTCCGCCTGCACAGCGCACAGCGAAAGAAAATTCGTCTGGGTCTGCATACGCTGGCGGCGTGCCTGTTGAGCGAGCGCTGCAGGGAAGCGTCCAGGTGCTCACGCCAGTAAGGGCCAACGGCGTCGTGCGCAACACAATGGGGTATGATAAGGTGAGAACTGGTTTGATGATAGGAAGCTGTGTTGGGCTGACTGTCTTGCGTAGAAGGAAGCCAGGCGTTCCAGAGTGTCCTGCACGCCCTGGTGCACGCCGGGCCCCTACACACCAAAAGCTTTGGTTTTGTGGTTGGCATATAATCTGGTGTGGTGCTCTCCGGTGATGCTACGCACAGGTGCTGACGCCAGTTCGGCGCTCCGCCAGACGACCTCTGCCTGATGACCAGGCTATAAAAAGCCTGCTAAATGCCACGGCCTTTCACTATACACCAAACAAAGCCTTGCTGCTGGGTGGACAGGGTGGTGTGGACCTTCAGTCGTCGTGATACATGGCTCAGGGCAAAAGTCAAGTGGAATTGACCCCCTCAGATTTTTTCAGCCCGTCACTGACGTCACACGCGGCGCTGCACCATTGCCATCCAGGCCACCATCCTGGCCCACCTGCAAACCCCACATACGACTGCTAAGCTACACTGTGGCGGTGTAACACCTGCCGTGACGCACCTTGCTGCTCACGCCTCTTCCTTCTAGTCCCCGGTGACGACGATATTATCTTGTGTTCACACTCACAACAAGCTTTGTCCACCACAAAAGCGCCTCACCAGGCACCGCGAGAGGCTCAGCTTGAGCAGCAGTTGCAATGCAGAGCCAGCTTTCTGGGTTCAGCCTGCAGGCGGGCAGTGCAGCAGCGTCCTCGACGTCGTCGCACCGACCTGCAGTATCAAGGGTGAGGCCAGGGCTTCAGGGGCTTTGCCTGCCTCTGTTGCTCAGGATCACGATTGATTAGCGGCTGCTTAAATTGCCGTGCCTCACGGGCCCTGTGTTTTGGGGTTTTCCGCTGTCGGACAATGCCCTGGAGGGCAACATTCTGGAGCCAACTTTCCTCCATCACTCGGTTTTGGTGGTACAACCTGGGGAGCCAAGTTGTGCGCGTCCTCCCAGGACATGCCTGAACAGCAGGAGAAGCGCTGGGCGGTCTGGACTATGAATGGCCCGTGAGAGCTCATCCGCCGCGTGGCATGCTTGTCTGCCTCCCCTGTTGCGCAGCTCCCATTTGAGGCCACGCGCCGGGCGCTGGCTGCCAGGGCACCGCGTCGTGCTGCGCCACAAGCCCACGCCACACAAGCTCAGGTGGTGGATGCGCCTGCAAAGACCCTGGCAGTGCAGCCATCATCAGCCCCTGTCTTTTCGGTCGAGACGTCCAGCAATGTTAGCGGCACTGCTGGCGCAGTGGTGCTCGATCAGGCCCCCAGGAAAAAAGCCGACCCCATACGCAACATTGTTTTCGTGTCCTCGGAGGTGCGTCTTGCAACTGGACCTGTGGTCAAGGTGCTTGACCAGCCTCTGTACAAAACGCCCCCCTTACCCCTGCTTCTGCTCTCTGTGAACTCCGTGGGTAGCATGTTCGTATGCCTGTGCTTATCAGATGTGCTGATGGGTCTTGCGCAGGCAGCCCCTTGGTCCAAAACTGGCGGTCTGGGCGACGTTATTGGCAGTCTTCCTGCCGCTCTTGCCGCTCGCGGTCACCGTGTAATGGTTGTCCTTCCCAGGTCAGTTAGTGCTGGTATCCCACTTCCCTGCCTGTGCAACATCGACTGGAGGCACAAACTCTCTCTTGCTGTCATATCATGGATTGCCCGTATCTGAACAGTTTGTAAGCCAGGGCTTGTCCTGGACACGTGCGAGTGGCACGTGCTGCTGGCGTTGAACCTGACAGTTATGTTGAGTTTGAGCCCAACAGTGTCCTGCCACAACCTGACCTGTACAGGTATGCCGACTATCCTGGCGTCAAAGACACTGGCAAGCGCTTGACGCTGTTGGGCAATGCTGAAGTTGGATTCTACCACTTGCAGTCGCGTGGAGTGGACTGGGTGTTTGTTGATCACCCCAGCTATCCTCGCCCTGGAGGCATCTATGCGGTATGTGCCAGCAATAGTGCCGGCAGTGGCGTGTTCGTGTTGCTTGATAACCCCTGTCCTTGGCCTGAAGGCATGTGCGCAGTATGTGTCACAAAATAGCCCCGGTAAGTAGCATGTGTGCTCCAAAGCCTATTTTGGTAGCCGCATCTTAATTGGCGAGCAGGTAAAGTGTGAAGGCAGTTAGTATGAGCCTCCGAAACCGGCTTTTTTGACAACGTTGACCAGACAATACGCACGCGGAAGATATGTGTGTACAGGTTGAAGGAAGTCGTCCAGGGCACATAGGTTTGTGCGTGCGGGCATGCGCACGTCCATGCGCTTGGCAAACATGTGCATGTTTGTGTCCTGCCATGCTTTGCTAGTGCGCTTTCAAGTGCCTTCATGGCTTTGAGTGCGTCCATGTGCCCTGCTTTCCTGTGCTGCACGTACCTGCAGGACCAGAATGGGCCATATGGGGACAATCAGTTCCGCTTCGCGCTGTTGAGTTTGGCAGGTTGTGAGGCGCCGCTCAACCTGGACCTGCCCCTTCCGCCACAGCAGTGGCCGACAGCAGTTGAGTTTGCTGACGCCAGTGCAGCAGCAGCTGCAACTCAGGTACAAGAGGGCGGCGTGGCAACAGAAGCGCAGCCGTATCAGGTATGTGTGACTGGCCGCGCAAGTCCGGGTTCCATCTTCTGTTGACGTGGCCTTGTTCAAACACCGGTGTGGCAGGTTGACACCTTTCTGTGCTGCCGTTGCACTGCTCGCAGCCGCCGAGGTCACCATATGGCCAGGACTGTGTGTTCATCGCCAACGACTGGCACGCCTCCCTGGTCCCAGTGTACCTCGCCGGCAAGTTCCGTCCCCACGGAGTGTACACGAACGCACGCAGCATCCTGGCCATCCACAACCTGCGCCACCAGGTGCGTGACTTGCGTGGCCTGGCAGCCAGGCAGGCTTTCCGGGCGGGCGGCGAACGCATGACTGTTTGATTTCAAGTCACATTGGTATGACAGATTGTGGCTCGTGACAAACGACAGGTTCCTCCCGTTGGCTAGTCCAGCGACGAAGTCGGGCCCGACCTGTAGCATTCAACCATGCGGACTTTGTGACACCATACGTCACGACTGTGCTGTGGCTATGTCATTTCATGTTATTGCGCAGGGTGTCTTCCCGCCCTTCACATACCAAAGCCTCGGCCTGCCTTCGGACTGGTACGGCTGCCTGGAGTGGCAGTACCCGCCCCACCAGCGCCAGGGCAGCTGGGCGGAGGAGGGCCGCAGCGTCAACCACCTCAAGGTGAGGAGCGTGTGCACGTGCAGGGAAGCCCTGACTGGAGGGCTCAGCGCCGGCCGCTATGGGTGCAGGACAAGCAGAGGGCGAGCCCATGAGTGCTAGCAGAGCGCTTGGCATGTGTGAAAGGGGAGTGGGGATCGAGGAGCCGCAGCACCACCACAATGCTTCCAGCTGCGGACTATCCCGCAGCATGGTGATGTGGGTCGCGTGGGTGTCTGTGCACAGGTGCACACGGGGCGGGGGGAGCGGCGGGGAGTGGGGACAGGAGCACACTGGCTACCACACATCCCATTGAGCATGACACGGCTGTTGCTGTTATGCGTGCATCACGCACAGGGGTGCACGCGAATCGCCCATAACGATTCCCTTACTCTTGCCTTCGTTTTGCGTACGGTCTAAGCTATCAGCAAGATGCATATCGTGCCCTAGTGGATGGACCGCTTCTCTCCATCTATGCACATGCACCATCCAGGGGGCATAGGCTGGAGCGGCCCTCACTCAGTGTAGGATGACTAGCGGAGTAACAAGGCTGACAGTAACAAGGCTGACGGTAGAAAGTGCAGATCTTCCCGCGCACAGCTTGCCTGACCTCTCGGCTCTGCTGGTCCTGCATACGTATGCGTTGTGGCACTGCGCAGGCGGGGCTGTCCTCTGCGGACCGCATCGTGACGGTGAGCGCGGGCTACGCGGAGGAGATCAAGACGTACCTGGGCGGCTGGGGCATGGAGGGGCTGCTGAGCCAGCGCGGCTTCGTGCTCAACGGCATCGTGAATGGCATTGATGTCGACGAGTGGAACCCCGCGGCCGACCCGCACCTGGCCGCCAACTACAGCCTTGAGGACTTCAAGGAGGGCAAGCGCAGGAACAAGCTGGCGCTGCAGGTGGGGGGCGAGCAGCGAGTATGTGACTCACAATGGTGGCTTTTCAGCGCGAGAGCACTGTGACGTGACACATTATGCACCCAGGTGGAACGCAGCTGAGCGCGCTTACCTACGTTCCATCGCCAGCGAAAGCGGGGGGCAGGGGTTCAATGCATGGAAAGAACTGTGGGATAGTGAGCGATGGACACTGTGCACCTCGTTCGCATTGCGCAGTCGTCATTGCATGATATTGTTTTACATTAATCAGGGTACTGGAGTGGATTGCATTCAGAATTGCACAGGATTGACTGGACTGGAGAAAACGGCAGCGAACAAGCAAAGTGCGCATGTCCCCCATGCTGGCCGGCGACCATGCATTGCTGGCCCTCATAATGACTGGTGCGTGCGTGTGTGTGTGCGCATGCAGCGTGAGCTGGGCCTCCCTGAGGACGAGCACATCCCGCTGTTTGCGTTCATCGGCCGCCTGGACCCGCAGAAGGGAGCAGACATCCTGCTGCAGGTGCGTGCGAGCGTGCGAGTCGCAACTCAGGAGTAGCACCAGGCGGACGAGTGTGTGTGATGGCGTCTTCTGGGTGGACAGGAGTGCGTTGGGCCAATCAGTGAGGGTTTATGGTGGTTTTCACAACAAACGACAACAAACGGAACCCAGATGGATCTGGGTGATTCTGGATAGAGTGTGTGCACCATGCAGTGACCTGGCTCAGTGGCAAGGAGCACTGGGCAAGATGGGATGCAGGACGATCCGTCAGCAGTGGCCCTGGTACTTGTACGTTGAGTGGCTGCCCTTGCCGAAATGCATTGCAGCTGTTGTGTCTTGGCGTTCACGTTGCATGACCTCCAGTCATGCTCAGCACAGTGTGATGTGGTCCTTGTGTGCTTTGACGCTCGCAGGCTGCTGGCGAGATGCTGCCCCACCACAAGATGCAGCTGGTGTGCCTGGGCAGCGGCAACCCGGAGCTGGAGAACGGGCTGCGCTGGCTGGAGAACACCTTCCGGGACAAGGCGCGCGGCTGGGTGGGCTTCAACGTGCCCTTCTCACACAAGTGAGCTGCTGATGGAAAAGGAGTCATGGATGCTACATGGAGGATCGCTCTTGACTGCTGAACGAGAGTGAATGGACGCACGCATTTGGACTTGCGTGCATGTCTGTCTCTAGATGTGCAGCTTATGGCCTTTGGCCAGCAAGCTCATGGCCTTTGCCTGTGCACCGAGTTGTCGATTGATCTCGGCCTGCGCGTGTGTATATATGTGCCCTGCTCATGCAGGCTGACCGCGGCTGCCGACATCCTGCTCATGCCCAGCCGCTTTGAGCCCTGCGGCCTCAACCAGCTCTACGCCATGAGGTGCGTGCGCACGCGTGTGTTTGTGTATGCGCGCCAAAAAGGGTTTTCCGTGGGGCAATGCGGCGTGATTTCTTGGCGCCGTGCGGTGTGCGTATGCACCAGGAAAGAGATTGATCTGAGTCATCTGACAATGGATTGAGGTGTCTGGGCTGATCTGGCGGCTGCCTTGAAACAACCGTGGATCTGATGCTCTCACAAAGCTGGCTGTTGCATGCGCTGTCTGCAAGCGCATGCGCGTGCGTGATGTGTGTGTATGAGCGCGGCAGACACGCTTTGGGTGCATGGGAAGCATTTTTGAACCGGGGAGGGCATTGCCAGGTAGCCATTTTGCAGCACCGGCACTGTTGCATGCGCGCGGCTTGTCAGGGGGTCAGCGATGCGCGATGTGTGGTATGATGCGTGGCGACTGACAATTGAGAGGATCACTCATATGCATTAGGCAACAGCTGCGTGAGTGGCTGCGCACAACATAGAGGTCCTGACTGGCGTGTTCTGTGCATGTGCTTGTGGGCGTGTGGCATGCGCGCTGCAGGTACGGCACGGTGCCGATCGCGCACAAGACCGGCGGGTTGAAGGACACGGTGATTGACTTTGACCCCTGGAAGCAGACCGGCACTGGCTGGACGTACACTGACTGCAGCGCGGCGGTGAGTGTGGGTTGTGGCCTTGTGGCCTTGCGTGTCACCCATGCGAGACGTCGGAGGCGTTTGCATGCGCTGCGGGCTCCCTGTGCGTGTGCCTCAACAGGCCCGCCGCAGGCAAAGGCCCATCAACAACAGGGGTTCTGCCTGCATTTTGCAGCTCGGCCTGCCTGCTGTGGAACTTTGCACCGGCGCCCTGTTGACGGGCTGTTCCACCCGGACCTGGCATGCATGGACACTGCTGAGTGTGGAATTCTCCTCGGCTGCGTTGCGTTGTGCGCAGCGACCCGGATCGTAAACCTGTTCATATCACTGTCTTGGGCAGCAAAATGCATGGGCATTGCATGCAGGATGTTGATGAGCCCCCTCCTGCCTATCCAAGTCTCTGGCAAGATGATGTGCACACCTTACTGTTGATGCTGTCTGTTGCATGGTCACCGCACAGGGCCTGTCGCATGCCATGGGCGTGGCGATGCTTACGTACTACAACCACAAGGACGACTTCCGTAAGCTGCAGGAGCGCGGCATGAAGCGCGAGTGCTCCTGGGACGTCGCCGCTCGCCAGTATGAGCAGATCTTCTCGTGGGCCGTCATGGACAAGCCCTTCTGCCACTGAGCATGCGCTCGGTGGGTGGACCCCCGCATGACATCCCCAGATGCATCCCCGGCCACGCAGCACACGCAGCTGGCGCGGCAGCTCACCCCTCGGTGGTTCCGCAATGCGAAAGCAACGACATGGACGAGCAGAAAACCAAATGTGCAGGCAAAGGTCGACGAGCTGCCATGCATGCATACGGTGCGCCTTGTTGAAGGAAAGAATGCTACCGCAGCCGACTGGCTGCTGAAATGGTTTGTTTGCCTGTTGCCTGCGAGCTGTGCGCACCAAACCCTTGCCGCAAGGCACCGGAAATGGCAGCAGGCGGTGGCGTCTTGTGCGTGCTACATCTGGGGTTGAGGTTGAATACGCCCGTTATTGTGTACCATATACCTTGCTGTGGTTTCATTTGTTGATCTGGCACGGCGTGGATCTGTCATTGCGATGGTTGCCAGGCATGCGTTTGGGGTGTACGTCCGACCCCAGATGCGGCACTGCTCGGTTGGGTAATAATTGTCTTGCACGCCGGCTGCTAACATCCATCTTCGCTTGCCTCTGGCACCGCTGCGTGCGCACATCTGCAGCTTTAAGCGTCTCCGCAGCTGCCCCTCACTCTCACTCCCACTCCCACCCACTGCACCACAATGCCCGTGGCGTAGCGGTGCAGGTGTGCAAGAGACGGGCGGGTGCACATGCGTCTCTGATCAACGCCGTGCGCTTTTTGCCTCTACCACGGTTTTTCGAGGCTATACGCCAGGTGAACTTTTGCGCCATCAGAGGCAGCCACGTTTGCTGCTGCAGCTGCAGCGCCAATCCCCTTGATTGCCTTTGCATGAGGTTTTGGGCTGCCGCAGACCGCCGTATTTTTTCCTGCCACCCGGTTGACGTCAGATGCGCTAACCCTTTGTCGGGAATGAGGGCCAGCACACATGTGTGTGTGCCGTTTGTGTATGTGTGTACCATATTGCTTGTTGGTCTTGAGTGCTCCCTACCCCACTGCACTCTGTGCCTGTGCTGCAAACTGCCCGCCCTGTTGACTGTCGTCAGCTGGACGGTCGCAGGAATTCTCCAACATTGTGTGCTGGCAGATGGGCCCTGTTTTGGCATGCCCAAACTGAAAGGGTTGACTGGCTGTGACGGTCACACCTGAGTGGAGACCAGTGACACCTGATTGCTATTTTGCGAAAGGTTTAGCGCAATAGGAGCATGCTGCGATCAGCATAGCATGTTGTTGGCGGGAGCACTGTGCAGCTGCAGCAGTGTGTGCCACAGCATCGCTTGCACACTTCCTCAACACCCTTGCCTCGTCATTACGAGGCGTATGGTTGAAATATGCTGTTGGCCGTGTGGCCTGCTGCTTTGCCGCCTGCATTGCACACACATTTGCTTGTTCTGAACTGGCATGGAACACGCTGCGTACGGGGCGATTTGCGTGTGTGGCGCCCCAGATTATCGAGCTATGGGTGTGCGTGTGAGAGAGAGAGAGAGACGGTCCCAGTGCACAAGTGCACCACCGATTTTGCACGCCGCGCTGCTGTGCTGCGGTGTGGTGGATGTACCATTGCGTGCAGTGCACGTGCATAACAAAAGACACGCGACCTTGATGATGAGGTGGACTGTTTTGAGGCGTTCCACGACACTGCGCTGACGAGCGTCTGTGTGTGTGGTGCAACCACAGATGTGCACGAGAGGTGCACACCAAGCCGCCATGGCACGAGCATAACCCGTAGTAACGCGCTGGTTGCTTCATCCGCTGTGTCAACTTGGCTGGGACGTATGTAGGCATGTCCGTTGTACCAACCAACCTGCATGCGTGCGTCTCAATTGTGCAGCTCATCGGATTGGTGGCGCGTGTGCTGGATGGCCTCATGTTTTGCCTGGGAAAGATGTACACTGCGTGTTGGCTGCCTTGTGAGTGGTCCTGCACTGCAGGCAGCGGGCAGCAGTTGAATATGAGTGCTGTCGATGAGAGATGAGAAGGGAGGAAGCCACAGCCATTTTGAAACAAGAGGATGAGAGGAGCGGTGAAGAATGGATGGCACCGAGCCTGCTGCGATGTAGAATGCAGAGCACGGTTGAGTGATGATGCCCTCTGCTATGGCCGTGAACGCTACGCTTGAGCGGTTGTTAGGCGGTGTTGGATAGCTAGCCCTGAGCTAGCCCTCCGGCTTCGGCTTTGCATTGGATGATATACCCTGACGGACTGTTGGTGTAGCGGATTCCGTGTGTATTGTGCTTGTTTATGTGTGCGTTGTTGCTTCGCTCTTGTGCACTTGTGGGTAGTTGTTTTTGCATTTGGTGTCTGCTCCTGTGCTGCTTACTGCCTCCACTTCATAGGGTGTGTGCGTTCTGTGTTGTACGTGGCAACGCCGTTCCGGAAGATTTGCTGACTTGCTGCTGGTGCTGTGCCGGTCCTGCTGCTTGCTGCCAAGAAGTGCAAACCGCAATCGTGCAGCCGCTTCAGGAGAGCTTGGGGGCGTGGCTTTCACTGTGCACAGTGGTGGTCCGCGGTTGACCAGCACATGCTCCTGCTATGTGGCAATAATAACTCTGCAACCGAAATAAGCTAGCATCGTGAGTGGCTGAACTAGCAAATGACGCACGTGCTCACCGTGCCTGCTTGACACTTTCGACCGCGCGCGCATATGCATGGTGGCGGTGCACCCGCCGTCTCGTGTGCGCATGTGGCTGCCCATGTGTGCGGCTGGGCTGCACACGCATGCTGTGCACGCAACCATCTGTGCTCTCACCGTTCATCAGAGTTGTCGAAAAACTATCATCTGTTGTACAAATTGGCAATCGCGTGATTGTGTGTTTTGTGGCAAACAGCTTCCCCCGCCATAATAGAATTACGGTACCCGTCATCCATCTGTGCCTGATTGCCTATCATTCCGCAGCGTCACTGTCAAACGTTCTGATTATGTGAGGTTCATCACCTCATCGCCACGCCTGGCGTGTTCCCTGGGTGGCCTGTGTGGGAGCTTGTAATATGTGTCGATGCTTTGGCCTGGCAGAATCCACACATCCATACAGCTGCCAATCACACTTGAGCAGGTGCCCACAAGGCAGCACATGAGCAGCGCGCATGCCCAAAACACGATAGCATGGCTGTTTGCAACATAGCAGAGCAAACGCCAGTCGGACGCAGGGGTAGTAGAATCAAGCTATGGCGGACGCACGGTTGCGGAGCTGTACTCCTGTACAGTGCCAATACCGGTATGTGATGCACACAGCATCACAAGCGGCAGCGCAGGCATATCACAATGCACCACCGGGAGGTCCAGGACTGCCCTACTCCATGCTTTGATTTCATCATTCTTGGCAGCTGAACAAGACGGCAAAGGAACCAAGCAAGGCCATCGAGGACAGGTGGCATGGACTCGGCCAAAATGCCAGACTGCATGCCTGCCCGCCATGTGAGCTGTCCTACGCAGCAGCCAGCTGCATCAACGGCTACGCTCGCCTCAAACTCTCAATAACCGCCAGGCGACATCACCGGGGCTGGCAGCGCTGAGGCGCCTGTGGCGGCGGCCCGCGCCACCGAGCTGGCGCTGCGGTCCAGGTGAAAGCTGTCGAGGTCCCCGCTACGCACCAGCTGGCTGCCGCGACGCCGCACGCCAGACAGGCCCCCTACAGGGGACGAGATGCCGATGAGTGCGGGACGGCCGCGACCCACTGATGCCGACACGCCCGCCTCTTGGGCGGCACCCTGCGCCTCTGCCTCCGCCTCCTCCTCCTCCTCACGCAGCTGTAGCAGGTCCTCGTTCACTGCGTCTAAGAGACCCATCGGGAGCGGCATGTGGTGGCTGGCAGCGTGCCCGTTGCCGCTCACGCCGCTGTACGAGGGGGCCATGGGATGTGGGGACGGACTCCAGGGGGAGCCCTCCGCAGCGCCATTACCACCAAACAACGCGCTGTAGTGCGGGGCAGTCGCAGCCGGCGCTTCCGTAGACGCGTCTGCAGTGGTGCCCTCGCCTCCGCCTGTCGCTGCTGAGGTTGTGGTGGGCGTGCCGATGGTCTCGAAGAAGCGACGAAGCGCTGAGGTGGCCTGCAGCAGCTGCACGAGTCCACGCCGCAGCGAGTCGTACAGCACACCGACATACGCCCTGCAGGCGCACACACACACACACACACACGTACACACGTACACACACGCAAACGTCACCAATTCACCGTCGTCAGGTGCAGCCTTGATCTTTACGTACATGCACACTGCACGGGCCCCAAAGAACTGCATCTTGGCACACACAAACGCACACAGCGACGGCATCGAGCAACTGCCAAGGCGCACAGTTAGTGACTTGGCGGGGCCCAAGGCAACAGAAATGGGCAAATGGCCACAAATGCACCATCTACGGCCATTCGGGAGCCATGCACGGCGGCGTACTCACCGGCTGCTGAGCTCGCTGCGCACATCCGGGACGATCTCCTGCAGCTCAATCTGTTGAAGTGGGTCAACCACATACCTGCGGCAGCCGACGCACCAATGCGCAAAGGTGATGTCAGTATTGATCTGGGTCACTGTATGGACCTATCACCATTGCATCAAGGATGGTCTTGACTCGTGAGCAACACACGGTAGATTTGTTTCAGCAGGCGCAAGGAAATCGCCCAGCAGACCCCATGGCACGAAGTACAGCAGTTGCGGTGGCACGAAGTACAGCAGTTGCGGTAGCGCGTCGCCGGGTCGTGAACGCGTAAGTGCTGCCGGGCGCAAGTGGTGGTGCTGGTCGTCACCGCAGGTGGGGAGACGCATGCGGGGTTGTTCCAGCACAGAGTGTCTTTGGCAGCGAGCGCCCCCCAAACCCAGTCCGCTTGCCGGCCCGCCCATGAACAGCGCACCTCACTAGCAGCCTATGTGTCAGCTCATCGCCAAACAGCCACAGCCACGGCTTTGACCACCTGCACGCAGACGCACGCAACGAAAAGCCCACAGCGTGCGGTCGGTGGGGTCCGCAAGGGATTGGAAGGTTGCGCAAACGGTGGGTCAACGAGCACATAGCACGCAGCACTGCTCATGCATGTGTGCTAGTAACAAAGCAGACCTTTACGATATGACCCACCAGGGTGTTCTGAGGTAAAGCTTGATTACGCAGTCAATGTAAACCACCACCGATTTGTTGCAGGTTGTCTCTGACACACTCGTCACCGCTACCTGCACAAAACGGCAGTGCAATTCCGTGCAGGGCATTGGGCTCCATCGCTGCACTGCACATGCACCGCGCGAGGCCAACAGGCAACAGGTCGTCCTTGGTGCAAAGCATGCAAAGCGTCATGCTGTGGTGCTGGCAAGGCACGTGGGCCCACACGGCTTGCTGGCCACAGCATCAGACTATCATGGTGGATATGTCACTCGTTGCTTAAATCCCTGCACTGCCTGTCCCAAGTTGGCAAACGCAGCATACACAGAAAACGTGCGCAATCGTACCTTCTCCTCCGGACACCCAACTGTAACGCGCAACAGGTCAAACAACAGGCAGAAAGCACCTTGCATACACACCTGTACACTCCTAAAGAGGGTGGTCAGCGGCTCGAACACTGCCTCGATCTCCGCTATTCCCACTGCCCGCATAACAGGGTGTTCCACGATTGCTCCCTGTCGAGTTGCGATGGGCCATGGGATGGATGGTTAACCACAGAGAAATGAAACACAAGGTTTGGGGCCTCACAAGTGGACTATGGGGTGCAACGCGTTAATTGTAAAGGTCTCGAAGGTGTGGCGAGACCACTGGCACTGTCGCTTCGTTTTGGAAGCATACACATTTCCAGAAAGCACCAAGTTCATGGCAAGGCTCAAGGGGTAAGGCAGCTAAATCAGGCTTCAGGGCAAGCAACACGCCGTTGCACCATTGCCCTCCAAATCAGTAAGATACCTGTTGCAAGTCTCTCAAACCCGCCTCATACCTTGTGATAATGCCTGTGCAGAGTAGAGACCTGCAACTCCCGATCAGTAGTAAAGGTTTGCTTCAGCACTTCTGTGCACAGGCGTCCAACTGGCGCTGCACCTGCACGAGGCGCGGGCGTGCCCGGCGTAGGGCTTCTGGGAGTGCCCGCTGCCATCCCTGCCAACAGCTGCGCGTTTCCCTGCACAGGTAACCTATGTCAAGCTGAGCGTATAACCACAGGCGGTGACAAGTAAGTGCCCTTGGGCGTGGAGAGTGTTGCTGTGGCGTTGCCCGTTCGCAGTCAAGAAGTGCCACGTGCTCGCTACAGCACTAACATACAAGTGAGGTGCAGTGAAATGGCTGGGCAAAACACACTACGTCAGCTGCATAACGTTAAGCAAGGCACCGCACGAAATGCAGCTCTCTACCACGAGACCGGAATCGGAGGGAGCGAGCCAGCAGCTGCCATGACCAGATGCCATGCATAAATGGCGCAGCGCACTGTGTAGGGTGTGACAGTTGCCTGTTGCCAGCGTGACAGGCCCGAGTGTGTGACCAGCGCGGGCCAAGTGGAGAAAAACACCGTACCAGACGTGCCAACAACAACGGAACATGGCGCACCGTACAGCGCTAAGCCGTGCAGGAGAGCAGCCAAGGCAAATGCTGCGCACCAGCACCACCCGCTTTGGGGGCCGGTAAGAAATCCCTCCGCCAGTACCAGGCAGGGTCTCACGAGAGAGCCAGCGAAAGCGGCGGGCAGCGCAGAATGACGACGGTTAAGGGGGTGGATGGGGGGGGCGCGGGGGGGGGGGAAGGTGGCATGAGGCTGAGGGACAGGGTGGATGAGATGAGCAGCTGGGAGAAGAGAGACACGCAGTTCATGAAGCGTGCCCCCCGACCCACCCAGGTCAACAGATAGGCTGATAAGCTCTGAAAGCAGGCACACTTGTGGCGGGTGGGTGGCCTGGAGACCAAAGGGTGCAGTAAACTCGAGCTACCCAGGAGTTCCAGATGCGTTCTGGGCAGGTACCAGCCGCAATCCTCCTGGGTGCTCTGGCACTTTGGATTGCACTGCTTCTCATACACGTTCAACACCTATGCATACTAGCGTATGCAGAGCCCCAAGTCCTACTAACACCAACCAGAATTGTTGAGTTGCATGACTTGCACCATGTGTAGCTGTGCAGTGTGCACCTCTCACCAAGGTTGGCATCCCATGCATTACAACAATCCAATACACACAGGATGATGGGTCAAGCAAGTTGTGACTTGTGCTGGCACAGGTGCTCAGGCTGGTATGCGACATTGACCTGAGTGTTGCAATCCGCGCTGCGCTATCGACTCCATGCATGCACCGCAGCTGCAACCGCATGCTGCAAGTCATGCTGATTGCAAGCCATGCTGATGGATGCTGTCAATTCGCGAGTGAGGCCCTGGACATCAACATCTTCTTTACACACCATGTTTTATTGATGCATGGCAGCCTGCATGCCCACTGCCTACCAAATTTGCAGGAAGCGGATGTCCGAAACAGGCAGCATGATAGAAAAACAACGGTTGGAACAAACACCAACATGGTGGGATAGGCCACGCGAGACCGCAGACAGCCACTGCCACATGTACATTTCTGGCAGAGGGCTGGAGAATCCTACAACTACTGCTTTGCCTGCAGCGTTTGCCATTTCCCATCATGTCTGGACATGCTGTGCCGGCACCCACAGCTCAATCTACACCAACAAACATGCGCCGCATACAGGCGAGGTGGTTGCAGCACGCTCGACTGTGTCGCTCAATGGCAGGCACACACAGCCAGGGCGAGTGCCCACGCTCAGCCGAGGAAACATACAGAAGGCGACACATATTCCGCGAGTGCCATGGCTGCCATGGGCAGAATACCCAGACACATGCGTTTATGCAATGGCCGAGACAAATGCCCGTTGCCACGTTTCACGCAGTTGCATCACGCAGCAGGGATGTACCATGAGCGACCCAGTACGCGGCTAGGCGCCTACATGGTCGCCTCCAGGGCGTTGGCGCGGTCAGCCATGATCTTGCGCTGGCGCTCCAGGGCAGCAATGGCGACGTGGGCAGCACGGCGGCCGGAGATCAGCATGGCACCGAACTGCACACAGCGACAAGAGGACAGAGCGCAACGATAAGGAGACATTCCGTAGATGATCAAGCACCACCCACCATCCAGGCAGCAGCAAGCGGGCAGCATGCAAGCCGAGCCACCAATTTTCATTGAAATCAGCATCCCGCTCGCACCTCACACTGTTTACCCTTCATGGCATGCCAACCCCAGTAACATAGCTGTGGGGACCATATACGCCCATCCCCGCCCTCATATCACTCACACAGGCGTGCCACATCCTGGCTCACACAGTCAGGGCCCCATCAGCCGCACGCGCACTCACCGTGGGGCCCATGCGGGGCGAGCCGTCCACCTCCGCCAGCTCCATGCCGGTCAGCACCAGGCCCGGCACGACCTCACGCGTGTTGGCCACAATGGCGCCCTCGGCAGCCTCCATGTCCAGCGCGCCCATGCCGGGGATGTCGGGCACCATGCCCAGGCGCGCCAGGCGCTTGACACTGGCAGCGCCAAAGGGGCCGTCGTGGCCACAGCCTGAGACAACCACGCCGGCCTCCATGACTGCATTCATACAGGTTAAGGGGCAGCACACATGCAGAGGCTTAGGGGCACAACAGGTTTGCTGCAAGACAGGACACTGTAGGCAAGGGTGCGAGCATAGGGTGCATGCATATGGGTAGGTAGGGTTCACCATCAGGGATGGTGTCAAACGGTGCAATGGTGTCGGATACCTGCGGAAGCAGAGCTCTTGCACCACCAGTTGGTGGCTTAACATATATGTTCGTGAGCAGGGATGTTAAACCACCAGCTGGTGGTGCAACACCTCACACACTTCCGCAGATATCACGGCATCATGTGCATTCCTCTTTCAACAGTGCTAACACGGACGGCAGCTGCAGCTCACCGTTGGGGTCCATGCAGGACTGGGTGCCGTGGTTGAGCGAGACCAGCGTCCAGTTGGTGACGATGCCGCTCACGCGCTTAACGCCGTTGATGGGCTTGACGATCAGGTCCTCAGCGCACACAGCGTTGAAGAGCTTGACATTGGGGCTGCGGAGGACCTTGGCCAGCAGCGTGGCGGTGGTCAGCGCGGCGTGCTTGACCACGACGTAGTCACCCTCATCCTCGTATGGCACCTGCACAAGCATATGAACATATGATGAACACAGGCACAAGGTTAGCCAAGATGAGGCCAGTGTATGGCCTCCAGCAGTGCTGAGCCAGGGCGACACCTTGAATAGATTTTGTGTCAAGGACTTTGGTTTCGGAGCTCAGCCCCAGCGAAACAACACACAAGGGCACCATACACAGGCAGCAACAGTCGCTCCCTGACAAGGGCACGCAGGCGGGCTTCATAGTTCCACAAGCCACTGAACAGTGGGTGCGAGGTTAGGGGCTTACGTCGAGCTCGTCCAGCATCTTGTGTGCGGGCTTGCGGATGACCATGGCAGAGAACAGCTGTCCACCGAGCCAGGCGCCGCCACCGGGGGACACGGACTGCTCAATGATGGCAATCTGTGTGCACAGATTTGACAGCCGGCGTGTCAGTGGGCAACCTGCAAGCCAGTTCAACCTGTGTGCCAAAGCTGAACGTAAGAGCAAGCCCGCCACTTGCATCGCGCAGCCTTTGTGTCACAGCCAAAGTCAGCGGGTCAACTCAGTTAACCACCTACCTTGAGGTCAGGGGCGATGCGGGTGAGCTCCCACGCGCACGACAGACCGGCGCAACCCGCGCCAACGATGACAATGTCGCTGGTGGCGTACTTGTCAAGGTCATCAAAGTACCGCCTGAGGGCAGGCAAGGCACACAGTACTTGTTGCAGATGTGACATGCTACCAAGGCAGGGAGGAAAGCGAACAGCCCAGCGTCGTCTGTGCTGCACGTCAACCTTCAGCGGGCCAGCAGCTTGTGACACCTCTGACAGCACGACTGTACCTGCTCATCGCCCTGCTGACAGTGGCCTCGCGAATGGGGCTGAACTCAAAGTCATCGTAAGGGGTGGTGGTCAGGCCTGCGAGGTTCATGACGTTCTGGGCGGAGCCATTCTGGGGGCTGCTGGGTGCGCGCGCGGGGAACTGCGCAACAGCGTTAACCTTGACGACAGCGCGTGCAGCACGGCGCGTGCGAGCAGCCGGCTTGGCAACAACGCGCTGGGCAGCGGCGGAGAGGGCCATGGTGTGGATTCACAAGCAGGTCTGTCAATTGTTCCATGGGGGCAGCAGTATGGGCAGGCAGCACAGCGGCAGGGAGGCAAGTAAAACACAGGGCCAGGGGCAAAATGAAGACCAGGGGCTCTCCAGCAACACAGGGGTTGCTATCGATCCTGAAATACGACCCAATCTGCACAGCATTGGAGGGGGGAGAGGGCGACGACCACTCACAGCCAGCACCTGGTCTCGAGTTCATCCTGCGGGCAAAGTGGAAAGCGCGGTTCCCCTCGCAGCCATTACGCTGATCGGGTAATGAGGGTATAATCTCAGCATACTTTTAGAGCTTTTTAAAGCTCTAAAAGCAGCACCCCTGACCGTTTTGAACACAGGTGGACAAATCGTTAGCCAGTTAGCAAGGGACTCGAGGGCAGAGTCGAGGGGAGAAGAACAAGGGAGCGAAAGCGCATTGCCAAGCAGGACCAGCGGCAGAGCACTGCCGCGGAAGGTGACTCCCGACCATTCAGCTGTGCCCGCTTGGGCGGGTCGGCGTGAGCTTCCACTTCAATTGGGTGGCGGTTGGTCAAAGTTGCATGTCGGACCAGGATATTGCCCACATGCTTGCGGGCGTTCAACGCCCATACCAACCTGCCGAGGAGGGACCTTGCGGGACTTGGGACAGGTGGGTGGCGGCGGAGATCTGTCGACGTCAGACAGGGGCAAATTGGGGTTGTAAGATCTCGGGGCCAGGTAAACTTGCGGAGCCAACAGCGCGCTTCCTGTGGTGAAGTGGTGCGCATGCTCGGGGAGCTGTCCGGCGTATGCTGGGGGCAACGCTCGTGAATGCAGGCCTCGCATAAACGAGGCAGCGTTTCACAACCACAATTCGCCACAACTCGCAGTCAAGCGGCAGCAGGACCAAGACAGCAGCAGCAGAGACAGGACCTCACCTGGGGCAGGCAAAGTAGGAGGACGGAGGGAGATTCGTGGCCCAGAGTCTCCTTGGGCTTTTTATAGGCCCTCTACACCCAAAAGTACGGCAGCCAGCATGGACTGGGCGTTTGCTGGGCCGCTGTCCAGTGCGCCCGCCTACACAAGTCGAATGGCTGCGCACACCGCGCACTTCTCTGGCCCAGGGCTGTGTCCAGGCGCAAGGGGGCTCAAGTCCTCACGACATAGCGGGTTACCATCCCGAGGCACGCGACCGCACCAATGGGCTTAATTCCAGGCTGGCGAGAAAGTCTTTTCCTAGATCTGGAGACGCAGCAGAGTTTGCTGTGGTCAACGGTAAGCACAGCACAGCCTGTCCCTGGACCCCTGGTTCTGTGTGGACTGAGGAGCACACCGCCATCACCCTGACCTTCAGCAGTCGGGAATGAATGTGAACCTCTACATATGTTGCTTTTGGACCATTGAAAGTGACCTTTGTTCCCTGGCTTGTTGGGAGTGCATCTACAAGAGTCACTGCACACAGCTGCGACGTTGCCGTGCAGCTGAAAGCATCTGCACCCAGTCTGCACCTGCACATTAAGATCACGGTTCGCTTTTCCTCTCAAACGTGTCGGACGTGCGGCCCTCTCTCAAGAACTCAACTCTTCCAAGTTGAGCTTAATGCCACTGGTGAACGGCTTCACGAACACCTGGCAACGTACTGTGTTTCGGGAGTGCATGGGAACCTTCACTTGACCTGCCGACAACTCATCCGCCGGTCAACAGGGCACAGGCCGTTGCACAAGCTGCTGTGTGGTGCTCCCTGAACTTGCTTGTGCGCTTTTGCACTGCTTTGTTGTTTGACTTTGTGCCACGGCCCAGCACCCAGCCATATGGCAGTTAGTGGTGCGACATACAAGGCACGCCAGCGCTGGGCTGGCTCTGCAACGCACACAACAGGATGCTGGGTGTCACTTAGCAGTTGCCCCTACTCTACTGACCCATTTGAGGGCGACTCACAATCCCCTCGGATGCAAGCACCACGTAGCAAGACCATGGCAAGCAGGAAGCTGCGCTGCTGCTTGCGATAAATCACAGTGCAGGTCGGCATGCTGTCTAGCATGCAGTGCCATGTGGCAACTGAAAAGCCTTGTACGGTATGCAGTACATCAGGTCAAGAAGCAGGGTCCTAGCACGCCCTACTATGGTGTGCGGGGGGCGTGAGGGACCAGGGGATCAGCCGTCACCCTGCCATGCGGCTGCTGTGCTGATCCCATGTGGGTGACACATGGTGATGCGATGCTCCTGGCTGAAATCTTGAAGGATTAGCCATTACTACACTGACGAAAGGCGCCTGCATGATATGGTAGACTGTTGACAGGCGATGGCGTTTGTCTGAGTGGTGCTGCTGCTGCGTGGATCTTCAGTGCCAGGCCGACCACATTTGAGGCGGTGGGCAGTTGAAACAATGAAGTCGGTGGAGTGCAGGTTCCACAAGTGCAAGTTTAAACAAGGCGCTGCGTTCAGGGCCAGGACTCAATACACGTACACTTGCACACAGGATGTCACATGATAACTGCTTGCTTGCAGACATTCGCACGCACACGTCCCTCCAAGCAAACTGTGTGCAATGGTCGCCCACAAGCACAGGCACAACCAAACAAAAGCCTTGCATGCTGGCGGCTCACTACGTGTACGATTGTTCAGTACGCCCTGTAGTCATGTGTTGTTCACGCAGAAACATGAGGCTGCCCAACCTGGACAGGTAAGTTGTGAGGCATGGAGTTGAGGCATGGAAGTTGAGGTGGTAGGGGGAGGTGGTGAGGGGAGAGTGGGGAGTGATGAGCAAATGATGGTTGGGTCTGCCTGAAACGACGATTAATGTTGGTAGGGAGCGGGTTGTTCAGTTGTTCAAGGTGCATATTGTCATGCGCTCTTCCGGCCTGCATGCGGATACCCGAGCGGATCTGCCGTCAGAGCGAAGAATGCTACTACGCTACGTAATGATGAATGTCCAACACCAGGATGAATCAAATGGGCCACAAATGGAACGAATCACGATGAACGAAGAATGCCAAACGCAGGCGTACGAGCTGCTATGACTTGTGGCAGCCGTTTTGCCTGCTGCCCGTGCTTGGTAACAAGACCTGGATTGCGCGGTTCAATGCAACACAGGATGCCAACAGTTAACACACAACACATCTCAGGATAGTAATAGCAATCACAATCAATCCATGGCAGGCCAAAGGTATGACTCCAGGCGAAGGGTGCGCATGACGGCTTGCTGAGGCTCCGTGCCGGTGACGCTGCCGCCAACGGCAGATGCCGCGGGCGCCTGCTGACCAGCAGCAACATCAGCGGGTGCACTCTCAGCGTTGCTGCTGGTGCTGGCCACATCCGCTGGTCCGGCCGCAGGTGTTGTATCACTCGCAGCATCAACGTTCTTGCCAGCTTCTGAGGCTGACGCCAGCGCAACGGTCACGATCGAAGGCGAGGAGGGCGAGGAGGGCAAGGAAGGCAAGGCGGTGTCCGCTAACCCCCCGGCAGTACTGCTGGGCCGCAACGGAGAGCCCATCCCGCTGCTGACGCTGCTGACACGGTGCACCGGCAGCACCTTGGAGCTCCGATGCGCCAGCACGCCTGTAGCTACGACCCCGCCCGTGCCAACGCTGAATCTACCAATCCTGTTGCTGCTCGAACGAGGCAACGCGCTGGAAGCTGTAGCAGCGGAGCTGCGTTCAGCGGGCTGTATCTCGTTGGCGGCATTGACGCTGCTGCGAGCGAATGGCGCTATGCCACCAATGGCGGCGGCGGCGCGGGGCGATTCTGCACCATCGCCGTCCAGACGGTGCGAGCTCTGCGTGTGCAGCTTGAGAGAGCTGAACGCAGCAGCGCCGCCTGCCGCGGACGAGCGGCCTGCTGCCGCTGCCTCCACCTGGGTGGTGGTGCTGCTGGCGCCGGCATCGGCAGCCGCGCCGGCGGCCGCCACCTCCCTGGGTGTTGCGTCACCCTCGTTGCCGCCGTCGCTGCGCGCGTCGCCGCCCGTGTTGCCGGCGGCCTCCTCACCCTCGACGGCGCCTGCAGCGGGCACCTCCCGGGCGTTGACGGACCAGCTGCCACGCCTGCGCTTGATCACCAGGAACGCCACGCCGCTCATCGCTCCGATTGTAATCACTGACACGATCACGACGATTGCCGCAATGGTCATTGCGCCCATGGAGCTTGCTGCTGAGGCGTTATTGGCGGACGGAGCATTGGTGGGGGTGGTGGAGGGGGGC
>BDDA01000065.1:25422-87231 GCA_001662385.1 Chlamydomonas asymmetrica
AAGTGGGCTTTGCAATGCGATGAGGGCAGAGCGCTCAGAAGACAAACGCGTGAAGTGATCACTGGTGAAATGATCAGTAGTGGCCAGTGCAGCTGGGGCACGAGCTGACCGCAGCTCTCAAGTGCAAACGGGGAGACCTTAAAAGCGTGACGGAGCGCAGCTCTTGCAGGGTGCACGGGTGCGTAGTCTACAGCTAACTGTGGTGGAGTCATCACTCACCGTGGGGTGGCCTGATGCACTGCGCGTGCGGCGACTGTGCGACTCCGGCTTCAACCTGCAAGGAAGTGTAGGCAAAAGCGCACAGTCTTGTGAGCGAACTGCGCCTATCCTGCACACTATCCTCGCACATCACACGTTATCGAGCCAGCAGTGAGCGGCATGACGTCATACCACGTCGTCGCACGGTGTTCAACTTTCTCCCCAACTCACGCGCAACAGCAGAAGAAGCTCAAGGGCACGGCCTGCAGTCAAGAACGGCAGGTGAAAGTTTGCACACAGGGCATACGCTTCCACGCAAATGGGCACTGACGTGAAGGGGCGCCTCTGGGATACAGGTGAAAGTGCCTCACCGCTATGCCCAAGCTGAACAGCCCTGAAATAGCAACCCTTGCATACGCTCCTCCGCACGCTTGTAAGTTGTCCTCGCAGGCCTGCTGGGCTCGCCTTCTTGATTGCTCCGAAGCCACGTTGTCAGCGATGTTTTGACACCCAAGGTACGCTGCAACGCCAAGGCACAAGGCGAGTGCCAATAAAGCATATAACTTCAAAGCACGCGCTCTTGTAGACGAGAGTTGCGGGTCACCAAGGCAGAGGCCTCACCATTGTAGCATGGCAGGAAATGAGTTGCGCCCAGCGTAACAAGCGCGACACCCAACGCTGCAAAGAGCACCAGCAAAGCCCACGCGACCCTCTGTTGGACGCCTTGGAAGCCAAAGTAGCAAGGCATCGAGAGTGTGCTACCTGTCTGCAGCACTAACGCAGGCCAGGCATCTATCCTGCAGCTGCCTCCCAAATTGGTTACGCTCGGTCACGTCTGTCTTCAGACGGGGCGAGGCTTGGTAAAACGTGCGCACAGAGAGTTTTGAGGAGGTTTGGCAGTCTGGCACTACCACCGCGGCATTTAGACCTGAATACCTGATGCTGGCAACAATAGCAAGGATCAGAAATGTCTACAACGCACGAAAGCAAAACTACCCGACACCTGCAGTCTTGTGCCAGCCATATCCAACCCAATCATCTCATGTGCATGATTGACTGCACATCACTTGGCCGATCAGGCCTTTTCTGAATGTCGAAAACGATTGTAGCGATGCGAGGGGAGGGTGTGTGGGCGTGGGCGTGGGCGTGGGCGTAGTTACAGTTAGCATTTGCAGATGTGTTGCTGCTGCGAACCCACGTCCAGCACAGGGGCAGGACTAGGTGAACCACTCGTCGCTTGTGATGGTGTTCAGTACGCTCACGCTGAGGCCAGCTAGCGGCACACAACACGGACCATGTACTGGTCGCCATGCATTTGCAATTTGCAGCGCGTGGATCACGCTGCCTCCGCTTATGTGTCTGATCGGCACCTCACCCAAGTGAAGGGTAATCAAGCAGCTCAAGGCGCCGCGATGACGTGCGCTCAGAGCTCACAACACCCACGACACACAAACGCCACACGACAGCACACACCACGCGAAGCTCAGAGCACGCATGAAAACAACAACGCATCGCGCGCATGAACCTGCATGAACTTGTATGAACCTAGCTAGATCTTACAGAGTCACAGCCAACTCTATACCCCCATGCACCTCACGCATGCAGCAATGTACTCCCACCTGCTTACAGTATTAGCCTCATTGTTGGCCTGCACGCCGTTGGTGGCAGTTGAGCATGGAGGCAAGAACGAAACACCCCGCTGTCACCTCCAAAACAAACATTGCATCACAGATTGTGACAGTCATACGTAACTAACGTAACAAGTGGCTTCCACACGTACGTGCCGTCCCGAGACACTGACATGCAGGAGTGACTGCGACTCGCAAGTGCAAGTGAGCACAATGGTTGTCGCAGGCACGAACGTACGTGCCTTATAACTTGATTATCAGTCGGAACGCAGCCAACAGTTCAGGCAGCACGGCAAGCGCTGCATACATATGTCACAATGCTGTGCAGCTGCAGTACGCCTCTGCAGCATCGAATCCACGTCAGAGCGCACAGTGGGCTGGGCGCGGGCGTGACCAGCGGGCATGTTGCAGTGTCAAGAAGTCTGGACTCAGCAGCTCAAGGTGAGCGCTGGAAGCGGAGGCACAGGCTCACGAGGGCTTGACGAACTCGTCCACCTGTGCGTTGGTAAAGCTATCAAGGCCCCGTGAGCCTTGATAGCTTTACCGACGCTCATGTGGATGAATTCGTTAAGCCCCCGTGAGCCTGTGCCTCCGCTTCCCGCGTTGAGCCTTAGTAGCCGCAGGCTTCTTCCAAGCTAACGCACGCAGCGCACGTACTAAGAAAGTCATGATTGGGGACGACAACCAACAACACCCGTAGGTAACACAGGCCTTGTTCCTACGCCACCACGACAACTACCACCATCCGCATTAGCCCAGGCCGACGCCGACGCCACCACGACAATCAACACCATCGGTAGGTAACACAAGCTTGCGCCTAGGCCACCACGCGGTCAACGCCCTCGTCTAGTCCCTTGCTGGGCATCACCGCCCCGCCCGCGATCATCTTATCGTACTTGGCCCGCCGCCGCGCCTCAAACTCCGCGTGGCCCGGCGTGGCGGCGAGCGCGTCGGGCGTGATGGGGTTGGCGTGCAGCGAGAGCGTCTGCAGCGAGGCGCAGCCGGTGAGCAGCGCGCTGGGCACGGCGGTGATGAGGTTGTTGTCAAGGTTGAGCGTCTTGAGGCGCTTGAGGTTCTCGAGCGTGGCCGGGATCTCCCCTGCAGCCACAAGAGGCGAGCCGTCTCAACGCCCCCGAAATCCTCATCCTTGATCGCGTTGCGTTGATGGCCGTGCAGTAATTACAGATGGCTGTTGGTAATTCACTCCATGCTATGTCCATAGGCCAAAGGCAGTCCTTTGGAAGCTCTGGAAGCAGGAGCCCAGGAATGCCACAGGCATGTGTACCAGCTACCATAGCAACGGGATCATAAGGCGAGGATGCGGCGCTCTGGGGTGAGCTGGGGTGAGCCGGGTCATCAATGAGTTGCCGAACAGATCCATGCTGGACAGCTAAGGCGTTTGGGCGCCTCATGCCAACCCAGTTTGCGGGCGTCAGCTGCAAAAGCTTCACCCTGGAGCCTTAGACACATGCTGGGACGAGTTTGTGCGTGCATGCTACGGGCAGTCGCGTGCATGCCGTGGCGTGATGCAGGTGTAGCAACACAATGGCATGGGCGCGCTTGTGCAGATGCGGATAAGTGAGGCAGAACAGGAATGCATGCGTGCATGCAACGCTCACCGTGCGTCAGCATCAACCCCATGCATCCACAGGTTGATAAGCACATCAACAGACAGCTGTAGTAACCATTTACATACTCCCCACGCGTGCACGCAGAATGCCTTGCGCAGCGCAGCCTGCCGCATGCGCACTTTCCTATGACCGCCCGTTCTGCTCATGCATTGTTCAGGCCAGGCTTGCTTCGTGTACTGCGGTACTGCGTGCGCCTCGGTCCCCACTCCCCACCTATGGTGTTGTTAGCCGCTTCCAGCTCCTCCAGTGCGGTACAGCTTCCGAGCTCCTCAGGAAGGTACCCCAGCTTGTTGTGCGACAGCGACAGCGAGGTCAGGGCCGTCAGCCCCGACACGCTCTTAGGCAGACGCACCAGCGCGTTGCTGCAGAGGAGGAGCAGGCAGGCGGACACGAACACATCGCACACGACATGGCTTACGAGCGTGTCCAACGAGCGAGTGACATCAGCCCTGTCTGCACATTCCATGCAGCTGACTGAAAGGGTGGTGTGTGCTTGCTGACGGCATGCATGCGGCAGGTTGTGTTGGCGCGCCTGCGCATGCACACCGAATCACCAATGGTGTGTGGCAGGTTGGATCACGCCGTCCCGGCGTATGCTGGATGACTACCCTATCGGCATTCATGTTGCATATGCTGGATGTATGCTGGAAGTCGCGAGGTCGCGACTGCATGTGATGGCTCAAATAATGCACATGCTCGGGTACCAGCTGGATGGGGGTACCGCTTTCTTCAGCATGCAAATGGGTATCACACGCACGCCGGCTCCAAGGCAGCGACGCATGTGCAAGGAGCGACTGCCGCTGCTGCTGCCGCTGCTGCAATAGTCCTAGAACTCAGGAAGCGCCGGAAGCGCAGGGCAGCGACCTTCCCCTAAGTTGCGTGCACAGCAGTCCTGCCTCATTGCACGCGCAAGGATAAAGCCGCTGACACGCTGAGCTCAGCGACACTGTGTACACTTTCGACTGCCATGCCTGGTTCCGTGTTGCTCCGCACATACCTGTAAAGTGACAGCTTCTCCAGTTTCCTCAACCGGCCTATTGCCTCAGGCAGCTCCTCCAGCCGATTCAAGTCAACCATGAGGATTTTGAGGTTGACCAGCATGCCTATTGTCTCCGGGAGCAGCGCGATGGAATTGTTTGTGAGCACGAGGCGGTTCATTGTGTCAAACGTCCCAAAATACGACGGGATTGTGGTGATTTTGTTGTTGCTGGCATCAATGACCTTGACAGCTGCTCCAAGCTGCTCCAAGCTGCTAGGGAACTGCAAGCAAAGAGCGCATAGGTGTGGTCTCAAAGCAAACATCGTGTTTCAACACTAGCGTCGTTACGTTGCGGCAACAGAAAAGGTACCAACCAGCATGCATGCCACTAGCACACAGGAGCTAACGTGGCAAAGCACTAGTACAAGACCGGTACAGCATGCAAGCAGCACACACCTCTTTCAAGTTCTGGTCTCTTAACCCCACGATCCCCGTTGATTGCCAAGCGTTAGTTTGACGCATTTGCACTGACCCCTTTGGGCCACTCCCTCCCTTCTTCTTCCCAAAGCATGATTCCAAGCAGTTACCCATGCCGGACCGCTTGGCACTTCCGGAAATAATAAGCTCACAGACAATGTGCTCGAGACCACAGTGGTTGAGGAGTATAGAGAGAGGCGAAGGTTGGCGTAAATTCGTAGTGCAGGCTGTTGGTACAGAGTGCTGGAACTATGACAAATATGCAAACCAAGCAGGGCGTGGAGTGCGTAACATGGTAGACCATCTCGAGCAGCGCAGTACTGGAATCCCACCGTCTCCAGCCCTTCCACTCGATACTCGAGGTGTACGTACTGTATTATCGGTGAAGCCTGCACTGTATAAGCATACTCTGCAGTTTGTGTCGCTGGCCACGATGGCGCTTGTGTCTTCTCATTCCATCCGCGCAGGTTGCCCGCCGCGCAAGGTGCGCTGACAACCGGCTAGAGTGCGTGAACCACGCTTTCCTACTGTACATGGCATACATGCAAACTCGATGCTCTACCTGACTGTTTGCAGGTGTCTGCGGTTTCAAGAGCGCTCAGACCTGCGTTTGGCACCAGGTGCGTGCTGCCCTACGCAGCCAGCTTGCTGGCAGGACTCGTTGCAGCAGCTTTGCGTTTCTGCAAATGACAATGTGTGCCCGTCTGGTATGTTGCATTCTTTGTGCAGGGGCCTGCACGTTGTTGCGCAGGCTGCAAGTGCTGTGCCAGCAGCTGCACCAGTGTTGCCCTTCCGCGTCGGACATGGTTTTGACTTGCACCGACTTGCTGAGGGCTACAAGCTTATAATTGGTGGAATTGATATCCCCCACACAAAAGGATGCGAAGCACACTCGGACGGTAAGGCACAGCTTGCAAACTGAACTAAGTGATGATGGCCGTCTGCGCCATCTTCCTGAGTCAAGCCTGGCCATTCATGCTGCCTGTTGCAGGTGATGTTCTGCTACACACAGTGACAGACGCCATCCTCGGGGCTCTGAGCTTGCCAGACATTGGTGAGCTGCTGCTGCTCAATAGGCTGGTCCAGGCCCTACGGCTGAGAAATTTCAGTGCCAGCGCGTAACATCGTTGCAACTTCTATCTTTGCAGGCCAGTTGTTCCCTGACACTGACCCCAAGTGGAAGGGAGCTCGGTCCGACATCTTTTTGAAAGAAGCGGTGAGCGAGCGGGGTGCGTGCTTGCGTGTGTGAAGAGTGCATGGTCCAGCACCTGCACACGTTGCCCTCACTCGTGCGGGGAGGGCGTTGCACAATCCATGTGGCTTGTATCACTGTGTGCCCTTGCTGGATGTGTTGCACACAAGGACGACTCCACGCGAATCTCCGTTGGTCATTGCATCCATGCAGGTCCGCCTGATGCAAGAAAATGGTTACTCCCTCGGCAACCTGGACTGCACCATTATTGCCCAAAAGCCCAAGTTGTCACCGCACAAGGTGGGTGTCCAGTTGGGACAGCGTTGCTGTGATGCCGTGCACGCCTCGATCCGTGCTCTGCTGTATGTGCAGCCCTGAACTCGACCGGAACTTTGTGGCTACCTTGCAGGAGAACATACGTAGCAACCTGAGCAACATCCTGGGAGTCCACCCCTCAGTCGTCAACATCAAGGTGGGTCCTTCCAATTTCGACGCCGTGCTGCTTGCAGCGAAGGGATATTCGAACACCGCCTGGCTACCAGCCTGCAGAGAAATATGAATTCGTTGTGCTTGCTCCGATATTGTTCGCGTTGTGTTGCTGCTGCTGCCATACACGAGCAGGCCAAGACGCACGAAAAAGTGGACAGCATCGGGGAAGAGCGTTCGATTGCTTGCCACGCAGTGGTCATGCTGCTTAAGAACTGAAGTCAAGTCCGTATGGGATAGACCAGGAGCTGTATTGGTAGTAACTGGTTGCATGTCATACATACTGACGAAGTGATGGTCTGTCGATGGCGAAATGGGCTGGCGTTTCCTTTCAATTTTGGGGCTGCCCCTCTCAGTCTCTCACACCTGCATGTAATAACAAGCCTGTGGTTGGTTGTCTCACTCTCACGCACCACTTCGACCCAGCTGAGCTCCCTACCTACCTATGATAAACCTCAGCAGCTGCCAAGGCTCTTCTTGCAGACACTGAACATTAGTCCAGCCTTGCAGCAAGGCAGACACAAGCAAAAGACACACGGTCCACCAGCACCGGCTGCAGAGTTGAGGTGGTGGCAACCGTGTGCCCTGGGGTTTGTTGGCAACATGGCTCTGCCAGGCAGAATTGGGAGTCGGAGCAGAGTCTCAGGGCGTTTCCTGCTTCTGCTTGTGGCCAGCTCATGGTTGTTACTTGAAAGGGCTGACGCTGGGACAACAAAGGTTCAAGTAGTGGAGCTGGCGCCTGCAGCAGAAGTAGCCAACGACGACGACATTGACCCCAACGGTGTGCCTCGAGAGCTGATGCAGACACTGTCACGAGCTTTGCACCTGTGGCTCAACTGCCGCACTTGTCAACAACGCGCTGTCCTGAGCTTGTCCCTGTTATTGCCTCAGGGAACTGCCAGCCCGAAATAAAAAAATATTGCGGAGAGGTCACGCTTGGAAGCGCAGCCATGGCGGATTGCCTGTCAGATGCCATTACGGAGTCTGAAGTGGGTCCAGAAGACGATTCACATGGTCAGTGCACGGACATGCTTGTTTGTTGGTCTGGTTCTTCGAGGTGACCGTCGGCGGGGATGTTGCATGCAAACGCCTGCACTTTGATGTGTAATGCTGAACTGCAGATGTACCAACTCTTTCTGACGCCTGCATTGAGGAAGTATATCAATTCAAGGTAGGTGAACGGCTCTGCGCCTCACTGCTACTGGTGGGGGCAGCTCGTCGTATCAAAACCGAGTGGTATGTCACGAGAACCCTGTCCATGAGCCGCAGCGTCTGCAGGCAATACGTGTTGCTTACCCTGCTTCATGTTTTCCTTTCACAGATCAGCCGCAACAGCAACATCAACAAAAACATACCACTTGGTAAGCTCGGAAGCGGTTGGATGTAAAGGCTTCCCTGCGGTGTATTAAGCACCAGGTCAGGAGTTTCTGTGACCTTTGAGCTGTTGACCTTATCCTTGCTGTGCCTTAACATCGTTCTGGCCCGACAGCCAAGGCGTGCAAGGTGGACGCCGACACATATTGCAACACAACATGGTTTTTCGGTTATAAGAGCGGCCAGATTATTGCTTGCCTCAGGTAATGTTTGCTTCATGTTTGCTTCATGTCTGCCCGGCACCTTGCGCTTTTTTGCAAGCTTGACGCCCTGCTGCACACAGTGGCATGCGGTGCTGAGTTCAAACGCATACAAAGACCGCTTGTGTGGTTAAACTCGCAGGGAGGTCAAGGACAAGCTTGCACCTGCTTGCAAGAAGCAAATATTCAAGGTGCAGATGGATGCTGCCCTGGACTATCGTTCCGATCCCCAGTTGTATGAGGCGTGCAAGGGCGATGCGGCAAAGCTGTGCAAAAACGTCAAGCTTGGCGGAGGACGTGTGCAGGCGTGCTTGGTGAGTTTTTCAGGTGCCTGCAGTTTGTACTTCAAGTCTATGCACAAGCACCGTCCAGTTACGCTGCACACCTTTGCAAGGCCAATGTCAAAGCAGTTTGTATACGTTAAAGCTGACCATGCGTGAGAAGTGCAACACAACCGGGTGGGAGCCGAAAAGTATCTCAACAGCAGCTCCAGGTTCTCAGGAATGCAACAGCTGTGTCTTCATGTCGCAATACGGGTGTTGCATCATGGGTGCCTGGCCGGCCAAACTCCACATTCTGTTTTGCCTCCTGGAGGAACCCTGATGCTTGCATGGTTACGCTCATAGTTGCCTTTGCATGCTGAAATTGTCTTGCACGTTACGGTGCATGCGGTTGCGGCTTCATAAGCAGGGTGGAGCATTGTCAGCGTAGCCCGCATGGTCAACGCGATGTGTGCAACTGTGCATGGAAGCCTGCCCGTGTGGCACGTTGGCATGGTGCACATGCTTCGGCTCGCCTGTGACTTGCTCATATATATCTGTACCCGGCCCCATCACACCCTCCGTGCATCCGTTGAACACAAACCCACATCCAAAGCCCTCCACACACTTCCTGCGCAAGCATCCCGCCCTTGCATCCACATCACCTCCCACATCACGCCTCCCCTCCAACTGCTCGCTGACTCACTGGAGCCGCCTTCGCGCGCGTCGCATGCCTGGCTTGGCGTGTGCAGCGCGACAACCGCATGTCCCTCACGTGGGGCTGCGAGGAGCAGCTGTTCCGGCAGGAGGCGGAGAACTCGCAGGACGTGCGCCTCAGCGTGCGCCTGTTCGTCAAGTGCATCAAGGAGAAGAAGAAGTTCTGCGGGGATGTGCAGCCAGGTGGGCGCAGCAGCGGACACGAGTACGCGACTGGTGGTGTGCTGCGAGCAGCTGCTTGCGTGCGATCGTCATGCTGCCAGCGTGTCAGCTGACGGGGTGGTGCGTTGCACGTGGGCAGCATATGCGGGCGCGCGTATGCGTGGTGGAGCGTGCACGCAGGCCGCAGATGCTCGCGGATTCGATGCTCAACCATGGAAGCGTTGGGACGCGCTTGGCCTGGTGCAGCAGCAAACCGCCCTGGGCATCTTATGGCAGTGGCAATGTACACGGCAGCCAACCCAGCACATATGTTGCCGTGTGCAAATACGTGTTCTGGCTGCAACAATGCCCACCGCAACGATTCTGCTAGAACACATACTGGCACATGGCAGTACACGTCGTATGCACTTGCTGCAGTGCATGTCATATGCAGAGAAGCGAGCTCTCTGTCATACCCATGACCATGATGGTCAATACATCAGCATACCACGCACGACTCATCTCTGATCGCTGCGTGCAGGCAGCAGCAAGGTGAAGGACTGCCTGGAGGACCACCGCAACGACAAGGGCTTTGGCAGCGACTGCAGGGAGGAGATCGAGTCGGTCATTGAGCGCCGCGTGCGCGACTTCCGGCTCGACGAGCGCCTGCGCAGCACGTGCGAGAAGGACATCTACATGGCCTGCGCCTTTTTCGGCGACGTCGACGAGATGGAGACGGAGGACGCCAGCATCGTGCGCTGCCTGCAGGTGGGGCTGGTGTGATTGGGCGGTGTTAATGCTGGCGGTGCTGCACACACACCTCTACGGCCCCACGGAAAGCATACTGCATGGCCCCGCGGGAACCAAACAACTCTAAACACACCTGCAGGTTACCTTGACCCCACATGTGCAAACGCTTGGTTCACAAGCATACAGTATTGCTTCCCATGATGTCAGGGGACAGGGATTGTTTCGACAAACGGTCGAGGCCTGCTGGCAACGACGCTGCTGATGTACCGTGCACGGGAAGGCATGGGTGACATCGGGGCGGAGTTGCATAGGACACAACGGTGCTGTGCTGGGTCTGTGGTGGATTTCCAGCAGAGCATGGGTGGGTGATGTGAGGGTGGAGCCCAGGGTGTGGTGGACCGCAACCGGTTGAGTTAATGTGTATGGCGGGCGCTGGTACGGCGCCAGTGCGTTTCCTGAATCAACCTGATAGCGCGCTTCATTTGTGAGTGTGTTGTTGCATTGGCCGGTGTACGTGCTGGATGTTTGCAGGACTATGTGAACGAGCTCAAGTCGGACGCGTGCAAGACGCAAGTGAAGCGCTACCAGGCGCTGGCGGCGGAGGACATCCGCTTTGACGTGCCGCTGGCAGACGCCTGCTATGACGACAGGCAGAAGCTGTGCGGCTCGGTGCCGCCGGTAAGAGGAGCGGGCGCGTAGCATAGCGGCGCTTATGGGGTGGAGGGGAAGGGTGCATGAGTCCTGATGAGCCTTTTGGGCTATGCTTTCTGGTGGTGTGATGCCATCGGGTGGCCTACTGAGTACTGGTCCTCGTTGTTAAACGCTAGTGATGACGTATTGAATGCCTTGTTATTGATCAAGAGCTGAGGCTGATCCAGCGCTGGTCGGTGCTGGCATGTTCTGTCCGCCGTAAGCTGCAATCATGATGCAACGGTTACCAACGTTCAGCCCGCTGTCTCCTCCAGTAGTGTTCCAATCATGCAAGCGCGCACGCCAGAATGCAAAGCAGTGATAGGCAAAGCGGATTGTTCCAGCGCCCTGGTATGCAACACCCGAACGCACTGATGCGTTGTATACCCATGCTCAACCCAAACGCAACCATGCCTGGTATTGTATTCACGCTTGCATATCGGCAGGGCTCCGCTCGCGTGATCCGCTGCCTGATGACCAACCGCGAGCGCCTGAGCGCCATCTGCCGCGCGACGCTGTTTGACGAGGAGGTGCGCTTCAGCGAGAACATCGACTTCCAGTTCCCCATGAAGACCGCGTGCAAGCTGGAGCTGGAGCTGTACTGCAAGGACGTACCGCACGGCCAGGCGCGCGCCATCAGGTGAGGGGCACCGGCAGGCAAGACCCTGACCAGTGACAACGCTTTGGATGTGGCACGCATTGACGCATGGCATGCTGACACGCGCGTGCCCGTGTGAGGTTGGTTGGGGTGCAGGCAGTTGTTGGTGCGAGAAGTGTGGTAAGCGTTTTGTGAGTGGGTTAAGTGTGAGTAATTGGTTGGTCCGCAGGAATGTGCAGCGGAGCTCGGCTGGCGTAGCAGCGGGTCGTACACACTGCATTCATGTAGAGATCCAGGGAAGGGAGAGGAGGGGTTTGTGGCTTTACATGCACCGGGTGCTGGATGCCCGCGAGCACATGATTGAGGGAATGAGTGGCCAGAAGCTTGCAATCCAGCATCACGTCCGTTGTGGTTTGTCATAAGTAAACAGCCCATGCTCCCTGTGGAATTACTGTATTTCGTTGGTGCAACCCCATTGATGATTATCGTGATTTGCATGATTTGCAGGTGCCTCCAGGAAAACAAGAACAAGCGCGATTTCGGCAAGGACTGCCGCGCGCAGGTGCGGCTGTACGAGAACGTGGCTGCGTCGGACTACCGCCTCAACTACCGGCTGAAGGAGGCGTGCAAGGCTGACATCACCGCCTCATGCGGCCACGCGTGCACGGTGGCAGATGGCCAGGTGGGTTGGGAGGAACCATCAGGACGCTGGAACCGCACTGCAAGGAAAACACACTCTTAAATCTCGACGGGATCCTTCACAGCCCCTCCGGTCACGACTCTCAGTCTCAGACATCGCAGACAGCGCTCCACTGACTGACAGTGTGGCTGTGCTGCACCGCAGCGAGTATGCAGTAGCGGAGGCGAGGCAGGGATCAGACTGTGCTTGCTGAGATGGGCCCCCCATCACATCACGCGCGTGTAGTAAAGTCACCGTGTGTGTACGCCTGCCCCAGCAGCGCTTTGCTGCTGACACCACTCGTGGATGCATGCAGGGTGCATCATGATGTCATCATGCTCATGCATGTGCGTGTGCGCTGCAGGTGTGCGGCGGCACTGTGCTGCGCTGCCTGACGGAGAAGGTGGACGACCTCAAGGTGGAGGCGTGCAAGAAAGAGGTCTTCTACTTCATGAAGATGGAGGTGAGCGCCCGGCCGGTCGGGTCTGCTTGCTGCAGGAGCGTGGTACGGCGTTGAGGGTGGTGGCGTGGTTGTGTTCAGCTCATGCACTGCATGTGCGCTCGTTGTAGGGACACTGCCTCCACGCAGTGAAAGGGGTAAGGATTGCTCGCAGGCATTTGCGTTTGGAATGCTTTCATTGGCCCTCAACCACCGCCCGGTGTTCCTTCCACGCATGACTCATGACAGTGCTTGATCTTATGTGTGAGGCGTGAGGACTTGCCATGCGGCCGATCAGTCCGTTTGCCCAGGACTCGAGTGCAGCTTTGTGTGCGTGGTAGTGGTCCTGTGTGGCTTGCTCAGTGACCCTGTCCTGACATCCTTGGTGGTCCCAACACTCAAACGTTGCGGTATCAACCTCATGCACGCCGTGTGTGTGCACTGCACCCTCCCACAGGTGAGCGACTACCGCAACGACGTCATCCTGGCCATGGCCTGCCGCACGGATGTGGAGAAGCTGTGCAAGGACGTTCAGCCCGGTGAGGCAGCACATGCGGCGCAGGCGGGAAGTGCGTGCGGCAGCGTTGTTGTGGCCACTCGAGTGGCTGCCTTGCTTCGATGCACATGCACACGTGTTGTTTGCAAGCGATGGCACATGTGCCGATGCATGGATGATTGTCCTGCACCTCCATCGCCTCATGGAGTGATCAGCGCGATGCTTGCAAGGGTTGCAAAGAACAGTGCTGGCCATGGTGATGCATTGGCGCATGGCACTGCGGTCATTTGTTGCGTGCACGGATGTATCAACGCAGGCGAGGGGCGTGTGCACGAGTGCCTGCGCGCCAATCGCGCCAAGCTCAGCGAGGAGTGCCGTAAGGTGAGAGCGCCTGGGGGCCTGCTGGCTGGGTGAGGTGCTGGGAGGCAGTGCCGGGGCTGCGAACTTGGGCTAGGGTAATTGTCCAGGGCGATGCAGCACATGGCTGGGGCTTGAGGAGGTAATTGATGTTTAGAATCGAGAAGATGAACCTCAGTGTCCATGTTTTGCTGCAGTGCCAACAGTCCTGGTGAGGAAAGGGCCTGGGCTCGCTCCTCGCTCCGCTCGCTGCGATGCTGTGTGGAGGGGGGCGGGCGCGCCCGCATCCCTCCGCGCTGTCAGCACTCCCTCCCCGCAACCTCAGCGACACCCATCCAAGCGCTGATCACGTACCACCTGCCCATCCGTGTCCTGATCGTGATACTGTTAGTGCTAACCAGCCATGTCAATCCCTAATGCATACTGATCGGCACACCGTGTGTCCACACAGGAGGAGCTGCTTCTTGAGGAGACTGAGGCCGACAATGTGGAGCTCAAGCCCGGGCTCATGAAGCAGTGCGCGGATGAGCGCCAGTCCTTCTGCAAGGGCGTCCCGGCGGGCCAGGCGCGCGTGTTCCGCTGCCTCACCGAGAAGATCAACGACCCCGACTTTGGGGAGAACTGCCGCAGCGAGATCATCAACAAGCTGCAGCGCAGGTGGGCACACGGACTGGTTGCGTTGGTCGCTGTGGAGTGCACGTGGGTGACCTGAAGAATGCACGGTTCAATTCCTTGAAGCCTTGGGGTGCGCGGTTGCCAGGCTTGGTGTGCGTTTGTGCAAGATGCTCAGCAACTCCCCCAGGCAGCATTGACCAGGCCAAACTCTCCAGCCGTTTGTACGGATGCAGGCAGCTTGTGCACTCCTGCCCTTCTGTCCGTGTACAATGCTCACACCGCTCTACCACCATACTACCGCTTCATCCGGGCGCCTGTGCGTGTGCCATTTGGCCTCAATCGCTCGCAGGCAAGCCAACTGGAAGCTGGACCCCCCGTTGCGGCGCGCGTGCAAGGGCGACGTGTCGGACTACTGCCGCACCGAGGACGCCACCAACGGCGAGGGCGGCGTCGTGTACAAGTGCCTGATCAAGAACTACATGGACCTGGACCCGCCCTGCCAGAAGGAGCTGGGCCGCGCGCTGCACATGGCGCTGTTTGTGTGGAAGCCCGCGGCGCTGCTGACGGCTGAGTGCGACGACGACGTGCAGAAGCTGTGCCTCGCGCAGCGGCCCAACATGGCTAAGACGCCCGGCGCGGTCGGCACCTGCCTCGCAAGCATCGTGAGTCTGTCTCTGCCCGTGCTGCCCCGCAAAGCAAGCGTACTGCGTTACCAACAGCGACCTTCCTGGCAGTGCAGGCTCGCCTCCGCCTCTGCTGCTGGTGCTGACAGCTGCAGCGCTTTGCGCTACCATCGCAGCAGCACGGTGCCTGACAAGGTCGATCAACATGCTGTGTGGAGTAAAGTAGTAAACGCTGGGTTCAAAGACTGTGTGCTGGCCCCTGCCTCGCGCTCTTCCACGCGTCCTGACTGTGCTCCTGCGCTTCTGCCTGTGCCCGGCCCCGCTCTCCTCTTCTATCATTCGCAGCTGGAGCGCTCCACCGGTGGCGACAGCGGCAGCGGCAAGAAACCTTCCAGCGCTGTGCTCCCCGCCTCAGAGCAGCTGAGCGACCAGTGCCGCAGCGTGGTGGACGTGGCGGAGCCCCCCAACATGAAGAAGGCCTTTGACGCCTCGCTGACGGTGCTGATGCTGCAGTCCCAGCTGGCGTCCCTGGAGTCGCGAACCGGCCTCAACATGCTCAAGCGCGACCGCGCAGGCAACGCCAAGGGCGTCACCATCACGGGCTGGACTGCGCTGGCGGGCATTGCCTCGCTGGTCATCCTGCTGCTCGCTGGCGGCAACTACGCATACCGCAGGTGCGTGCCTACGTGTCTACGTAAGCGCATGGAAATTCATATGACGCATGCATACGTGTGCGCGTGGTTTGGGCTGGTTTGAGGCGGCTCCTGGCTGCCGCTGAATGCCGAGGACAATCTGATCTGAATGGAGTGGCTGAGTGTCATTAGTGTACGGGTTACAATCAAGGGCCGGCCAAAGCAAGAGCATACAAGATGCAGCTCCTGCAGCTCAACTCAGCCCTGCAAGCGCTCATATCCCTTGATGTCTGGCGGTCGGTTGTACTGTATGCAAGACGCGCTGCGCAAGCTGCCACGTGTGACCCCGCTTGCGCTGCGCCCATTGTGTCCCTGCGTCCCTCTGTTCCCCCCTCCCGTTCCGCGCGCCACACCTAGGCGCCAGTCATAACATCTCATGTCTCATGCTGAGTCATGCATTATGCATCCATCTCGGCGGATGACATACGCTGCTTGCGTGACCCTCCTGCTGCTGCTCACTACCTCGCCACTGTTGCAGGTACCGCGGGATCCCCGAGTCTGCCGGCTACACAATGGTGGTCAAGGGCAAGAAGTGAGTGGTTGCTGGATAGTGGCGCAACCCTGAGCAGGCTCCCATATGGTCCACACTGCATCCCAACGGCCACGCTGGCGATGTAGGCACGCGCAACATGCGCTGCTGCTGTGGGCAGGCGGCCACGCGTGATTTTTGCGTTGGCCGCCTGGCTGGTGGGTAGCAGCAGTCGTTGTATGTTTCAACCACATCCCATTGACTGTATTCACTGTTTTCGCACCTGTAATTGAGCAGAGTGTGCCCCAGGGCGAGTTTGCATCTCGCAATGGCTGTGCCGATATGTGCTAGCCTGTGGCACGCATGTCGACGCAGCAGTGCATAGACCATAATACGACACACCATCAGCGACCACTGCATAATTTCCTAGCTTTGCCGGGGGTGCAGGTTGTTTAGTGACCACAGCAGATGTAGGGCAGCTGCATGCGGTTCACGCTGGCGGTTTGGTATGGACACATAACAGGCCTGCCTGATTACGCAAGGTACCGCTATGTGCCATGCTTACCTGTCTTGCCCAAACTTGTGCTTGTGTGACATGACCACCAGCATGATTATGCCTGCTGCATACGACCTGTACGTGTTTCCCAGCCGGGGTCTCACCCGACACGTGTATCCATTGGGGCTTCACTATCAGTAAGCCACGCGTGTTGAGTACCTTTTACACCCTCCGCACACACCTCTGCGTGTGCACTGTGCAAGCCACATTGTGATTGTGCTTGTGATGGCATCAAGCTCCCACACAAGGCTAGCACCATGCAGGCTGGCATATCGCAGGCTTGAGCGCAAGTGCCCTAGACACCCCGTGATGCGGGTTGTAGTGAAGTAGAGCAAAGGAGCTGATCAGAGCACGGAGCTCTCAGCGCCGTTTGTGCGCTTTGGCCACATGCACCCGGCAGGCACCGCGCTCAAAACAACAACCACAGGCATGGCAGCGTGCAGTATCAGGACCGCGTGCTGCCTCCCACGCTCAACTGACGTGTCAGCCATACCCACTTGACAGCGAGAGGCTTTGCTGCCAAGTGATCCACATGCAGCATGCAAGGCCAGGAGCAGGGCAGCAACGAGGACCTGCGGCAGATCACAAACAGCTATTATGGGAACAAGCACTCGTTGTAAAACATGTTGTTGGAGCCCGCACGCATCAACAGGCATGTGTGGGAAGTTGGGTGAAGAACTGAAGATGCAGGTGTGCTAGGGGTCGTGCGTTGGAGGAGTGGGTGAGGAGCTGCGGGCGGGGCGGGCTGCAGCCAGCAACAAGGCTGCATGCAGGGGTGGCATGCACGCTGCACCAGTTGGGTATGGGACAGACACGGTAATGGACAAGCGGTAGTGGAGAAGGTGAGGGTGAGGGATGTCTGAAGCAGGAACGTGCCCAGGCGGACAGCTCAGAGGCAGTGACTTGGCACTGCAGGCATGCAATTTGTGCATACGGCGAACGCGATCGGAACCACAACACGATCGGAACCACAATGCAGTGAGTGAGGTGCTACCACGATCGGAATATCGGAAGACAGCAGTACGCACCGCCCCCAGCAGGTGCTCCTGTCTACATCCCGCATTTCATTCCGGTGCTTGGTCTCTTGGACGGCTCCTGTTCACAACTTACATAAAGTACTGGCTGGCAATCTCACACATCGGGTGTTGTGCTCAAGTGTTGCTTTGGACATGGCGCCAGGCTTAGCAGCAGCGTTTGTGTTGGTGGTGCTTGCGCTGGTATTGCCGCCCTTCTGCCAGGGTCAGGCAAAGGACGCTGAGCGATATACTCGCCTCATTGACTGGGTCAAAGAGAATGGAGGCACGGTGAGTGGGTGGACCTTTCTGTGCAAACAGTGTACAGGGCGAGCAGCTTCAGGGGTTGACGCTAATTTGCCCATCGTTGGACCGGTGAACAGGTGAAAGCTGAGATTAAGCTCAACGAGGACGGAATCAGAGGCTTGTTTGCAACAGAGTTTATCAGGCAGGGGGAGAACCTTGTTTCAGTACCAGCGGCAGTAATTATAAACGCTGGGTCGAGCAGTGACAGCTTTGCAGTCCCTACGCTGGCCTTGCTGAGGGAGCTCAAGTCTAATTGCTCGAGGTGGGTGCTGTGAGTGACTGTGGCAGCCTGGTTTATTGTGCAACGCGTTTTGCGCACTGCTACAGCACACCCCTTCGGCCGTGCCCTCCGTTCAGGTTTCAACCATACATTGACATTTTCCCGGGGCCTAAGGAGCTGCTGAACTCGTGCAACATTGACCGACGCTATATCCCCATGTGGAAGAGCTCCTACTGGGTGAGCCTTCAACCCTGTCAGCTCCTGAGTTGGACCGTCCTATGCATCGCCCTTGCCTGGGGCTCGAGCGTCACTCCTTGGAGTGATGTTTTGGAAGGCTGTTCTGTATGCGGCTATGCCAACAACTGTCTTGGTGTAGTTGCTGTAACCTCACGTGGTGGCGGTCATTCTTCGGTGCGTTTTCAACTGGGCTGCAGGAGAGCAACGTCAAGTCCTGGCAGGACTACCTGGAGCAGCTGCACTCAGGCGCTCTTAACCCCGACATTGAAATTACCGTGCAGGAGTCTGTGGGCAGCGTGCCGGTCTCATTGGATGACTTGCGCTACGCCTGCGCCGTGGTGAGTGCCCGCCCGCAACGTTTGACCACCACAGGCAAAGCCCAGTGCCTCTGTATGGGCAGCATGACTCTGGTGATGGCCTACACTGTTTCTGTGCCTGTGTTCTTGTCTGCTCCAGTCGTCCTCCCGCTACGTGTCAGCGGCGCGGCGCAAGCGCCTGATTATGGCACCCATTTTCGACATGGCCAACCACGACCGCCACTGCGTGCACACCATCAACCCCTACGAGGAGAGCGACTTCCTGCATGTAATCGCGGGTGCTGATATGCAGCCAGGTGATGAGGTGAGCCTGGCGAGCTGTGCGCGCAATGCAATTGGGTTGGATTGGATTGGATTGGATCACTGGTCAGGGCTGGGCCCCAGTGGGAAGCCAGCAACAGGCCATGAAGGCCAGTGACCACCTATGCCAGCGCATAGGATCAAGCACAGCAAGGCAGGCAATGCATGCATTTGGCTTGCCGACAAAATGAGCCCAGGTGGAAGCATGACCACCTGATGTTCTGATGGGCTGGGGGATCCGCTGTCATCACACAGCTGTATACGCACCTTCAAACATTGTGGTGCTTGCACAACTTTGCACATGAAGTAGAGTGAACTGGCAATGCAAAGCTCATGGCGCCGACCGCTTGTGGTGAAGGTAAACGAACGAAATACAGCGCCCTACTAGCCCTGCCAATGACTTGGAACGCAACATGAAGCCGAAAGACTGAGGCATTCTACGCATCGCCCGCATGCATGCGGGCATGCATGCCTTACGGCCCAATATCTGAGCAAGCCGCATGCCGTCCTGCATCCACCGTTGCATGGCGTGCGCTCCTACCACAATGCAAGCGCCCCTGCAAGGCACCGCTGGAAGATGCCGACCGCAAACGCTGTACTGCATCACGCCGACATGACTGCGGGGCACTTCAGTCGACAAATTCATCCAAATAACGCAATTTGGCGGCTGACACACAGGCTACTCCATGCTTTGCTGGTCCAACACATGGCATATCCCCTTGGCCGATGGTCTCATCCACCGACAGGTGTGCTACAGCTACGGTCAGCTGCGTGACGACTATGCGGTGGCGCACTACGGCTTCCTGCCCCCCCTGGAGGACCCACCCCGCCTGGCCCTGGTGGACCACCGCGACTTCAACGCGGGCGACGCCTACAGCCATGACACGCCGCCCTCCGAGGAACCCTTCAGCGGTGAGCGCTGAGGCCCCTCGGCCCCCCAGTCTGCCTGCAGCGGCATAGGTGTATGTTCTGTTGCACTTGCAGCTTGCTAGCCGAGGCCGACACTCCCCTCTGGATGAGGACTGAGGCGGCATGTGATCTGCTGCTGATACATGCTTAGCACAGCGATGTTTCCGGCCCGCTGCTGCCCCACGGGGTTTTACTCGGACACGACGCATGAGGGCTGTATGCGGACTGCTTAGGCAAGCTTGGCAGGCTTAGCATGGCCGTGTACGCTCTGACAAGCCCTGTTGCACCGACAGCGCTTTCCCCGATCAAGATTCCTCCCCTGCCTGCCCGGACGCTTGGCGCTGATGGCCTCGTCTTACAAATCCGCCGGTGCAAAGCATGTACTCGTTTGTTCAACACTTCCTGTCGAGCCTCAAGCTTTGTATTGTGGTATGCCGTATGCAGCAGTGCAGCGTGATTTCCGTGTGCAGTGTGATTTCTGTGTGATCCTGACCCCCTTTCCCCCCGTCCCGAATGCACCCTGTCCCTGCACATCAGGCACCCCCGAGGAGCTGCACGCGGAGCTGACCCGCCTGCAGGCGGCGCTGCGGCTCATCCTGGACGCGCCGGACGCTGTCGAGCGCCTGCCCGGCGACGACTATACATGGGACCTACTGAAGGCGCTGGAGGGGCGGCGCGTGAACGCGCTGGAGTATGAGATAGCGCGCATCCGCGGCCTGCTGGGCGACGAGCGCTCGGAGCTGTGAGGAGCGAAGAGGAAGGGAGGGAGGGGAGTGCTCCCGGAGGGGTATAGGGCAGCGGCAGCAGGAGGCAGCTCAGCGCTGGGCGTGCTCTACAGCGGCAGCACAGGAAGCGAAGCGACGGCAGCGCGTGATGGGCGAGGCGTTGAAACGCAGCTTTGCAATGCGCCTAGCGCGGAGGCGTGTTGCAGAGCGCGTGGGAGCAGCCTGTCCTTGACCGTACCTGGAGGGTGTGGAAGATGCATACCTGCCTGTGTGTGGCGCGGCCAACACGGGGGTGGGTGGGACCAGTCAGCACGCCGGGGCAATAGGTCCTGCGCTCATTGTGCACCTGCCGCAGCTTGCACCTGCAGGAGCATACTGGTCATGGTGGTTGCTTCAGCGGTGCAGATGCCATCGATGCCGGGCCGCGATCACCCTGCGTGGGCTGCGTGGCAGTCAAACCCAACACCATCGATCAGCATGGCATCCGCACCATGCATTGATGCATGGCATGAAGAACCGCTGATACCTGGGAATGGTGCTTTTCATGTACAAATGTATGAACGGCGTGTTCGCCATTCGGGCTTGGGAGCATCCAGCAAGGCCACTGTGGTTGGCGGCGGGGAGCATGGCTCGCATGCCTAATGCGACACCCCCAGCAGACTTGCATGGGCATTCCACATCACGCACATTCATGCAGCACTGGGTCTCTTACCCATGTCTTTTGCAGCAAACTGCCGCGTCAACCCGGTTGCACAGAATTGCGCGCATGCTCGTCATGCTATGCTGGGTATCTTATTGCTTAGCGCTGCCTGCCCTGCACCATTGGCCTGTCATATGGTGAATGGGTAATGTGTGCTGGCCGGGCTGGTTTTTAGTTATGTCAAGCATTGCTTGCTTTGTCACCATTTTCCTGACTGACTGTTGTCACTGTTGTTTTGCTGTTGTGGATCACTCACCCCTCAGCCACTGCACCGGTCACCCCTCAAGCACTACCCTCGCCTGCCCATTACCAGCTACGTTGCGCTCTCAGCTAGTATTCCATCCTGCGAGCGCCTGTGCAGACAGTCAACCATGCGATTGCTAGCTGCGGCGCTCATACAAACCCCCGTGCATTGCATTGATCGTGGCACTGTTGCCTCATTCAGCATACGCACCATGCGCACAGCCTCCGAGCATACACGCCGTGGCATTTACGGTCGGTGGTTTACATGGTTTTATTCAATGCGTTCTGCCCGGTTCTTTGAACAGCAAATTGTGCAGGGCCAAGCCCTCCGTTTGTCCATTTGTCCCTATTGTCATGTCCTACGCAGGGGCCTATGCAAGGGGCAACACGCATTTGGCGTGCATGCTTTGTATGTCAACATCCCAAGATACCACGACTCGACCCTACTACACACATTGTGAAGCAAACATTGCTATGAAAAGCATGCAGGTCTCTTGCCTACTCAGCAAAATGATACGCAGCAGCGGTGAGACTGCCTGTAACGTCATGACCTAGGGTCCGGCGAAGCATCCCACAGAAGTCATATTGCTAGGTGCAGCACGTGTCGCAGTGCCAACACCTGCAAGCAAAATGCACCCCCACCCGGTCAGGCCGTTGCGATGTTGCACGCATTGGCGTGTGTGTAGCGATTATTGTACAAGATGACTGCGGTCTACAGGTCTTCACCACCGGTTAGACCAGCTAAGGGGGTGGTTCTTCGCCCACTGCCGCGCCAAGCCCCCGCTGCCGACAGCGGCCGTGCCTGCAGCGTTTGCACCTGCTACGTTGCCGCTGCTGGGCTGCTGGCTGGAGGGCAGGGTGGATGAAGCAGGCGTGGCAGAGGGGGTCTCCGTGGGTGTGTCAATGGGGGTGGCAGGGATGATGGGCTCAGCCTTGGTTGAGGTTGCAGAGGAGGTGGGGAGAGGGGTAGGGGTAGGGGTGGGGGTAGGGGTAGGGGTGGCGGTGGCGGTGACTGGCGCAGCGGAAGGCGATGACGAGGGGGATGGGGAGGGCGACCCTGCAAATGCAATTCAAGAAGGCAAGCAGTTGTGTACTGATGGTCAGACATGGCGACTGGCGAGGAATCGAGGCAGCATGGTGGTATGAATGCCAACCGAGTCAACTCTCTGCTCACCATGTATATCAATTGCAAGCGTGTGATGATTGCGCCGAACGGACTGCGGACCACATTACTGCGCCGCCGCCCAATCACGCATGCATGTCACATCACTTCAAGGCGCCATGTCCCCACAGGAATGCCTCAACACGTACGCGCACGCACACGCAAGCGCACAACACACAACAAGCCGTCCGCCACCATGCACCCACCTGCGCAGTACGACGCGCCGCACGAGGTAGCCAGCGCCTCAGCCAGCGAGTGAGCCACGGCCTTAGCCACCGCCGTCGCGACCGCCGTCACCTGGACATCAGCGCTGGCGGCGCCGCCAGTTGAGGATGAGTGGGCGGAGGCGTTGGCGATGGCGGTGGCAATAGCGCTCTTGACCTCCTCTGAACGAGTGGCGGCGGAGGCCTTGGCGTTGCCGGAGGTGGCGGCGGCGACGGCCTCGGAGATAGCGGTGGCGGAGGCGTAGGCAGTGGCCCAGGCCTGAGCGTTGGCGTCAGCGTCAGCCGAGCCGTTGCCTGCAAACCGTGTGAGGCAGGATGCAGGCGGTAAGAGCAAGCGCATGAGGATTGGGGAACTAAAAAAGCGCGACAGCAAAATGCGGATTACGTCACACAGCAGCTGCAACCTTGGTTGTAGGGCAGTGCGTGATTTACTGTGCGCCGCACCTCGCTGCATGGCAAACTGACCCCTGCACTCGCGTACGCACGCAACATTGCGTTTACGTTCCCACATACATGCCCGCATGCTAGGCCCCATCACCAGTCTAATGCGGAATGCGGATTACCCTAATCGACTACCCATTGTATCGATCAACCCATCTTGCACATCCACGTAGGTAGAGGCAGCAGCGTAAGCAATGGCGGTGGCGTTGCCGATGGCAATGGCGGTGGCGTCAGCGGTCGCCTGCACGTCTCCTCCTGCGCATGCTGCCGCGAAGGCCTGGGCCACGGCGGTCACGATGGCGTCGTGGCTCTCAGCAGAAGCGGACGAGTTGGACTTGGCCACAGCGACGGAGGAGCTCTTCAGCTGGCGGGCAGCACCTGCACCATGCATTGCAAACAGAATGGTGATGCAATCGAGCGCAGCAAGAAGAAAGGTGGTACCTGGGTGGTACAGAGCTCCAACATGCAGGGGGTTCCGCATAGGCAGATGCTCTGGTGAAGAGTTCAGATCAAGCACGGCATCACACTTTCATGCGCATGCTCACACACTGCAACCCCTGGCGTTTTGGGGCGCAGTCATTCCTCCATGAGGGTTGCAACATGCATGGGCATGCACCTGTTCCCACTGCTCCACATCTCATATGCAACGCCCACATGATAAGCCATGCCTCTGCCACATCAGATACGCATGCAAGCCTGCTACTTGCCCACCTGTGTTGCAGTACGGGGCACCATCAGAGGTAGCCAGCGCCTCAGCCAGCGAGTGCGCCACGGCGCGAGCCACGGCCGTTGCAACCGCCGTCACCTGGACATCAGCGCTGGCGGCGCCGCCGGTTGAGGACGAGTGGGCGGAGGCGTTGGCGATGGCGTTGGCAACGGCGGTCTCGATATCCTCGGATTGTGCAACGGAAAGGGCGGTGGCGTCACCGGAGGTGGCGGCGGCGATGGCCTCGGCAATGGCGGTGGCGGTAGCGTTAGCGGTGGCGCGGGCCTGAGCTTCAGCGTCAGCGTCAGCAGACCCAAGACCTGTAGGGCCAGCAGCATGAAAATGCCCGAAAATTGAGTGGCAGGTGGGTTGATCAGGCATTCCGCAGAGGGCAGGCTGTAGCCCACGCCCTGGTGTTCAAGCATCAGTTGCATCAGTTGCATGCTGCATTACTGCATGCATCATCAGTGCACTGCAAAACGCCAAGAAAGCAACCGCAGTACACCAGCACATTCACCAAGAATGCCTACCTTGCACATCCACGAAGGTGGAAGCAGCAGCATACGCAATGGCGGTGGCGTTGCCGATGGCGATGGCAGTGGCGTCAGCGGTTGCCTGCACATCTCCGCCTGCACACGCTGTCGCAAAGGCCTGGGCGATGGCAGTCACGATGGCGTCGTGGCTCTCGGAGGTCGCCGTCGAGTTGGACTTGGCCACAGCGACCGAGAAGCTTCCCTGCTAGCAGCACATCACAGCGCCAGCAAATCGGTGAGCTCGTGTCCAGCAGACAGCTACAGCAGCAGGCTGCCCTTCTGCAATCCTGTGCAGCAAGGAGTTGCTGCTGCTGCTTGATGCACAGGGGTAACATGGGCAGTGCAAACAGCACCCAGCGCCAGAAGTGCAGCCACGCAGTGCTGCAAGTCTGCAAGAACCAACCCTGCTGCATGGCCCAGCCTCCCACGACATTCAGAAATGACTGAAGCACACTGCACAGCAGACTCACTCACACACCTGTTCAGGGGCGAAATCCCGAAGCATGCGAGCTGCACGCGCATATGCCCGCAGGGGTTGGCGCAGCGGCACACGCACAGAGGGGGCAGCAGCAGTCAGCGAACAGCCAGACAGGCAGGACGGAAACCAGGGGCTCAGCTCTGATTCAGGAGTGATAGTTCCCAAGGTGGCGCCATCCTCTCAAGCAGGTGTTTGGGGCTGGGCGAGCACGGCATGGACGCCACTCACGCGAGCGCGTCAAGCGTGTGCAGCTAGCAGCAGGGAAGCAAAGGACAGCACACCCAAACGATGAGGCCAAAAGCTGCACAAACACGCAACAGAGGTTCTGTTGGTGCAGCAGAGGGCTCACGCACCAGCAAAGGAAGGCTGGAAGGGCATCGTGAGGAGCAGCAGACCGAGGAGCAGGCTTCCCGCCAAAACGCGACGAGGGACGCCGACGGCCGCAATAGAGCACTTCATCGTGGCGGAGCTGGGAATTGAAGAGGCGGAAAAGGAGGAGGAAGGTGAAAGAAGAGCTGGGAGAGGTGGTCCTGCTAGCCTTGGGAGGTGGCGGGGCGTGGCAGAGGTAGCAAGGGGCGAGGCGCTCAGAGCGTCAGGTCCGTGGGCGCTGGGTGAGCAGGCACAGAGGCTTGACAACAAAAAGCTTGACACAGGGGGAGACCTCCTAGCGTGGGGCAGAACACGAATAAATACGTGTGGGATCGCGTAGAGAGCGGAGAACCAAAGAGGCTAGCGCTACGACTGCTGTGTGGGGTTTGCTGGTGCGCACAGGCGGGCTTTATAGCGCCCGCGCACGCGATTCAAAGGCCCCCGCACCATCCAGTTCCTGCAGCATCCCTCATTTTTGGGCGCCATTTTTGAACAGCAATGAGTCAGTGGTTGCCGTGCCTCGTCACCATGCGCTGGCAACACTGGATAGCTATGGACGCTACCAGTCCTGCAGGCTGGATGGTCAGGCACCTTGACCTTCAAACCACAGTGGCCATGCTTAATACCGTGAGTACTTCCTGTCTGCACCTGATGCTATTCCTCATGCTGAGTCACCTGCCTGGCTGTGGACAAATGCAATGTGGCTTGCTGGCTCGTTCATGCACATGCTGCACAAGCTGGACGCTGCTGCAGTGCTGCTCCTGCTGCTTCTGCTGCTGCACCATACTCCTTGCAACCGACTGCCGGATGAGAGTCTGGGAAGGCAGGTGTGAACTGTTGGCTGCTGAGCGACTGCCAGGCACAAAGCCCCACCTCACGATGGCCAACACTAGGCAGCGCATCCCACTGGTCAACACAAGCACTCACACAGCCGGGATTGCACATACCTTGCCTGCTTACAGAGCGCTGCCCGCTGTGGGCACAGGTCAGGCGGTGACTGTGCAACCGTGTGACTCATGCTTCATGCTTTGGGGCAACATGGGACCAGAGTACGGCAGGCACCAGCGGCACACGCACCAGAATCAAGCAAGCAATGCCAAACAGTGGCGGTGGGGCAGGGCCAGTCATCCGCATGCATGCGTTACGTTGCATTGCGTGCTGCTGATGGCACAATTGCTGCTAGGGGAGCAACGCCTGGCAATGTGGTGCTTGGCTGGATGTCTCCACTGCTTTGCGTGTGCAGCTAGCTACGCAGCTCTGCGGCCATGTGCACTGGACCCCGGCAGCATCATTGGCAGCATGACCTTTCACTTGCGAAAGCGGAGTCATACCATCTCGAGAACAAAACAGGCAGGCAGGTACGCACGCAAGTTCAAGCTTACATGCATACAGCCAAGCACATTCAGGCCCGCAGCGTTGTTTGTCAACATTGCTGAGAGGCAGGCAGGAATGTGTACGCCCATGATACTCGTTGCTGTCATTGGCACAAACGCTATCGCCACACCAGTGTGAACCAAAGCCAGCAACGTGTGGCCAGCTCAAGCTGGCCGGTCATGGCATTCTGGGAATCATCGATACGCCAGGCATCATGACACCAGCACCACATGCACCATTCACCGGGCGCCACCCCCCGCCCAACCCAAACACCGCCAGTGATGTTCAAGGAGGAATAGAAAAAGCGCAGTATTACTAAGGGGTCCGTACCCTGTCTGCCCTGCCCTTGTAGGTCATGGCCAGCAGCAAGCAGCAGTGCATGTTGCTGCATGCAGCCCGCAGCTGCCTGCTGAACAGCATGCATGCATGCATGCATGCACTGCCGCTGGTTGAGCATACCACAAGACACCAGCAGAAGAGGCATCCACAAGCGACAGCCTAGGCAGACGCATCGCACCACATATGGAAGCGTACAACATCAGATAAGAGGTAATACAAGTTTAGAACAGGCGGACGTGCACAGCGGCACGACACGGTACAGAGACTATGATCGGTTTTATGCGTGGCCACGTGGTTTATACGAACGCACGCAGGACAACACAAGAGGCACATGTAAGCAGCCAGGGCCGGTGGAACCGAAATTCAAACGATTTTACACAGCTTTTGGTGACATTATTCACCTACCATGGGGCGCTGGGTATTACGAACGGTTCACTGCGCCATCGCCAACAACGCGCGCCAGGCATACAAGGACGAGAGTTTCGATTTCGCAAACGCACGGCTCGAGTAACGGCACCCGAGAGAGAGCAGCATCAATTCATATTCTGTGCCATGCTGAAGAAGATTCTTGAATGTGCACAGGCAGGGGAGGCCCGTCGCTGGCAGCATGGCTGACATTGAGCACGGGCATGTCCACATGCCGTTGCCATGCCCAGTGGCGTTATGGCAGTTCGGAGCACCGACATTCCAAACCCAAGACACACAGCCATGCCATAAACTATGACTGTGCACAATGAAATTTCAAGCATCGCCGTGTTGCCATCCCTGCGCTGAGGGTAATCTAATCATTGTTGATGCCCAATCACAGCGCTGACACAGATCTTCCCGTTCGCTCCCGGTAAGCAAGCGAGGTTGCAGCACAACCGGTGAACGGTTGGCCCTATCCATGCATGGGGATGGATTTAAGAGGGGTTGCGGATGTTTTCGATGGTAGGGGTGCACTTCTCCGGCTCCTCGGCCCACAGCTGGATGTCGGGCACCTGGAGATCGATGGGGAAGCGGTAGTTGGTGCCGTACAGGTCCGCCATGTCCATGGCAGCGTTGCCATCGAAGTAGTTGTAGGGGCGGAGGATGAAGCCTGCAGTCGCGCATGTGAAGGGCCGTGGGGTGAGTGGCATGGTGGGTAGGTGGGGATATGGGATATGGGGATAGTGCGTGTAAGGGGATATGAGGTGGGGTAGGTGTGGGGTTAGGGACATGGGGATATGCCGATGCGGGGGCAAGGGGCACAGCACAGCTCATTCTGCGGGGCTAATGCGGGCTCAGGTGGGGAGGGTGTGTGGCAGCTGCATGTGAGAGAGCAAGGCACTATGCTGACTGTGTACAGCTTCATATGATCACGGCCGTCGCCCGCCAATATAGCAGAGCGCGCACGCGTTGTACCGCAGTACACCACAGATGTGGCTACATGTTTCAGGAGACCATGACGCCCCCTGGAAGCGGCTTTTCCAGCTGAGAGGTGCAAAAGGGTGGGCAGGGTGTACATGCTGAGTAACAGAGTAAGTCTAGCAGGGTGGCTGGATGCTGCATTGCCAGCACTGCATGCGGCGCACCTGCACTGTTTCCGGCGGTGGTGGGTGTGACGGGCGCATCCTCAGCGTGCGGCATGTGGTAGGTGCCGCTCATCACCTGATGGATGAGTGCATGCGCATGGGCAGGGCACGCATCCATGCATGAGCAATGTTAGATTCGCTTGAGCGTGATCCAAGACATTGGTACCCCAAGTCCGGAGGTTAGGAGGTGCCCCGCGTACAAGGTATCTGAAGGCAAGCACCGGCTGTAAAGCTACAGGCCTATGAGGGATAGGGACCGTGGACATCCTCTGCTGAGGGCGCATCTGTTGGCGCGGCTGCGTGGGTGCAGGTGGGGTTGAGGGTGCCTCAGCGTGCGGCGGAGCAGCATACATGCACTGCCTCCCTCCCTTTCCCACCTACAGATGCTTGATGCTCAGTTGCTCATGCATTAAATGGCGTGCATGCAGAGAACCAGTGTGTCGGGAGGATTGCATCTGTCGACCCACCCAAGCGACCAGATCAGTGCCGTTGACGCTGTCGCCATCAAACATGCTGTCAAAGTCGAATGGAGGGTCGTACATGAAGGGGTGGTTGCCCTGCACAGCAGTAGGTCAGGGCCGGGGGTCAGTGTCGGCCAATGTGTGGGCTGGAGCACGGGCATGACAGCGCCCGCATGGAGAAACAATGGACCCAGCATGCAGGCTCGCCACCCTCGACCCGCGCTCACGGGTTTCGGCCACTTCTGCGCACGTCTTCCTGACGCCGCTGCCTCTGCCTTCCTCACCCCGCTATTTCCCCTCACAGCACCGAGTTGAGTGCTGGCATCGGCCAGCCTGCTGAGCGGCCGCAGCAGGGGCAGCCGCAGAGTGCGGTGAAGCTGCCTGGTGGAGCGATATCGATGTAATGGCGGCATGCAGGCGATGGCGCGAGAGTGAGCGCATGCTCAAGGCTGTGCGCAGACGGTTTGCCCAAAACAGATTCATGCTGCAAGCTCCTCGTACTGGCGATCTCTTCCCTCCCCTCTTCCCTTCCTTTTCCACCTGCTCCCCCTGTCCCACCCCCCCCGTGGGGGTGCACCCCTCACCTCCATGGAGGATGTCCATTCGGTCTCCTTGCGTGCAGTGATGGCCAGGTGGTACTTGGACCAGCTGAAGGCGCGGACATGAGGAGTGCCCTCGGGGAGGATCTGGGAGTGCAGCTTGTTGATGTGGATGATGTACGCACGCTTGGAGCCCCTGCACGCATGGGGGGTAGGATGCATGGCAAGGTGGGGAAGCCTCAGCACAGCCTTGCTATCAATAGCAGTGCACGCAGTCCAACACCAGGCAGACGGGCTCTCCTCAGACAATAGCGTGCCTAGGAGAGACCAAGGGAAGGCAATGCAGCCCTGCGCAATACGGGCTTCCAATGCACACAACCCTTGGCCCAATCCATCATGAAACCCACGCTGCCGCATGTCGGAACTGGAGGACGATGTGCATGGCGCATGAGCGGCAGGGCAATCGTGTGCTCACCAAGAGTTGGTTTCCTTGAGGTTGATAATCTTGACGGTGCGGGGCTTGTCAGGGTTGAACTTGAACTTGGTTTGGCTCTCGTCTCCCATGATGGTCTTGACGACTTTCTTGGACACCCAGTTGTAGCCAGCAAAGTCAGTCATAGACTCCGCCTGCACGGCACATGCATGGCACATGCATGGCAACACGTCAAGTTGAGAGAAGCAGAGAAATGGGCAGCAGAACCCTTGAGTGTGCGCGCAGGGGTGGAGGTGGGGGTGGGTGCGCGCGGGTTTGGGGATGAGGGTTGGCCATCGAATGGAGCGAGCAGAAGCGTCCATCTGGATTCATCGTGTTTGGATATGCCCTGTTGTTCCAAGCGGTTAGCTCCAACGTATGCATGGCCACGATTGCTTGCTGGATCATGCTCACCACGACCTCAGAGACCTCCACGGAGTTCTCCACGCCACCAATGTCAAGGTCCACCTTCCAATTCTGCATAGAGACAAGCCGATGGCAGCACAGCGATCACACCGGCACACCCCCATGCAGGACAAGGCCATGCAGTGCAGGTCGCTACCTCCTAGGGATTTGCGTGCCCCAGGGCTCCCCAGGGCATCAGCCCACACGTCCAGCTGTTTGCGTGAGCACGCATGCATGTTCATGGCAACATACCATGCATGCATCCAGCCCAACGGGCAAACACAACACACCGCACAAGCACCCCACGCAACCTCAATTTCACTGACACCATCCATGAATGGCCTGATTGGCCAAGTGATATAAAGTCAACCACCACGGCACAAGCTTTCAGCCTTATCAGCTGTACCGCTACCGCAGCCTCGTTCTTGTCACGCGCCCGATTCCGTGCTGCATCCAGCACAGCAGCACACCCCATGATGGTGATGGCGCCCGGTGTTTGTGGTGGCCTGCATGACCCTGCCCACTCACCGCTGTGTGGTCGTGCAGCGATCCGCTGATGAAGGGAGCCACGGGGGAGGCGTAGGACTCTGAGATACCGGGGATGTAGGAGGTGCCCGACATGTACCTGCGCATGAGCCGATGCAGCACGGGGGGTTACAGGGCACCATAGGAGAGCATGGGATCAGCAGCAAGCGAATGCAGCTGACACAGCAGCAGGAGGGCAGACCCATGTGAAAGCCATCCGAAAAGAATGCAGAGCCTTCAGCCACAGCATGTTTGGTACAGGGTGTTGGAGAAAAGTCCCCATTGACTTCCAACGCCCTTGCCTGATCTTTTCTGCATGCACTTACCCAGTGAGGATCATGTCCGTCTGGATCGAACCATCCACATAGAGTGTGATCTGGTGATAGTAGTCGTAGTTGCCCACAGTGGTGCGGAAGCGTAGCGTCAGGCCAACACCCTTGACAAAACCGCCACCCACGCTGGAAGGTGGATCATGGCCCACAACAGGAGTGGCTGCAGGTACGGAATGGCGCAGACCGCATTGCAGGCATTTAGTGTCATGCAGTCGCTGCATGATGTCACAGCATGGCTTGACAAATGGCAGAACTGAATGTACATATTCTTCTGCCTGGTGAGTTCAGCATGTGCAATCACAGAAAGGAGAACGGAATGAATGGTAGGTCACCAAGTCTGACTGAGCATCATGTGAGTGCTTGCCATCATGCATACATGTCCACATGCAGCAAGTATAAGCACTCACTGGTGTCGTGTTCGTAGACGCACATGGCGCGGCGCTTGAGGCGGCCTTGCAGCGGCATGTCGATGTAGGCGGCGTTCAGGGGGCAGTCCAGGCCGTGCATCTGCGGGCAGAGATCAAGGGGTGAAAGAGCCACAAAACAAGCATGATGGGTTGCAGCATCAGTGATGCAAGCAGGCAAGGTGACATTTCCAAACCCGCCGAGCCAATGCCGGCTTACGCTCAGAGGCATGCCCGTGCGACAGGTGTGCAGTTGCAGGCAGTGGCAAGGATTACAGGATGGGTGTCACCTTGGTGGAAGATGCGACATCAGTGCGTGAGAACGCTCCCCTGAACCTACCCACCCCTGAACCCTACTGGAGATCGTGCCGTGCGTGCGTGTGCATGCACAACTTACGCGCTGCTGTTGCTGTCAGTGTACGTGGCTTTCTGAGCTTGTGGATAAGGCATGCATGGCCCCAAACCGTTGTTTGGAGCAATCTGCAACGCGTACAGACAGCCCCTCATAGACGCAGAGGCATGCAGCATTCACGCACCAGCTCTGTTGCCGTGTAGCCCATGGTGTAGGTGATGCCGTCGAAGAAGGCAATGTGTGACATGACGGGGTCGGGCCCGCCGTACAGCGCCAGCGCCTCCTGCACGCTCAGCTCATACGCGATGCGCTCGCCCTTGAAGCGGATGTCGTGCCAGCGGGGGCCGCGCTTGCCGACGCCAGCCTGTGTTGTTTGGCATCCAGCGGGGTTACGGGTTTGTTGATACTCGTGAAGCACAAATTGCCAGTAAGGTCCCAGCCTCCTTCCCCAGAGTTTGCGTATTCAGTGCAGCGCTCTGCTGCAGATCACTTTCCAGGTCTGGATCCATCTCGCCTGATCACCTGCCAGTCATCAGTTTCTTGCTGCCCGCCAGCTGCCGCATCCAGCTGTTAAGCCACAGCTCGGACCCCAAACCTCACCTCCTGCCTTCATGCCTCTCGCGCTCCTGTCCTACCGCTCTGGTCTCCTAACACCCACCCTGGAGCTGTGTTTGCCATCCTGCCACATGTGAACCCCTGACCACACACTCTCGCGTTTAGTCATTGCACTTCACTCAATGGGGAAAGCTTACCTCCACGCTCCAGCCCAGCCACTCAACCTTGTTACGGCTGATGCTGAAGCGCTTGCCGTACGGCTCGTAGTTGATTGGACCAACAGACTTGCCGGGCTCGCCCCTGATTGGTCCGGGGCGCTTGAAGAAGGTGGAGTAGATGGCATCCGGGCTGGTGTCGGAGGTGGGCATGGGGACCTGCATGCGGGGCATGCCAGTACATACACCATGCATGTAGTCAAAATCACGTCGAGAAGCAGGCAGCCGACTCAGCCCAAGCAATCTGAGGCCATGGGTGTCAAGCCGGTCAATCACCCAAGGCAAGCCCGCGCCTCAGACTTACCTTGATCTTCTTCTGCTCCGCGGCATCGGGGGTGTCCCACCAGGACAGCACCTGCTCCACGCTGTCAAAGTACTTGCCGGCAAACCAGATCTTGTGCAGCCTCGGAGCTGCAGGTTGCATGCACGACAGGATGTGGAGCGGCGGGGGTGGATTACAGGCACGGCAGGTACATCGTTTCAGCAGGTTGGATGCGGCAGGGCTTCACGAGGGTGTCACGCCAACAAAGTGGCCATTTTGTGACTGCCGTGCCCACCGCATTCATGCTGCGTACATACTTCCATGGTGCAGTGGAGCGTGCGAGGATAGGCTGCATGTGATGAGCCTGTCTGCGCATCATTGGCACGTTCATGCGGTCAAGGAGGCCTAGGCTCACACTTAGCTCGCCAGGCAGCGATACGCCATGCAGTGGATCAACATGGACAAGGGCCTGGCAGGCCTTGTACAGCGATCAGCACGTTTGCACACCACTGGGCATGCACCTGCGTCACAGCTGGAATCACATGCAGTCACCATGCAAGGACCATTGCCGCAGGAGGTCCAGCAGCCCCCCTCAACACCCCACATACTCACTCGGCAGGACGTCGAAGACGTACTGGAACATGTGCAGCCTGTGAAGGTAGTTGCCCACGAGGTTGCCGCCGACGCCAGTGCCTGTGGATGACGAGTTGAGCTGCCGGCTGTACGCGTACATCTGATACACCTTGAAACCGCCGTTAGGCTGCAGGCAGGAAGGAGGCAAGGTGGCAGGGAGGGAAGCTTGTGCATGCTGAGAGGGGGCGGGGGGGAGAGACATGAGTGGCAACGGATTGAGCGGTCGTCTGTATGCTGGTTGTTCGGCAGGTTGTGCTGCACCAGCAGAGTATTGCATTGCGACGGTGCGTGGTGCCCTAGTACAGGACAGCAGGGGCATCGTGGTTGAGGCTAAGCGGTTTGGACCATACGTCGGATTGGCGACGCCTTGTATGCATACGACACTAGCAAGCGCCAGCGCAACTTCAAGGCTCCTGATGCCCTGGTGTTGAGCGCCATATCTATCCATCATGTTACTGCACTTCTGCTGGATAAGGGAGTGCATGCCTGCTGCACCTCATGCTGAAGTGCTTGGTGCTGTGCAGTGGCAGAGCATCACCTGCGGCACGACGTGGGCTGTGCCGGCGCCCCTGATGGCGAGGCACTTTAGCGTACAATTTGGGCCCTGCATGCATGCATGATTTGGAAAGATACAGCCACACGCATGGCGGGAGTACAACTCAAAGCAGTGGTGAGGGGCAGAAGGTGGCAGCATTAGACGTGCATGAATGCAAAAACTTCAGATATACACATGCTGATGGACACGGAAGGCGGAATACGTCCAGTGTGTGTAGCGACAGGCTGTGATGGTGCTAGGTGGAGAGACCGGGTACTTACAAAGCCGGCGCCAACAAAGACCTGGCTGAGGACCTTGTCGATCAGCTGGTAGGTGTACGCAGTCACCATGGCTGTCATGCTGTAAAGGGCAGTGGCAGCAGCGGGGGCAACGGAGGTCCGTGTTGGCGGTAGGGCAGCACACACGTAGCATGCAAGGCAACGTGGCTCTCGATTGATTTGGGGGGAAGAACCGGCAATGATGTTTATGCACATGCTGCACTGCGCCCCTGGCAACATGGCCTGGACTTGTAAGCATGGCGTGCCTAGGTGGTGGCAACAGGTGAGGCATCAAGGTGCCAGCAAAGGGACTGAGCTGCAGCTACGCACTTTCCGGTGTGGCTTGAGTTCACGCCAGTGATCATAAACTTGTCCTCCAGTCGGTTGGCTGGACCCTGCATGCACACAATTCAACAATAATGCGTTAGTGCACACGCCAACCTGCGTGGCAGTGTTGGACGACATACATGTTGCTGCGCCCGTGTAGACTGCGGGTATGGTGGCTCTCGGGATGAACAGCACAACACAGACTACCAACGTAAGCAGTCTGAATGAAGTGCCTGACCGATGGTACGAGCATGCCCTGTTGAGACGTGTCTGCAAGGTAGCAAGATTCTGCACCACAGTGACAGGCTGGTGAGCTGAGCGGCTGCAAGTGCAATCAGCGTGTGAGCGCATTCCCTGACTGACTCTCAAGCGAATGACGCAAGCTGATGCATACTCAGTTACTCACAATGACGGGCGTGAATTCATGCTGCTGAGGGCCCGGCAGCGGCCACACCCTGATGGACACACGCTTGAGCGAGCCGTCAGGCTGATGATGGTCGAGTGGTTTAGCAGCAGTGGCGCGAGGCGGTATGTGGGTGGCAAAAGGTAGCAGGTGGGTGGAGTGGTTGCGCAGGTGATAGAAGGCCGCACGGATGTATGTGGTAGGCAGGCGAGGAAGGCAGGGGTGGTGGGACAGGCATGGGCAGGCATTAGCAGTTCAGCATGCAGTGTGAGGAGGTGGAGGGGGCTAACTTGTCTGCATCTTGGCTTGCATGCATCGGGGCTAGGGGCAGGTGATGCGGTGCATGGTGACATGCATGCGCTTTACTTGTGCAGTCATGCAGCAGGCAACGAGTTGTGGCTTGGGGCTGCTACGGTGGTAGCTGGAGGCGGGCCTGGATCGGTAGGTGATGTGGCGGGCTGTGGCAGGGAACTCACCTGCACACGGTGCGCTCACAAGCTGCAACACATGTACACAACTGCAGTGTATGTGCATGCATGACCACACAGCCATAGCGTGCAAGCGGTCCTCTACTGGCAGGGTTTGCATGGCCCTGCCCTTTCGTTTCTGCACACATTTCAGGATGCACGCACACACACGCGCATGCGCATGCGCACAGGAGCACACACACGCACACACCTTTGTGATGACGATGTGAACTCGAGCCGCACGCATAGGCTTGGGTCCAAGCCCAGCCTCATACGCAAGGAACTCTGATTTGCTGCAGATACATGAAGGCGCAAAAGGGTTGATGTTTGAGGCTGGCAATGGCCTACATGCGGCTGTGTTTGCGGCAGTAGCATGCGCATACACGTGCGAGCGAGGGACTGGCATAGGATTGAGTGGACGGTAACCAGACAGTGATGTACAACACCAACCTTGGAAACCACGTCTCAATGTCTGCACAACATGGAGCAAATGTTGGCAGCACAACACATGCGTTAGGTACAGGCTCAGCAATACTTATGGTTAGAGTGTCACCAACGAGAAACAGCAGTGCTGGCTGAAGTGTTGCGATGGCTCACAGCACACCCAGCAACTTGGTTGTGTCCATGCCGGTCCACGCGGTACTGAAGCTCAGTGCAGCAGCGCAAAGAGTTCCTATGATCGCCACTGCCAGGCAGGGTTGCAAGTGAGGTGTGTGTGTTGGGTGTGACCGTATCCCTGACCACATACACCGGTCTCCACCGGTGCACGAATTAAACGCATATTCCCATGAATGCATTCTTGAACCAGCAGCAACAAGCTCTATGACCAACCCACACGCACCAAGGATGCCTGGGGTTGGTGATATTGGAAGGCCTTGTGCAGCGATGTAGTCCCTCACAGCCTGCACCTCAGATGGAGACAGCTCCTGCAGTCCAGAAAGCGCAGCAGCGTTTCACCACCCGATGCGCACGCGCAGCGTCAGGGATGTATGGGATGTGTGGGTTGGTATGGCAGTCTTCAGCACATCAAGCAGCCAAACCCAAGCCCAGAGAGGGCTAACAATATGAACCATATAAGAGTGTTGATTTAGCTTGATCAGTCCGTTCAGACGGTATCAAGTTGCCGTTGACCTTGCAGCGTCATTGTGTGAGGATGAATCCCCACACTTACGCAATTTCACCGCCAACAACCCTAGGACTTAGCTGACCAGGACTTCAAAAGCCGGCCAGGTAAACTCACCTCAAAGACGTTTGGCTCAGAAGGTGCGCAGCCAGACGGACCGTTAGAGGAGTCTGTGGCAAAGCACGGGCTCTCAGCGATGGGGCACAACCCGGAAGACGCGTTGGTTGCCAGCAGCGACCGTGTCGCTGACATCAGGAGGTCATTAGACGCTTCCAAATTTGTCACATCCTTCTCAATAGACTCGGTGGCCGAAGCTGCCAGCACAGCGTCTCCTGCTGTGGCGGCGGGTAATGCGAGACCACTGTCGCCCGACGACGGAGAGACCAGCCTGATGGCGACACTGACTTGCAAACAGGCTGCAGATGCAAGCAAGTTGAACGTGGAAATGCCGGGACCAGTCAGCAGTGGACAAGTAATGGGTGCATGCATACACGTCCCAATGGCAGGCAGGCACGGCGAGCGGCGTTTGAGTGGAGAGCTTGCGCTGCGGCCGCACCCCAACCAAACTTTCATAGGACCTGAGGGGTGCACAAATCATAAGGTATTATTGTGGGCACGCAATTCAAGGAAGGCAACACGAGCAAGGCTGTGCAAGCGGGCTGTGCAAGGGTGCAAGCGGGCTTGCAACCATCGTTCAACTGCACACATAAACACACATATACACGAACGCCACTTGGCTAGCTTTATGATGGCTCGAGCAGGGAGAGCCGAACCAGGGCGGTCAGAGTGAGGTAGCGCGTCAACGCAGCTGCGCACAGCAAGCCGTTGGTTTACGGCAGTGTTTTGACGACCCCCACGCCCGCACTCCTTCACTCAGCATCAATGTCGAGATGTGTGGCCTTACCTAACAGACACAAAACCGCCACAAGGGCCTTCGTGTGCATACTTGCTCTCCCCATCGCAAGCTCCTGGCTACCGGCGACACACTTGCCGACAGGCGGGTTTGTGTTTTGACGGACCTTCTTGCCCAGTGCCACCTGGCTTGGAACAGCACGATACGTAGGGGCCAGCGCTGCAAACACGAACACAGGCGATATTTTCATGGTATGGATCGGATGCAGTAGTTCCTGCCGCCTTTTAAACTCGTTCGTTGCGTAATTTCAGATCGGGCAACCATGAGGTATTTATGCCACATGATTGCGAACTTCACGTAGAGCAAATACCAACCAGGGTTTGGGGACCAGATTACACCCAAGCCATCCAGCATTATTGATCCAACCACAACCCACTCACAAGTTTCTCTTGTTGAGCTGCTATACGTCACGCAATCCGTTGCGCACTGATGCACGCACCCAACTCGCTGGTTGGGATTCGTGATGACTCAAGGCGACTCTGTGATCACTTGTGTCGATGAGCACGTCAGACACAGCCTCAAAACTGAAGCCAGGAATACCTGCTGGAGTACTTTCAAAGCGTATGTTTCAGCGGGAGCTTTGCCGGTCGCAGGCTCGCAGTACAGCAACTGCACAGCAAGCCCGTCCGCCGCGGCAATCATTGCAGACTGTTGTATGCCCTGAGGTGATGAGCCATTCATTGCACCAGTTGCATTTTCCAGTAGCGTGGCAGTTCTGCGGTGGGGCAAACCAGGTGCACAACGAAGCACTGCGGCATTGCAGGCGCTGCACTCGCTCACGTTTTGATTACCGCCCGTGCGCGCAGCGCTTGCTCTACTTGACTCAAGCAAAGAGCCGCTGTATGGGAGTATTCAATGTGAGTGAAGTCTTAGGATATATGCTCACGCTGTCACTGCCGCACAACGTCCCTTTCACTTGCGCGTTCAGTTGCAGCGGTGAATCGATTTGGTGGGCGGACGGGTGCACACGGACATGCGAGCGCCGTTGCTAGGATCCTCACAAGCCATTGGCTTTTTGAACCGCTTTGAAACTGCTCTGTAAGCCACCAAGTGGTGCTTTCAAGTTGTGCCCAGATAAAGGAAATGGCAGCCAGCAAGGTGTGTGGGGCAAGCAGTCCTTCACAAGGGCCCCTGCCTGCCTGCCTGCAGCAGTGACTGGACACACGGTGACAGTCCAGTGCAAAATCTCCTCAGACAAGTATGTTTTGCTGTGCTCTCCGCTTCACAGCTCAGTGCTGCACACACCGTCAGTGATGTCGTGATGAACCAGGGTTGTGCTGAAAACCCTTGTTGCAAGGCCTACTGCAACCAGACTGCTGGGCTTCAGTGATCGCACAATTGAATTCAGCTCATACTGCAGTATCTGAGACTGAACATCTTTTATACTTGTGTTTTGGTATGCGAAAGTGGGTGTAATACAACTCGCTTCCCGCAACTTGCAGTATGTACGTACTGGCCTGCAATCAAGCTTGCACGGTTGAAAGCGTGCAAGGTACACAAGAGTCAGACAGGAAATACAGACCTCTACTGCTATGCCATGTTATGAAATGATTGCGCTTGACCCATGTAGGGCAGTTGCCTGTCTTGTGTCTTTGCTGGTAGTGTACTCAGCTGTACTGGTATGAACAGTGCACTTCGCTGTGAAAGCAGCGGTGACTTTGAGGCAGCTGCCCTGTTTGGGAGCCCTAGACCATGGCTGGTACGTAGGCGTCGTGCTTGCCTGCACCACCATCGTCACCAAACGTCTTAGCCATGCAAGACGCCATGCCGTGTACCCCAGTGATAAGGCGGAAAGCACAGTGCAGGCGGGCATTGTACTGCTATGATGCAGTGGTGTATGACCTCAATTCAGCCCCCCCGGAGCGAGTGGGAGCGGTTGATTTGCACTACGTGCACTGCTTCATCACCACGTTGGAGGGGAGCAGGACGCTGGGGTAATGGGGGATATGGCCGTTGGCAGTGGGAATTGAGGGTGGGTGGCATCCCACAGGCCTGCATGCAGGGTTTTGGGAGTTGGGCATGCTTTGGTCTGGTTCTGGGGGTGCTGGGGGTGCTGCTGCCGGAACACACACGGTGTCAAATGCGACAGCATTGAAGGATCAGGCGCACAAGTGCTGTGCCACTGGCACCTGATGCCCGCTCGTCTCCAGCAGGGCACAAAGCATGTTGCCAATAATGCTGACAATGCATCACCACTGCTTTGAAATGTACGCTGCTCAGACGTGCACCTGTGCCGCTGCATGCAGGCTAGGTTAGCTAGGTAGGCCAGAGGTGTCTGTGCAGGCACTGTGCGCCATGAGCCCACAACTGCACTGATCACGACTGCATCCATGATGCCTCATGTACATGGCCTTACTGCACCAGGGAGAGGAATCCTATACAAATCAATGCTGCCGGCATGCATCCAGATGAGCGAAGGCAGCTGTCATGGCTGCGGACTGCCCACACCTCGGGTAGGGGTGAATCGAGGCCCTAACAGCATCAGGCAAGTGAGCTGCTCTCTCGATTCTCACGCAAGCCAAACGCGCACGCCAGCATCGGAAGGTGCCTGGCACGCAACTCTGGCACTTACACACGGCTGCGCAAGGGTGGTGTGGCCCAGAAAGTACATGGCCAGCACAAGGCTCTCCCTTCCTCGACCGCATCACATGACCTCGCTCGACCGCATGTGTGCAGGACGCTGCGTACCCACCGGAGAAGTCCGTTTGGGAGCCACCTCGAATGCGTACCGCAACTTGGTAGCAGGGAAAAAGACAACCAAAAACAGCGTGCCACGACATGTATCTAAGGCCGGGCAGTGGAGCTGCGCAATGTGTGCAATGTGGCGCAATCGAGCAGCAATACACAGCAGTATGGCAATACAGCAATACAGCAGTACAGAGATAAAGCGGAATAAAGGATGGTACGCACGCGGCCTCGAGACATTGCTGGACAGTGCACAAGAGTTATGTGATGCTCACAATACAAGACCATAATTGGACAGGGGGCAGGGGGCAGGAAGCGTTAGCAACAGCACCTAGGTTCAGCACGCGTGTCCAGCAGGCCGTCAAGCGCTGGCATGGAACCACAATACTACGGGTCGATGATAACACAGAGCACTGGAAACATCATGCATCGCACGCACGGCGGAAAGGGTGCATGGCAACATATCGAGGCTCATAATAGCGCACAATACAACTTAGCAGATACATACAATGGCTATTCATACAGGAGCCAGGGACAGGTTGACTGCACTGGAAAGGCATGCCGAGCCAGCGCAAGCAGCTCATGGTCCTAGGCAGGTGTAGCAGGGTATTCTTTATTCAACCTGCAACGGCAGTAGTGTGCGCAGTATGTGGATGTGTCCGACGCCGTCATGGCGTGCGCGCGCGAAGTACCGGCCTTGTGCAAGCAAGCAGAGCTGCACATGTAATAGCCTTGCTATAGCCTCGTGCGCACAAGCTGTGCTATGCAGTAGTGCTTTATGGCCTTCGTCCTTGCTCGCGCGTATGTATACACGTATGTACGTAGCATTACCGTACGTGCTATGCATCAGGGGTCTCACGTTTCATTCACTGCTCTGCAGACGTTCATAGGATAACTGACGGGTCATGAACACATGCGTAGATGCAGCAGGCGCCAAGGCTCAGCAACAGGTCACGCATACGGTAGTGGATGCAGCATCCGCCTTCCCCTATAGCCCGTGCACATACGGCTCTCGCATGAGGCACAGGATCAAGCCACCAGGGTGTGGTGTTGCATTAGTGTGTCATGGCAAGGCGGGAGAGTGCACCAGCAGCATGTGGTTTAAGAGGGGTTGCGGATGGTGTCGATGGTTGGGGTGCACTTCTCCGGCTCCTCGGCCCACAGCTGGATCGGCGGCACCTGCAGGGCAATGGGCACCCTGTAGTTGGCGCCGTACAGGTCCGCCATGTCCATGGCAGCGTTCTCGTCAAAGTAGTTGTATGGGCGGAGGATGAAGCCTGCAAGGGCAGAGAGTGTGGAAGGTAGGGTGGAGTAAGCGCATGCACAACACCAATGCACCGTCGTGTCTGCAAGTGTGGGTGCACTGAGTCTAGGTAGGGGCATGGTGGACTGACGCTGGCAGCAGCAGTGTGCTGGATCATCACGACTGGCTGAAGGCTTGTGCGCCCTTTGCCCCCTGCACCTGCTGGTGCTCTAGGCTGCACATGGCGGGGCTTGCATCGGGCGGCGAGGGTGGTACACACGGTTTGACGGTCGGATGCAAACATGCAAATATGCCATGTTCATGCCCTCACGCCGAACATTAATCCCATAGTAGCATATAAGGCCTTGGGTACGACCTCCATGAATCCACCCCACGAACCTCCTCCGTGAACCCCAATGAATCCACCCCATGAACCCCCATGAATCCACCAGCCACCAATTTACCGGTATTGTAGCTGGCCGGGCTACATGGGACTGGGACGCATCAGGCAAGAGCGCTGTCAAGCGGGCGGGCAGGTGCAGTGGAGACAGACAAGACAGCCCCGCACCTGCGCTGTTCCCGGAAGTTGTGGGGGTGACTGGTGCGTCTTCCGCATGGGGCATGTGGTAGATGCCGCTCATGACCTGTGAAGTGAGGTGATAGAGGTAAAGCAGTACGAGTGGCACCAAACGGTGCGCGCATGGTGGGAGCTGTGGCAGCATGCAAGGCATGTAGCATGAGATAGGTGGCTAGGCTGAATGCAAGGCATGTACACAAAGTGTCGCCCCATGCATGCACATTCGGCTAAGGATCCCCTGTCTGTCCCACTTCTTCACTCACCCAGGCCACCAAGTCGGTGTTGTTGACCGAATCACCATCATAGTATGAGTCAAAGTCAAATGGAGGGTCGAACATGAACGGGTGGTTGCCCTGCAATCATGCGCACACAGAGAGCGCCACACAACATGAGGCCCCGGGATGTGAGCAGCATTATCCCCACCTGCATCAAAGCCGTCATTTGTCGCGGCAGCAGCATGAGTGCTCTGGCCAGTTATTGCTGACATTGTATATTGTGATGCCAGCAACGCCTGCCTGTAGGCAGCCATGCCTGCCTGCCTGTCCCCCGCATCCCTCCCTGTCCTTCCCGCCAAAACCGGGCTTGGCTGTTCATGCGCAGACCCTCTTGGCTTTGCTGTTGCGAATATCCCATTCGGCGCTTATGCACTCATGTGATGCTCACCTCCATGGATGAAGTCCACTCGTTTTCCTTACGCGCAGTGATAGCCAGGTGGTACTTGGACCAGCTGAAGGCCTTCAGGTGGGGAGTGTTCTCGGGGAGGATCTGGGAGTGCAGCTTGTTGATGTGGATGATGTAGCCGCGCTTTGCGCCCCTGCAGGCATCATGCGCCCAGCTTCTGTTAGAAGTTTGGAGCTGCATGCGAAGGTGTGATCGTTGTGCTGACAGTTTATCAGTGCAGGGGTGGATAACCACGGGGTTGAAGGTGCAGTGTAGGCGAAACCACACCTGCCTTCCGCTTGCGCACTGCTTGATTGAAGGAGCCAACATCCTCCCTTCACATGATGCACACTGCACACCATGCACCTGCCTGCCCACCCACCCATGCAACTTCCACCTGCCTGTAGTTTGCATACCAATCTTATCAATTCCACGCCATCCCAGCACGACACTGAGTGTCACTGACCCACCAAGCGTTGGTCTCCTTGAGGTTCACAAACTTGACGGTGCGTGGCTTGTCGGGGCTGAACTTGAACTTGGTCTGGCTCTCATCCGACATGATGGTCTTGATGACCTTCTTGGACACCCAGTTGTAGCCGGCAAAGTCAACCATGGGCTCCGCCTGCATGGCACATGATAAGCACCGGCATTACTCAAAGGTAGAGCCGGCAGATTAACGCTGGCAGACTGCAACCAGTATGTGGCATGCTGCTGCCTTGTCATGCCCGTGCAGCTTGGCCGTTCAGAGATGGGCGGGTGGGTGGGTGGGTGGGTCTGAGGGGGGGCGGGGGACGGGGCGGGGGCAGAGGCAGAGGGACGGCTGTGCACAGGTGCAGCCAGCGCCAAAGACCGTTATCATGTTTGACACGGCCTGCTGCTCACCACGACCTCGGAGACCTCCACTGAGTTCTCCACTCCTGCAATGTCAAGGTCCACCTTCCAGCTCTGCACACAAGCAATAGTAGCATGCAATCCAAAGGCACCCATTGATCACAAGCAGCCGTGCAAACAGTGTAGGCCATCATCGCATCTCCGTCACCGGCCTGCTTGCCAAGCTGATTCGCCAACCTGAGGTGCACACGTGCGGTACACACTGACCTGCACCAGATCTGAGTGATCTACATGGCCAGTACATGCAGGGATGTACAGCATGCATCGCACAGTAGGCAGGTGGTGGACTCACGGCAGTGTGGTCGTGCAGTGAGCCGCTCATGTAGGGCCCCACAGGGGAGGCGTATGGCTCAGAGAGGCCAGGGATGTACGATGTGCCTGACATGTACCTGCAGATAGCGCACAGCACAGCACGGCACAGCACAGCACAGCACAGCACAGCATGGCGCACACATTCAGCAACTTGTTTGTCTGATGGACGCGAGCGCGAGGCTACGGACTGAGAAACCGCTGCCCCAGCAGGCCAAAGGATTGTCGTTGTTCACCCTTGGCCAGCCGAGGCTAAGGGCCTGGGTCCGCCCTTGAGAGGGTTTCAGAGAAGCCACACATGCATGGTACAGAGAAGGGGGGAGGGGAAGAATCGTATGCAACGAGTGCACACTGTGCAGCGCACAGTAGATGATGCCTAATGCCGTTATGTCATGCCGGAAGGCCATGCTTACCCGGTCAGAATCATGTCGGTCTGCAGGGAGCCGTCCACATTGAGTGTGATCTGGTGATAGTAATCGTAGTTGCCCACAGTTGTACGGAAGCGCAGCACCAAGCCAACGCCCTTGACGAAACCGCCACCCACGGTAGATGGCGGGTCATGGCCCACCACAGGTGTGCCTGATGAGGGCACGGGCAGCACATGGGGAGCAGCAGCAGCAGCAGCAGCAGCATCCGCTGTTGCAAGTGGTTTGGGAGTTGTGCAGTTGAACCAAGCTCTGGCAACAACGCATTTGCGTCTGGCAGCAGATGGAATGGCTGTCTCTCTCACCGGAATCGTGCTCGTAGACGCACATGGCGCGGCGCTTGAGGCGGCCTTGCAGCGGCATGTCGATGTAAGCGGCGTTCAGGGGGCAGTCCAGACCGTGCATCTGCGACCAGCACGTGCATGCGCATGTCAGCGACACCATACAGCATGGTCAAACTGCTTGTGCCGCTTGGTGATCAAGGCAGCATGCATCCGCAGAGTACCTGACAATTTGCACTCTGATTTTTGAAAGCATGCGATTGTAGCCCAGGTTATATCCAGTGGAGCTCACCAGCTCGGTTGCCGTGTAGCCCATGTTGTATGTGATACCGTCGAAGAAGGCGATGTGTGACATGACGGGGTCGGGCCCGCCGTACAGCGCCAGCGCCTCCTGCACACTCAGCTCGTACGCGATGCGCTCGCCCTTGAAGCGGATGTCATGCCAGCGCGGACCACGCTTGCCGACTCCAGCCTACACGATACACATGCAGCACAGCACACCGGGGGCAGCTTGTAAGTCCAATGGCGTGAACTTGATAGGAGGTTGCGCCAATTATGTTGGCTTGGCACAGACATGGCCTGGATGAAAGGTACTCCATTCCCCACGCCCCATTCAGCTTCCCCGCACCCGCCCACCCATCACCACGGTGAAGGAAGACCGTCACCCCTTCTTTGTTCTTGCCTGTGTTTGCAGGGAGCATGGACTTGTGCACCCTGACGTCTATCACACGCTGCATGCTGCATGCTGCATCCTGGCTGTTGGTCACTGGCTCGCCAACAGCAGGAATCGCCTGCAGGTTCTCACCTCCACGCTCCAGCCCAGCCACTCAACCTTGTTGCGGCTGATGCTGAAGCGCCTGCCGAAGGGCTCATAGGGGATGGGGCCGGTAGACTTGCCGGGCTCGCCCCTGATGGGTCCGGGGCGCTTGAAGAAGGTTGAGTAGATGGCATCCGGGCTGGTGTCAGAGGTGGGCATGGGGACCTGCATGCGGGGCATGCCGGTGCGTACAGCGCATGAAGTAGGTGAACCCAATGCATGCCTTCAATCCATGCATGCAGCCGCTTGCATGCTGTCCTGCACCCACACCGTTCATGGCAAGAGATGCACAGCAGGCCAAAACTGTAGCTAGCTGACCAGCTCACATTGTGACATCTTCCATACATGCGTTGCTATGAACAAAACGATTCCCTCCGCAACCACACTGTGTGTCCTGTTATGACTCACTTGGATCTTCTTCTGCTCCGCAGCATCGGGTGTATCCCACCAGGACAGCACCTGCTCCACGCTGTCAAAATACTTGCCGGCAAACCAGATCTTGTGCAGCTTGGGAGCTGCGGGCACACCAGCGCGGCACATCAAGCAGCGCATGACAGTAACACACCATGCGGTGCGGTGTACATGCACCCGCTGGCAATGGCAGAGGCATTCTATTGCTGTGCCAAAGCAATGCTGCGCAGGTAGGGTCAGACATGCAATGCTTGCAGCAGCATGCATGATGCATGACTTACTCGGCAGGACGTCGAAGACGTACTGGAACATGTGCATGCGGTGCAGGTAGTTGCCCACGAGGTTTCCTCCGACTGAGGTGGCGGTGGTGGACGAGTTGAGCTGACGGCTGTATGCATACATCTGGAACACCTTGAAGCCGCCGTTAGGCTGCAGGCAGCAGGGACGACGGCAAGCGCGGCAGAAAAAAAAAACATGTCAAGGAAGGCGAGCAAGGACATAGGTGGAAAGCTTTGGGGGGAAAGGGGGGTGCAACTCCCCCAGCAAGGCGAAAGGGAGGTGGGGGGGATGCCAGGGGAAAGCAGTAAAACGGGGACAGAGGGGCCAGGTTCATGACCAAATGGCATGCATGCATGGACAGATGCTCTAGGGTGTTGGGAAAAGGAGGCAAAGGGATGTGTGGTCTTCCAGACCCCGATTGGCCGGCTAGGCCAGCGTTTTCCATATGGGGGGAGGGGGGTTCAGATGTAGCTAGTCTGGCGGCAACCTGCACCCCAAACACAAGCGGCTTCGACAGCCTCTGAATCTGGGCAGGATAGGATCTTCTCAGCATTCACAGCTCAAGTGAACACTGATAGGAAAACGGGGCTGGGAACGGGACGGAATCAGCAGGAAAAGCAGGTCAGAAGCTGCACACATATCTGACAGCTTGAGTTGGGCCTTGATGGGGAATGGTGGCTTGGAAGGGCACGGTTGGCGGCTTGAATGAGTGGTTGATCTTTGCACCTTGGGCTGTGAGGGCGGCTTGGGCTTGGGCTTGGTTTTGCATGGTTTCTTGCGCTTCGGAGGTGGCGGAGAGGGCCTGCGCTTGCTGATCTGTGCGCGTTACACGCATGCGTGCGTGGAGTGCAATCCTCATGTTGGTGTACAGCAGATGCACATGGCCATTCCTTGCAGTGATGCACATGCACGCCACAGAGAACACAGCGCATTCTCAATGGCATGGGCAGAGTGATCTTTGCCTGAGCAGGCGTATGTGCAGGCGTATATGTGGGTGGCAACCACTACCATGCTGTGACGACTGATGACGCTTGCTGTGCAAGGTTGTGCACATGTGCATGCATTGGCGATCACCAGGCACACGGCAGTGTACGGCAGGACGGGATACTGCAGGATTCCCTTTGGTGCATTGCCCGGCACGAGTGGCCGTGCAAAGCCAACGGGCGTGCGGATTTGGGGACCTTGAGCAGACTGAGCAGCACATCGGGTTCAACGGGTACATGGGAAGACTCAAGAATGGAATATAGGAGGGCGTGAGACACCAAAATCTTATGCAAAGCTCTCGATTTCCAAATACTAAGGCGGATTTTTTGTGTGGACCCAAAAGGAGGAAGTTGGCATCGTGAAAGGCTGCCGGGCCGTAATCGGCCTGCCAGGCGCGCCAGCGGGCCATGAGGTGCGCACCCAAAGCCTACTGCTGGAGGGTGAAAATGCTACCGTATCATCGATGCGCGTGAAGCCTTGCCCGGCAGGATCGCTCGCAGAGGAGGGTGCGGACCGTTGCATGCATTCGATTGGCGCATCCTGGTTATGTTTTGTGTGTTGCGTACTGGTGGGTCACATACAGTCGACAGGGGATGTGGAAACATAAATGCAAGGCTGCTTTTGTGTTGTAGCGCATCATATCCATTGCGGCCGCATGGCTTGCCTGCTCACCTGGGGAATGACGTGAGCCGTGCCGGCACCCCTGACGGCAATGCACTTCGAGGTGCAGTTAGGGCCCTGCACGAACGTATGCAAGCAGCAGCCGTCACTTACACCCCACACTGCAGAGACAGGTTGCCCTGCCCACAGGCGTGCACATGCACGGAGAGTGCTTAGGCCATACATGACTCCGACTCCGAGCCCACGATAAGGCCAACGGTGCCACCCGCTTGCTCTTGTCGGATATCAAGCTACCAGTAAACGTGAGGATAAGTGAGATGTTTGGTACTACAGGCCTTACAACCGGGGTACTTACAAAGCTGGCGCCGACAAAGATTTTGCTGAGGATCTTATCAATCAGCTGGTAGGTGTACCCGGTCACCATGGCGGTCATGCTGCGAAGCACAGCGAACACACACAAGGTGTAATGATTCGACAAGTCATGCGCAGCTAATGCGATACGTGCATTTGAAACAGGTGCAAGGCATATCATCATCATGATGACGAGACAGCAAACGGCTGGCTGGAAAGGCATGCTATGCGATACCGCCTACGACCTGCGCAATTGCATGCTGGTACTCTGGCGCAAACGCATGAGCATCCGCCAGCCTCCCTAACCCACATGAGCGCAGTCCAAGACTACCAGCATGTGCATCCATGTGGGCGGCGGTTTGGACCGGCCATATTGCATCTAGCACGTGCTTACTGCATGCATTCAGCACATTCTGCATGGTGCTGCACGCCCTTTAGCAGTCATCATTGTTTGGTGCATGCCGCAAGGCAACTCGTACTCACTTTGCGGTGTGGTTGGAGGTCACTCCGGTAATCCTGAACTTGTCCTCCAGCCTGTTAGCAGGGCCCTGCAAAATCAAGCAAGCAGCACACGTCAAACTCAGCCCTGCCTATATATTCACCAGCCAGTCTGTGCCGACGCTCCTGCAGAAGTTCAACATGCGACCAGCGCACGCACACGCAAACTTGCTGACAGGTTTTACCAAGGCACCATTGTTGGGACACTAGGCTGACGCGTGCGCATGCATGGCGGCGGCCAGTGGTGATGTGCACATATATGTGCATGAAGGTGTGTATGAGATCCTCAGAGGTGTGAGTGGTACAGACGGTGGGACGGCCCTTGCGGTCATCATAACCTCTGTCTCCCACGCTGGACGACTCCCTGCACCGGTGTGGCATGTGCACACCCCAACCCAATCATCGACTGCAGCCCGTAGATCCAAGACTTGATGCTCCTGTACCACGAACGATGGTACCTCCCCCCACTCACAATGACAGGCGTGAACTTGTGCTGCTGAGGTCCAGGCAGCGGCCACACTTTGATGGACACACGGTAAACGGTGCCGTCGGGCTGCAGCACAGAATACATTGAGCAGCATGAAAATGACCACAATTCTGTGTATGTTTGATGTGGGATGGTGATGCACAGGGAGGGGGGGACTGGAAAGCAGGCACCTGGACTACGGGACCGAAACCACTTGGCATACCAGCAAGGCGCTCGTGTATTTCCAGGCCACATGCTGGAGTAAGATATTCACCACGTGTTTGATCAAGATAATTTAGAAAGCTGCGTGAGGTTTGCTGTGCCCTTCACACAGACGCTTGCATGGTTACACCAGCCACTTACCCTGCCGAGGATGGCATGGACACGCGCTGCACGCATCGGTTTAGGCCCAAGGCCGGCCTCGAATGCGATGAAATCTTCCTTTGTAGGAAAGTATGTCTCAATGTCTGCGACGTGGTGCAAGTGCAACCAGGACCGAACCACTGAGGTGCACGCGCTTAACTTGGTGCCGACTTGGCGACAGTTTGTTGGAGAAGTGCTACTGCAATTTGACTGCAAGAAGAGAAGTCTTTGTTAACATCTGAGCACAGTTCAAGGATAAAAGGAGCCACGGCACGCTCCAAATTGCTTGCTTGAGCAAGGTTCAGACCGACCAACCGGCGCAAGAGTGCAACGCGTCAAACAGCAAAGACCAAAACCGTCTGAAGCAACAGCATTTTAATGTTACAGGTCACGCAATAACGTGGGGCCCTGGTCCATGCCAAGTCCGTGCTTACCAATGATTCCAGGGGCTGTAATGTTCAGACCCTGGGCGAGGATGTATGTATTGACTGCCGCGTATTCAGTAGTAGAGAGCTCCTGCAGCGTGCAATACATCAGGAACAGCTCTTCGGCATATGCGTGCAAGTATTCTCTTGCTTTGCCCGGTGCTTTGCTCTGGTTTTGCTGAAGCACATGCATCTGCCATGCGTGTCCTTGAATTTTGCATGCACTTGTGGTTTTAGCGTTCCGTATCAGTGCAAGTAGTGTATGCTACTCCAGCAGGTTATTGATGCCCTGTAGTGCAGGATGCGGGTCAATAGCTGTGTCAGTCAGCAAGCAACGTTGCGTCATCAGTTTGGTCACACAAGAACCCTGTGACCGCCAATGCACTTCACCCAGGAAGACGCCCTGCACCAAGTAGTCAGTGCATATGACAGTGCTGTGTGTGTCATCCACGCTCGATAAAGCTCACCTCGAAGACGTTGGGGTCTGAGGGAGAGCAACCGCTGGGCCCCTTCGATGAGTCAAACGCAAAGCAAGGGCTGGCAGCAGCAGGGCAGAAGCCCACGATGGTAGCGTTGTCCTGCAGCAGGCTGCGTGTGGCCGACAGGAAAAGGTCCTCACTCGTCTGCAAAGCTGGAGCGCCGTCACTCATCAAGTCGCCTTGCGTGGTAGAGTCTAGCGTCGTTGCGTCATTCAAGACAGATTGCGCTGCAGAAACGAGGGAATCTCCAGGCGTGGAGACCAGTCTGATGCAGTGGGCTCCCCCATGAAGGCATACTGCACATACAAGGAAGGTGCCCAGGCGGTATTAAGCAGCTGCCATACATGCCGCACATGCGGCACGGCGTTGCTCAACACCGTGGACACAAAACTGACAGAGTGAAAATGCGGGATGATGCATACACGCCAACTGCATAATCTTGTGTAGTTTGTTTTATGGTCCGTCAGCTGCCACAGCAAAACGGCGCGAAAGCAGTTGAGTCAACTGTGCTGCAGGGTGCCCGCCTGCCAAAGGTCCTGCTCACAACCCACAACGCTGTAGACAGTCAGAAGCTCATCTTGACGCGCTCGATCATGTAGTGAAGTGGCGCCCTCCTTGGCTGCCTCGCGGACAAAATCGTGCTTGTGCATGACGAATCCCCACTTTCAAAAGCACGGAGAGCAGTGATTACGGACTACGGATTGCGCAAAGGCCTGAGGCCAGTTTGCAAACACTTGCTTACCTAGGAGAACCGCAAAGCTGACTGCAACGTTCTTCATTTTCGGCGGGAGTCCCGTGGGCAGTCCCCGCGGGAAGGGACTTCCAGGTGGCGGTGGAGTGAGGAACTACGACTCAAGCGCGGGAGTCCGATGTGATGTGTACACAGTTTACGGGTGCGCGGGCTGCGCTGGTGACGCAGATATGCTACCGCCGCATCACCTTTATAGTCTTCCATTCGTGCAGAAGTGATGAAGTCCTTGAAGTTCACTCACGTGGGGTGCAACACGTCAGACTGCATAAATCCTCGCACAAACCACCGGCGAAACCCTAATCAATGCGTTGACATTTCCAACAACCACATAAAGACCTCATTAATTCATGCAGCTGGCCAAGCAGAAGTGTATTATACATATGAGGCGTCAATATTTTGTTGTGGCAGCACACACGGCTGAGCCCATGCGCGACCGCCAAAAGCAAGTGTTGTGTTCAGTAGCTGGACACAGCTATCGGAAGTGCTATGTGTATGAAACCTTCAAGCTCTATACTGATGCTGAACGTGCTTTGCCCAGCCTGCATTCACCATGAACAGGTCAGCGAAACTCGTGTACAACAACCCTACAGCAGAAACACAGAAGCAACGACAAACCCAAACCCCACAACGTGCAAGTTGTTGTGCAAGTATTTGTACATGCCACTTGCGAATGTGACGGGCCTGTAACATACAGAGCATTTTGCACACTGGACTAGGCCGAACAGTACAATGCAAGTAGGGTTCATCAACCCGATGACCCCCCCGATGCGCTGCGGTGTGGTGCCCACAGTACACAGGAAACATAAGTTTCGTCAGGCGCACGACCCTTTTGTTGGGAGTGGAGCTTGGCTCCGAGAGTTCAGCAGTAGCCATGCGTGTGTCAACGCGCTGCATGCGGTGCTGCAGGGCTGCCCTCCCGCTGGCTGTATGCGACACCAACTCAAAGGGCTCAGCCTAACCGTATATTTGTGTACTGCACAGTATTTCCCATCGGCGTCGTGGTCTCTGTGGTTGTTGATACGTACAGCAGTGTTTTGTACGCGAGGTCATGGTGACCACCGCAACCCACAGTGGGTGTCAGTGCCGCACGCTTTGTATTGTTAAGCTTGATGACTCCATAACTTGCAGAGTTGAATGCTCAGCATTGTGTACAATACATCGCCGCAGTACATACAGCAGCGGGTACGTCACCTGGTGATGGCCTGACCAACTGCCCTGAGCAATGAGCACAACCGCCACCAAACTCCTTGCATAGTTGCATGTGTGCTGCCAGGTGTGCTGGCACCCTGCTCATATTCCCAAGGCCAAGGCCTGCGGGTTTCTTGCTCCCTCCCTGTCCCTTGCAACCCCACACGTGCATTGCACAACCGCAAGGCACATTTCTCAACCCCCTGTCCCTTCTTGTATCCTAACCTCAGGCCCCTCTGTAGCGCCTGCAGCAGGGCAACAATAGTGTAGTGAGAATAGCCCACTCCCCGGCTGGCAAGCTATGTGTGAGCACCTAAGCAGCAGCATCAGCGGCGATGTGGATGTGCTGCCTAGTAGTAAGGGCTGACAGCTGTGGCGAATGTGTTGACAGTGTGGGCGATGTGGAGTGGCAAGTGGGCAGAAACACAGTCATCTGGTTATGCACACATTCACCACACGCCTGCAGCACAACGAGGCTATCAACAAGCTCGCATGCTGCAGCCGTCCAAAACACAGCGCATGCAGGTGGACGATTTACACCAGACAACAGAGAGGTAGGAAATGCAGCAGTGGACGCGCGGCGGCCGCATGATGAACACGGCGAGTAGGGCGCAGCTGGGCGAGTGGCGCGCACAGTGACGCAAGGAAGGACCCAGGCACAGCATGCAGTGGTTTGCAAGCTCAAAACGCAATGTGCGGTCATTGAGGTGGGGGCGGGTTGGTTCGGGCCTGAGCCAAGGAGCGCCGCAGCACCTAGGGCCGTGTGCACGAACGCGCATGGCCATGGAGAGCCGGCAGCCTGATATTGCAAACTGCAACGCAAACCAGGTGTCAGGGCACGGCGCAATAGCTGCATCCCGGCGCTACCGGTCCATGACTGCCGGTGCTGAGTTGCAGCATTCGAGGTGCGAGGCGTGCACAGGCAGCTGGCCCGCCACGTGCAGCCTCGAATGCAATGAAGGCAGCACACCTCCGACCAATCCGTTGCTGCCCAGATAAGGGCCACAGCTGCTGCATCCAGCCGTTCAAGAGAGCGTGCACGGATTCCAAGGGTCACGTAGGGCTGGTGCGAGGTGGCCACCATTCAAGTGGCAAGTTACATGGCGACCTCCCGCACCGGACGGCGCACTAACCCGCCCAATGGCAGCAGACATGTGGGTTGTGCGCGTGGTTGCTAAGGGGCCCAACGATGAAGGCGTATTTGATGGCAATAGGCAGGGGATGGGCGGCCATTGCCACGTGCTTTTATGCACAAGTCCGCACAAACCCTGGCCCTGCCACAATGCACAAAGGGCGACCAGCCTCCTACCCCCTACCACACAGGTTTGCTACGAAGCGGGATTTCGCTAGACGGACAGGAGTGGACCATATTCAAGGTCGGATCTGTGCTACAACGACGTCGGACATCTGAGATCTGTACTGCAGATCTGTACTACAAGGGCACTGCTGTCAGGCCCTCCTGCGCCAGGAAGGCCTCCAGGGGCACGGCGTCCTGGTCAAACTCCGGGTCGGCCGTGAGGAAGGTCGAGGCGTGCACGTTGCCGGACGCGCACTCATCCTTGAGCCACTGCTCGCCCTTGTCCTTCTTCAGCAACTGGAGAGCGGTGACGGCCAACCTGCCGAGACCGCACACACACGCGCACACAGAGCGAGCACCACACACACACACACACACACACACACACACACACCCCAGTCAGCCAGCCTGATCAAGCGCATGGGATCAGAGGTGCAGGTGCAGGCGCGGTGCTGGCACAGGCCATGTCTGCAACGCGGAAGGCAAGGCTTCAGTACAGTGCTTGCGTGGCACCTTTCAGCAAGGAATCAGGGACGCACCATGCATGCACGTTCACACGCTTGCCCAGCTGCACACACTCCACCATCCTGACCAGCGACGTGTTGCGTCCCTTATGTACGATGTTTGCATCAGGGGGTCAGCCTGTCATTCTGCTTGACCGACCCTGCCTGCCAAGCCCCTTCCCCCCAACTCTCTCCCATACATGCGTGACTTCTCTGAACCCCTCTCAAGGGAGGCCTTGGGCCTCTGGCTTTCTGGCTAAGCGTAAACAACAACTTGTGATGCGTTTGCGTCTGCCGTGGCCACAGCACGCACCTGCGCTTGGGCTCGACGCTCATCTCCCCCTCCAGCAGCTGCGGCAGCAGGTCCAGGCCCAGGATGCCCTGGCTGACGGCTGCGCCGTACAGGTGTCCCAGCAGCTGCGGCGCCTTGGGCACGTCCATGGCCAGGTCCTCCAGCTGCACGGTGAAGGTCGCCAGCGCGTCCATGAAGTCCTGGCTGGACGCCAGCGCGCCTGCGGTACAGCAGGCAGTACAGGTGAGGTGCAGTCAGTACAGGCAAGGTAAGCACGCTAATGCGCCGATCAGTCATACGAGCCACAGTCCTGGTACATACAGTCATGTGCATTGCATGCTCAGGCACGCATGCAGACGGAGAGGTGGCGTAGCGACATACACTTTGCACGTATGGCACATCAGCCACCGTGCAAGTTGAGACAGAGTCTCAGGAAACACGTCACGCTTTTTCCCAGGCTGTGTTTTCCAGCTCCTGTCAGTACTGTCAGCACTCTGGTCTACCGGCATGACAATGGGATTGGCCGCATTCCTCAGCACTGTGTGGTATCGCCAACACGCACGCAAACGTAGGCGCTGAGCCTTTTGCACCGCATCAAGCGCCAGACGGTAAAGGCCGCTCGCCAACATAGTGAGGAAGGTGCAGCATGCCGTGCTGTGTTGTGCAGTGCTGTGCCACGCTGTGCCGTGCCGTGCCATGCTATGCTGTGGGGCGGGCCTCACCTGCATGCGCCGCCAGCAACAGCTCCCGCAGCGCATCCTGCTCTTTGTCCTTGAGGCTGTTCATCATCGCCTCGATGCCAAACTCAAGAACCTGTGCGTGCGGTACAGCACAAGTGCAGCCATTGTGATCATGATGAACGGATAGTGATGGGGGTTGACGACACAGCGCCTGGACGCGTGTATGCGGCACATTGCGGCAACCAAGCACAGCGTGCTTAGTACATAACCTTGCAACACGCCAATGCCACACAACTGACATCAGCGCATGCGCTGCAACCCTAGCTCCCCCATCCCGCTGTCCAAATCCTCCCGCCTCTTGAACTGGATTGATATGCATCCACGCATCCGCCTGCACCCAAACGCTGCGTCCCCCCCCCCTTGGTGGAACCTGCATCCGCGCACAAAACAACACCCACGAACAACGCAAACAGGCACCGGTGGTTCCTGCTCCATCTTCTCGCCGCCCTCATCCCTCATCCCTCGCTCACCTTGGCCTTCTTGCTGGTGCCGGCCGTAATCTCCTCTATGCAGGTGAGCGCCTCGCGCTTGTCCAGCGTGGAGCAGTACTCCTCGTACAGCGACTGCGCCTTGCGCTGCAGCTCCTCCTCGCTCAGCTCCTTGCCGACCACAGGGGCCCTGCGGGGGCAGTGAGGGTGAGGGTAACAGTGAGGGTGAGGTGGGGTGGGGTGGGGTGGGGTGGGGTGGGGTGGGGGTGTGCAGACGTGGTGAGAGTTATTTGTATACAGGTGTGTGCAGGTAAGCGGTGGGTGGCGAAGACAGGTTGTGGTCACCTCCAGCAGCAGGTGAGGGTGCACACAGAGGCGTGCGTGCGTACGCAGAGGTCAGCGGCGGGCGAACGGGAAGCCATGCTGCGGTCACCTCTGACAGTCACTTCAACTTACAAGCCATACCACAATACTATGTCAGGCAGGATGAATTGGCGGAATAGGCAAATCAGAGGGGCAATCGTGACTTCAATCTTGAGTGCATTCGTGGTTCCTTTCACTCGTAAGGAAGCAGCCTGAATGGCTCCAACGACCGAGTCCCATCCACTGACAACACTGACAGTACCCAGAGCATGCCAGCCAGCTTCAATCGCAACCTGACTCTCGCTAGCGTGGCTCACCTGGCGTACGCAGGCGCTTGCTGGGCGGGTGCAGGCGTCGGCTCGGGTCGCGGCGCGGGCGCGGGCGCGGGAGCCACCGGCTGCGTCCAATCCCCCAGCAGCGCGCTTTTCCCGCCCGCGAACCCGGCCCCGCCGCCCTGCTGCTCGCTGCGGAGCGGCGGAAACAGCGGCGCGCCAGCGGCGCCCGCACCAACGTCCCTCAGCGGAGGGATCAGCATAAACTCCTCACGGTCTGCCTCAAAGCGCTGCTGGGCTGGCAGCTGCGGCAATGCTGCTGCGATGGTGGAGGAGATCATTCCGAGCTCAGCCTCCGCTTGAGCGCGCACCTGTAGCCCAGACGAGAAAACGCCACACACCACACATTCAAACATGGAGTGCATCCCCGCTATCTCAACGCCTAAATTGACACCAGCGCTTGGGCCACCAGAGCCACCTAAAGCCATTCTTTCAGTCCCCCCGTGAATTCAGCAGACCACGCACATGCCCATAGAGCAGCGCTACTGCTTTACACACTGAACGAATATCCACGGCTGTTTGCATGACACGCACGCATGCGCAAAGCGCTCGCACACACGCATCCGCTTCCCAAGCGACCAAAGCAACATCTTCCTCAACCTCCTCCACACACCAGCACAGCACACACTCTTGGCCGCTTTCCCCGGATCTGTTTCATCACCATCTCACGCACCTCATCCAACTTCTTAACAGTCTGCACCTCCTTGCGGGGAATCCAGTTGCTGCGCCTCAGCTCGACAATGTCCTGCACGAATCAGCCACATGCCACGTGTGGCAGCACTCAGTTCAGTCGACCGGAGGAGGTGGGCGGGATCAGCACAGCGCAGTCCGCAGCGGGGCTTTTGCAGGGGCTGCAGCTGCAGCGTGCGCACTGTGGTGAGCCGGGAGGCCCGGCTGAAGTCGGCTTTGTGACAGCATGTATACCATATGCATGGAGGACGTACACCATACAGGTGCGCACACAAGTGAATGCCAGGCCAGCAGCACACAGCATGCAGCTTGCCGCCCATGCATGCATGTGAGCAACGAACGGTCCGAAGGCTTCTTCATTCTTGACACACAGATACTGCCTTTGGCCCTTTCTCTGGCCCCTGGGTGAATGGCCTGGAACCTTGCTGATGGCATGCCGCAACCCGGCGTGCCTTGCCTGATGGCATGCGTGCATGACAGTGTGCTTCCTTGTGCACATGCCTTGCCCACTGACATGACCTGTAGTTATAAACTTCACAAGTAGGGCACCCGCAACCTAACCTTGAATGCATCATCCAAACAAACCGGATGATGAATATGCAGCACTCGCACATGCATGCGTTGCAACGCGCTTAGATGCGTGTGCCATTGCATGACACCACAGCCCTGTCAGCCACCGCAGCCCTGTATCAGCGCTCACCTTGATCAAGAACTTGACGCGGCTGGGCAGCACGCCCGCCTCGTACAGGCGCGACAGCTCCTTCATCACCTTGTCAAAGCGCTTGAGCGTCTCCGCCTTGTCGCTCTTGGACAGGCGCGCGCCGCCCACGCTCAACATCTCGCACACGGCCTGTTGAGATGGTGACGATGACAGTGCATGACACACGTCGACGAGCACTGCATTAGTATCACGCAACTCTGCACGGTGCTGATTCCTTGCACTGAGCCCCTGTGGCCCTCTGGATCATGTGCCTAGGTTGGTGAGCCTCTCCTGGTCGACTGGCCTCCATCCGGGGGGCGCTTCGTCCGTTTGACCGACACGCTCCTGATGTAATCCAACACAACACACCTCAAGCATGCTTTCGCTGCCGCATGCTTCCACACCCACGCGCACACCCGCACACAGCAGCCGCACACCCACAAAACCACTGCATGGCATGACTGCATGGCACAACTGCATGGCGCGTACCTCGATGTTGCCCTCCGGGGGGGCCGCATCGCCCTTCTTGGTGCGCGTCGTGAGCAGCTCGTCCATGCAGGTCGTGACGATCCAGTCCTTGACCATGTCCTGCTTGTACAGCTCAGTGATGAGGCGCATGTTGCCCATCACACGCTTCTTCACGGTCCTGTCGGCGTCATCGCGCTCAGGGCCCGCCGCCATGGTCGTCAGCTTCTGCTCGGACAGACCACGCGTATGTGCGCAGAGGACAGCGGCACGAGTGCATGGCCGTGAGTCCACAGGCGCGGGTGGCACAGGTCGACAACATACAGGATTTGATCATAACTTGAGCTTCGCATGCACACTCGCTTGTGGTGAGGCATGCGGACATGCTGAAAGCGGCATAACTCGTGCAGCGTGCGAGGTATACAGCTGAATGCAACCACGCGGTTGCACACATGACCGGTGCATACGGCCGGCGTGCTCCAAGCAGTGACCCTGCATGCGTCCTGCTGCTCTGGACCTCCATTCGTTGCGCTGTCGTTCTTAACAACACAATTCATTCATTGGCTGAGCCTCTCGCCGCCCAAAGGCGGTTCGGCACCCCTTGCGTACGGCCTGATGCACCGTCCGCACAACCGCCGTCATGCAGGGCTCCTTCAGCCGGTGCCATAGCGCTGCCATGGATTCACACAATAAAACATATACACACGATAGATAAAGGCGCGGCGGCTGGCAGCACGCACCTCGCGTGCCTCCTCTGCGCCCTCAAACTCGTCCTGGCAGGTGTTGAGCAGGATCTGCTTGAAGGTCATGGGCTTGTCTGAGCCCGGAGGAGGCGGGAACGAGGGCAGCTCGCGCGACAGCGACACGCACAGGTCCGCATACATGGCGCAGTACGTGGGCTGCTCGACCGCGTTCTCAAACACAAGCACGATTGTGTCCTGCAGGATCTCGGCGGTGGTGATGACTTCCAGCAGCTGGTTAAGCAGGCGCTCGAACTTCTCGGGCGTCAGCTTGTTCAGGATACCCTTAACGGACCTGCGCGCCTGCGTTTGGGTGGTTCCAATGGATGGGGAGTATGGTACACTCCGATCAGCAGCCGACGAGTGTTCGGAGTCCATGCCGGTGATGCGAAGCACGGGCACCATAACCAGCTTGCACTACATGCATGGCTTGCCTGCACTGCTGAGCGACTCATGCTGTGGACAACCCAGCAAAGCTTCAGCCACCGTAGATGACAGCGCACAGTGCACAAGCGTTGGACATGACAGCTGCCAAGCTGGATGCACAACAGTAGAATACTGCAGTCTCTATGTCACAGGCAAGGCCACTCACCCGCTCCTCCGCTGTCAGCGTACCACCAGGCCGATACGCTTGCCGTCCGACATCCGCTGCACGCACAATCTTAGCCGTGTCCTGCAATCGCAAGCAGCAGCGACCAGGAGCGCTCACATTCATCGCGGGCTGCAACTGCGAGACCCCACGAGAAGCCCTTACATGCAGGTGTGTGCCCTTGGGCGAGGCAACGTGCAGCGTTCCGCAACGCTGCCCTCACAGGTAGTCCAAGCAGACGAGGACAGTTCATGCATCACCTTACCCTACCTGGTCACTCTGGCCCTGCTGCTGCTGGGCTGGTGCTGCTGGCGCTGCTGGTGCAGGCCTGGGCTGCGATGGCGGGTCCTGCTTCACGGAGGGCCGCTGGTCACGAGGCTCATCCTTGGAAGCCTGCACGTCCGAGCGAGGAGCACTGCAAACACCACCAAACAACAGGTCCAACAATCCTTCCTTGAACAAACACCTTCTCGATTGCGTGAGGGGGACCAGCCAGCAGGAATATGCACACAGCCCAAGCATGTTTGTGTGCAGCGGTGGGTGTCGGAGGAAGGCCAGCAAGCTCCTGTGAGATTGTTTACATCACTCGGGAAGTATGCTGTTTGGCATGGTTTCAGGTACTGGCAACGCGTACCTGGGCTTTGACTCGCGTGGCTCTGGCTTAGTCTCACGCTGAGCACGCGGCGGTTCACGCTCCAGAAAGTCAAACTCTCGTTCGCGCACATTCACAGTGGAACGTGTGCGCCAGTCACGGTCATCGATCTCCTCTGCCACTTTCTGCGTGCACCCCAAGCGGTTCGCACAACACTGTTACCAGCCACACCGGAGCTGAACGATTGCCCACACAGCCAACAAGACACTGTCCCTGAACTGCACTCCCTGGCTTCTCCAGCGACTGTCACCAAACTGGCCCGTACACTTGCTGACGCATTACACCAGTTTGGACTGCGACCCCAGGTGGGCGATTGCCCCACGCTCTGCTCGTGCTATAACACAACAGTTGAAGGACATATGTACACATCAGCTTGCCTCGCTCACAGCGCTCCACGCTCACTCACCGCAAGTGCTTCCTTCTGCGCCTCCTTCTGGTCCTCGCCGCTCACAACAATGTCTGACTGCCCCAGCTGCTCAACCTCGGCAGGAATCTTTGTGTACACCTGCGAACAACAAGCGATGCCATGGCAGAATCGCACGTATTTCTGCAGCACTGCGTGGCATGCTCGTTTCCCAGCCGCCTGCCCAGATTGCAATCTGGCGTTGCCACCGAAGACCCTGCCCTGTAAAACTGGATGCATCGCCTACATAGCACGTGCAGTGCGGATCCTGTTATGCTGGGTAACCTGCCCGCTGGTCGTGGATGGCCGAAACGCCGCTGCATAGTTTTGTCCGCCAGGCAGGGCAGCCCGGCCGCACCAAAACTCACGTTCATAAACTTCATAAGAAACTCCTTTGGATACTTGATCCTGTCAGCATTCCTCCGGGATGGCAGCTCGTCAGCTGGCTGGGAGATGAGGGAAGACTGCACAAGGGAACAGGCGGCAAAGGAAGGGTGTTTACACCATGAACAAAGCCAGCCACCTGCGACTGCTCCAAATCAACCAGCAAGCAGAAACTCCGAGGTTGTGCTACGGCGATGTGGGCGATGAAAGGTCGCTGTCCTATGAACCTACGTGCTTGGGGCGACCGAAGCCCAGGCCCGTTTTGAAGTTAGAGAACGGGTTGGCGCCTCCCGTTGGTCTCACGCTCATCGGCCTCAACGATACTTCGGCGTCCGCCATTGCGCTAGAACTGCCGCAAACGAGTGCAACTTTGAAAACGCGCAAATAACAAGACGCAAGCCTCTGGACTCAAGCCTTTGCTTTTTTTCACCCAAATTTTCTATCTTTGCTCCAGGGGTGCCAATGCCAAAATGCGTCAAGCGTTTGCAGGTTCGGTGGGGATGCAGGTCTGGTGGGGATGCAGTGCACAGCCATAGGGTATCTCCGCAAAACTGCCAAGTTCGCCTGTCACAAAGCAGGCATGACCAATACCTCGTCCACCTCCCCACGTGCGCCACTGTCTTGACGCCTCGCCGGCCTTCATCAGTCGCCCCGCTTTGCTTTCCTGCCAGCCCTTTTCACCTTGCCTGACACGTGAAAGCAACAGCATGCATTCTGTCCTTGCTGCGTGTGGCGTGTAGCGGCCTGGTCGTCTGTCATGCGCAGACAGCATGGGCGACGAGGTCCATGCCGTATGCGAGCACCAATTATGTCAGTTTGTGTTGCTTGTCACTAAGCTCACCCTGTGAAATGGCGGGCCACACAGCTATTCGATGTCTATCAGTTGTTGCTGCAACACATCGCTGTTGGCTTGCCCCCCCCCCCCCCCCT
>BDDA01000065.1:88161-100008 GCA_001662385.1 Chlamydomonas asymmetrica
TCCGCGCGAAATCCCCACCAATGCGACATACAAACCGTGAATGGTATTAACGGCACGTTTTTGGCATTCATTGCCGCACGATGCAAAGCGTGACTGCATGCTTTGCAACGCAATCCCGTTGGGGAAAGCTTCAAAGGCACAGGAAGCGTGGCTGTGCATGACTGGCGCATGCAGCGTGGCTACCAGGGCAGTGGCCAGGATCCGACTGCTCAAGACTGGCGAGGCACGCGTCCAAGCGCTGCTGGCTAGGGTGCACACACAGACTTGGTTTATGGCATAGACCACACCCCCGGTGACCCCCTCGGGGGCGCAGACCATTCCAAACAATACCAGCGTGGTAGCCACCAAGGCCTCCGTCGGGTGCCGCGCCAATGCTGATGCACATACACACTTTACGGTCCCACGGGGTTCAATTTGCATGGCCTCGCGCGATTGAGCGCTTTTACGACACCCTCAGTGCCTCTGGCCGCCACGCAATACAGGTGGCATGGCGGAAGTGCGGAATTGGCGCGACATGAACACAGTTGCAGCATTCACAGCATTAATGATGAGAAAGGAACAATTGTGACACCGTATGATGTACATCAGCATATTGGCTGCCAGTGTGCTGCCGCGCGATGAGGAGAGCGTTGCTGAGGCCATGACGGTGTGATGGCGAGCCATCCCAAGAGCGGGATAGCCACGCGTCTGTTCGTCCCGTTAGCATAGCCCCATGTACACATTCCTATTTAACGAAAATGCCGATTACAGGCTATGCGGCAGCCGAACACTCGGCGGTGCGTAGGCCCAGCAGGGGCCCCAATGCAGGCAGGGCTGCTGCATGATTTCGCGCAGCAGCAGCGTCACTGCTGCGGCGCGTGCTGCTGGTCCGCCGTCCGCCAGTGGACAGCCAGCGAGGGGCGCGCGTCCCTCAGCTGCGTGACGGCCTCCATGAACGCCTCCGCCTCGGTGGCGGGGTTGGCGCCCACCTCCAGCGACTGCAGCGTCAGGCAGCACAAGGCAGCGGGTCAGTGCACGACCCACGCGCGTGCATGGTGCACCACCTCCACCTCCAGGACGCACTAAGCTCCATCCCCACGCATGCAAATCGTTACGAACAACAAAAACCTCAACACAACACGATCTGGTGTATCATCACCAAGCGTCGTGTTACGGATGCAGAAGTGCTCCGCCTCGGGCACATGGGTCGGTTCCCATGGCCACACGTCAGTGCGGTCTGCCATCGCAGTGGGCTGTGGCCGATGCCTCAGGAATGGCTCGCCTTGCGGTCTACGAAAAGCCTACTGCTTGCCGCCACCAAAAGACGAGGTGCTTGCACTACAGTAGCTCCGTGTGTGATGAAGCAAGCTTACCTGTAGACCCGGAGCGCCTGCGTCCTGAGCCTCCAGGCAGCGCAGCAGCGCAACGCCGGCCTCAGTGCTGATACCGCACGCCGAAAGGCCGAGGTCCTGCAGCGAGGCGAACGCGGGCGCGGATGCTGCAGGCTGGCTGTGTTCACTGCCGTCGCCTGCGGCCTCTGGCTTGCCCTGGAGTGTGCTGATCAGCACCTGTGGTGCAGGAGCGGCAATGCAAGCATTCAGTGGTTGCATGCAAATCTGCACCTCTCAATCGAGCGGCAAGCATGTCAGGTGCATTCAGCCATGAGGTGCCGTAATCATGGACAACGGGGGGCCGACTAGTACGGCCACCATGACCCGGTAGTTTGACGCGGTCGCACAACAGCAAGCAGAGGGGACCAAGTGCTGTTTCCCGTTGGTCTCAATGCGCTCACACTCTTTCCTCGATACCACCCCCGCACCCTACCTGCACGCCCGCGTCTCCCAGCGGGCAGCCGAAGAGGTTGAGGTGCGTGAGCCCGGTCAGGCGCGCCAAGACAGGGATGCTGTGTGGGCCAGCCTGCATGGATTGGCCACATTAAGGCGCGCAAGGCGAGCATTTGTAGGTTCAGGGTGTAACCAAGGACGATGCTCCCTGTAACGATGGCGTGTGTGCATCATGACCACAGTCAGTGCGTTGAGGTGGTAGCGCTGGGTGCCTGGGTGGCAGGACCACATCTCACCACGCCAAACCTGCGTTGTGACGGTGACAGGCGTGTCATTTGTATGAGACACTCGCCCGTCACCATCATCATACTCTCCCCGCCATGTACCTGCTGCCGTAACTGCAGCGCAGGAGCTCAAAAGCACCTACAGCGCTCTCAATGGAAGTGCAGCGCAGCTGTACACGTTGCCATGCTCGTACGCAGCTCACCCGGGTGCAGGAGAGGTCCAGGGAGGCCAAGGCGGGCAGCGCAGCGCTGGCCAGCGCCTGCACGCCCTCGTCCCCCAGCGCTGCGTTGCCCGCTAAGCTGAGGGATGCCAGCGTAGGCGCCCGCAGCTGGAGCGCCCGGGCCAAGCCGTGATCGCCAGCGCTGTATACAACATCATGACATAAATTGCCAACCAATGGTTGACAAAATGGTGACACCATGAGCATTGAATGTGTGGAAGGCTCGCAAGCGCTCAAGATGCCGTTCCCTTTGCCTCAAATCTCAAGACAGGGGGCACGTCACTAGGAAATGACGTGAAGACCTGGAATTTCAGGTGGGGTACCTGGTAAGCTGCAGGAGCAAGCGGAGATGTGCACGGTGGCTAGCGAGGTTTGCTGTTTGTGCATTGGTGCACGGCATCGATGACATTGTGCGTGTGTCTGCAAGGACGCCGACGTCAAGCAAGCAGTAGGGCAGGTTATGCGCATAAGGCCCTCCCCTGCCTGTTAGTAATAGTGGTCTAGTACGTACGTAGCCAGCGAAGTATACGGTACCAACAGCAGGAGAACTCACATAGCAGAGCAGGTCAGCAGGCAGCCTGACAGGTCCAGCGCCCGCAGCACGAGAGCAGGAGCATCCAGCGCTGGCGCGCTGGCGGCCTCCCCACAGACGGCCGCCGCGCCTGCTGCCGGCCATGACTTCAGCAGCGCGTGGGCCGCAGCCGTCATGGTGGTGTCGCCCAGTCGACAACCCGCCAGCTGTAGCTCCTGCATGTGACAATGACAGCCCCACCGCAAATCCTTAACACAGTCGGAATTGCACGTGAGCATGTTATGTAGCAGGTTCAAGCCCATGACCTGTGGTCCCCTAACTCGAAACGCTTTGACAGCTGAGCCTGCCTGCAGTGGGCTTGGGCTGAGCATGTGCTGGAGAGCATGGCAGCCGCCATACGATGTGGGTCAGCAGCATGCCCCCGCGCGCATGTTGAGTCGTGCACTACCAAAGCTCGCTGGTAATGGCATGAGGTATGAGGTGCTGCAAACGCGCCTGCAGTGAGGTTGCACCGCGGAGGATGGTCGCGAGCGCTGCGCCGGCCGCACTTGCAGCCGTGTCGTCCTCTGTGCCGCCCGATGTGCCAGTGCCAGGATCCGCTGACAACACAGCAGCGTCGCCAGGCCCATCCAAGCCGCCGCTGTCACCCAGGGCAGGCGGATTGCCAGTGCTGCCAGCTGCGCTGCCGACCGACAAGTCGTTTCCTCCTAAACGCAGTGCTTGGAGCGCGGGCGTCCTGCAGTGATGCTGCGGCAGGGCGGACGTTGACGCTGATGCTGGTTGTTGATCTCCGTCCGTTGGCGTTTCTGCTGCAGGGAGGCTGTGCTGCTGCTGGCTCACTCTGGCAGCGATGGTCGTGAGGGCGCGCCACGTCAGCGCGCACCCCTGGAGCTCCAACACCTGCACATCCAACAAAACGTCTAGACTGGCTTTGCATACAGCCTGTTGAGAATCGTTGCCTGACAAATAGCTGCATGGCTATGCAGCATGGGAGTGATGCTCCTGATGACGAGCGTTGCCAGTGAGGCCCGGGGATACACCTTCACACCCTCACACCCGCAGCCATCAACCATCAACCAAAGATAAATGTCCGCAGTGAGAGTGACCCCTGTGTGCAATCATGGGCAATCCCGGATCTCTGTTCTTGGTTGTTGCACTTGAGAACAGACAACAAGCGCAACAACCAAGTGCAACAACCAAGAACAGATGTCCGGGGCTGTCCATCACTGTTGCAGGCTAGGGGTGAAGCTGTTTGCAATGGGTGTACGCATGAAACTGGACCTTACCGGGGAGGCAGTTGGGGGCACAGCAAGCGCAGCACGATCGCTGCATGTGCTGGCTGCGTGCACGCGTCATCTGACGGGCTGACGGGGATGTGCAGGCAGGTTCAGGACGGCGGTATGCACATTTGCAAGGAGCTTAACGTGCATGTTGCGGTGGCTACATGCAGCCACGCAGCGGTCGTGGTATTGTGCGCAGGGCTGCAGACACGTGCTAGCACAGGCGTATGCTGCGACATTCCGAGACCAGCCCATGCGGATGCTGATGTATGTGCGTCATCACAGGTATGCGCGCTGGCCTTGTGCTGACCTGCAGGCCCTCCCAGGACGGTCCGCCACTGCTGCCACACAGCGCAGACACGCCTGCACACACACGGGTGCCAGCAGCCGACCAACCACTGCCCTCAGACGAGCACACACACGCACACACACTGAAGGGATTGGTGCACCCAACCATACCACATCGCCATACACATGCACATGAGCAATCCTGCAGCTGCAGCGCTGACCCTAGGTACCGCTGGTTTAGTGGTTTGGCATCAGTCTTTGCAGCATTACGCCCCTCACGATGCACCCTCAGTTGGAAGCAGGGGCATGCCAACCAGATAGCCCAACAACAAGCAGGAAGAGCGAGCAGGTGCCTTGATGGCTTCACAGCCGGTTCGTACCAGCATCTCCGAGCGTGTCGTTGTTGTTCAGCGTGAGCGTGGCCAGCGTGGTGTTGGCGCTTAAGCATTGGCACAGCGCGGCGGCACCCTCCGGACCCACTGACTGCATAACATACACGTTGTTGAAACACCAGGCATAACGCAAAGGTTTAGCGATGGTGACTTGGTCAGTGGTGACAGTGTGAGCTCCGGAATCGTCTGCCATGCTGGCAGAAACCAGCGTGTGGGCACCCCTGAATCAGTGCACACGTGTGAAGTCGTGAGTGCCTAAGCTAACTGAGCTGCCTGAGCTCCCTAGACCTGCAGCGCTGTGGAACTCACCTTCTGGTCGAGGTCCAAGCGTGTGAGGGTCGTGTTCGCGCCAAGCCCATCCACCAGTGCTGCCACACCAGCGTTACCTGAGCAGGTGCAGGTGCATGCTGTTTGCATGGGTGATTATACTGATATGCCACACTAGCCTAAGGACTGTTGGGTAGGGTATGCTTGATGGCAAAACGTTTTGGCAGGCGCGACGGCAGACGGCACTCTCACGCTAGCAGCGGCGGTCTTGTCCCGTGGAGAAGAACTCACCGAATGTGCTGCTGCCAAGGCTTAGCGATTGCAGTGCGCAAGAGTTCGTCGCCAGCAAGGCTGAGAACAGCGCAGCAGTGCGCGGCTCCATTGCATGGCTGCTTGCGTACAGGTCCGTGAGGCACGTGTTGTTCGCAAGAGCGGAGCAGAGCGCTTGGACCTCCTGTCAGGTGACACAACCAACGTATATGTGCGTGCGGGTAACACGCACACGCATGGCATAGACATGACTGCCAATGCCATCCTGGCACAAACTTGCGCGGCTCGATGCCACCCGCCTGCACAGACTGGACGAGCTGGTTATTCTGAGATGTAATATTGCGTTGACATTGGTTTCCGGTCGCCGTTCTACTACATTACTGATCATGGCAACTGCCTGCCATTACCACTTGCGGCTGTACCTCCGCACCTCGTGCCCGAAGCGCCGCTGCCTCAAAATTGTCAAAGAAGTGAGCTTGCTGTCGTTTGCCAGCAGCCTGGCAGCCAAGTCATCTACCCCTCGTGACGCTGTCTGGCCCCACACCATCCCAAAACCTCTGTGGCGACTGAAGAGGCACAAAGTACGGGGAAGGCAGAAAACGCAGGCCGGTGCAAAGAGAATGAGGACAGCATGCACTGCAGTCACACAGATGTATGATCGTTTCTTGGATGTTGTCTATGACCACACTCTTTGCTGTCTCTGAATTTGAACATACAGTTTAACATTTGGGCGGTTCCATCAGCCCGGGTAGGCCGCAAGCCTTGTGAACAATTACAGATGCGCTGACACTTTTCACAGTCACTGCGGCCCTCACACTGCTGTTCCTACACACGCAGACCGCTGGTCGCTTACACGTCCCGACCTAAAGCGTCACGGTGGTTTTGCAAGCCTCATTTTAACTCTTAGGCAGATGCAAGAGGGCAGCAGGCGTGCTGAATAACTCAGCCTCAATACCATCCTTGCCGATGCCTGTTCAAAGAATTGCTCTCCTCGTGCTCAACTGTGTCCTTGCGGCTACTCACGCAGCTTCAGCTACACTCTCAGAAGCTGCTGGCCTTGGCCAAAAGCAGCAGCAAGCCCCACTGCGCCTAACATACATAGACACACCGATTTTCCACCCAGACGAAGCGAAGGTCAGTGACCCTGCACGCAGCGCGTGGGTAAGCGCTTGGCGCGTTCTCACGTGGAACCTGCTCGTCAACCTACAAAAACAACGCGCAGAGCGGGCCATTGCCGCAGCTGCAGGCATCGAAGCCAGTGTCCGTGGCGGAGCAACACGTAGGAGTGGGGCAGTAAGCGCAAGCGATGCGCTACGGCCCCTGCACTTCGTCTTCTTGGGCGACTCCACCCTCAGGTTGATAAAAAACCTGCTGTGTCAGGTGCTGAGCCCGGCGTTTGAGGGCGATGTCTTCCAGGTGGTGAAGAGCAAGTACGCGCCGTTGACGTGCACCAACGACGGGCTGCGAGTGCGCGTCAGCTTTGTAAACGACTCATGCATAGACACACCGTACACCCCTCTGCTACCTGTGGACAAGGTGAGCGGTGTTGGATGATGGTCAGGGATGAGCATTTTAACGTTTGGGATGTGCGCATGCTCACCTACAAACAGTGGCTGCCGTGATCCGTGTGCATCGTCATGCTGCACAATACAATTGTGGAGGATTGGCAGCTTGCATGAAGATGCCTGCCCTGTGCCATGCAGCTGCATGCCAAAGATATCCTAGCATGACACGCCATGCGCGCTGGCTCAATTGAAACCAGCCCTGGCAGGCCTCCATCAACCGTTCAACACATTCCGTACATATCGGCATTCCCATTTGACATTTTACATGCAGCACACAAACGATGTAAACGACAACGGGCGCATAGCAAAATGGTTGTTTTCAATCTGCGCATTTGCGCCCTGCGTGTGCGTTGACCCGACAGCTCACCTCTCTCAGCGCTCACATGCACCCAAACACGCGCACCATGAGTGCAACGTTGATCGGAATTGAATTTGGAGGGTCTATCAGCTCGCTTACTGCCTGCCTGCCCACGAGCAGACGGAAACTACTGTGCTGGTCTTCAATGGCGGTCTTCATTTATTGCACTTGGGTGCGTGAGGTAACCACCCTGCCGCATATCGGCATATGTGCTGGTGCCCTGTGCCTAGCCTGCTGCATCAAGGCACCCTGCATGCACCTGTTGGCACGCAATTCCCAAGCGCATGTGTGCCTGCACATGGTGCACACAGCATGGCATGATCCGCATTCATACGCATCAGCCGGGCTCCAGCACTGCGTTGATCAGGTCGCACCAGAGGCAATCGCTGTTCACGTCTGGCATGCAGGGAGAGCGAGGCCGTTCGAGTGCCTGGATGCCTTTTTCGAATTCGAATCCAGGCTGAAATGGGTAGTTACTGCTCATCAGGTGAGCAATCAGAGCACCTCTGGGTTGATTATACGCAACATGCGAGCACTTGCAAAGCGCCTGTGGTGGAGCTGGGTTTGAGTGCGTACCGCTCGGCCCTTAGCCCTGGGCCCTGAGCCCGTGCCTGGCACAAACTTGACTGGGATGCGAGAGCACTGGCGTGGGCGTAGCAGCTTTGGCACAGCACGACCATCACATGCACATCCCGTAATTACTGCAAAGCTTGTGTGGATACCCCGCAGCTGCTTGTCGCAATGTGTGCACAGCCCCCCGGGGCCGTAACCCATATTGTCAGCGACGCACTGGTGTAGGCTGACATGCAAATGCTGAAATGTGTGGTTGGCTTTCCTGCTTACCCTGCATGTGGTGCTGGCGCTGCCTGCCGCAACCACCCCTCCTAACAAACCGCGTCACCGTTTGCATCGGCAGGAGCTGAGCGCCGAGCAGATGTCCGTTTTCGTGACGGTGCCGTGGATCTGCACCGCACGCTTCAACACCAAGTACTCATCTGTGCTGCAGGTGCGTGCGTGAAGGTGTAGCTCAGGGCTGATGGATTCATTACTTGATGAGTTACAAGGGACAAATTCGCAGATGCACCTAGAAAGCATAGCGTGGTGTGCCAAGTGGTGTGCGGTCATAAGCACATGCTGCAGAGGGCGTGCATGCTCAACCCTTAGTCCATGACTGAGCTGTGCAGGCCGACACAGGGTTTTGCTGCCATTCGCATGCCTCTTCTACCATGATGGCACTACTCATGCATTCGTGCTCAACTGCAAAGGTCCGTTTTACCCTGTCGCTTGTGTAGGACTTCTATCGGGATAAGACCGGCGCCGTTGTGGAGCAGTGCGTCGACAACATCCTCGCAGGCAACGGCGGCGGCGGCGGCACGCCGGGCAAATGGAGCCGCGAGCAGCTGCGGCGCGCCTGCGCGGAGGGCCTCTTCGACAAGCACGCCTCTGGGCGCCTCAACAAGCGGGCGCTGCAGGCCATCGCTGAGCATGCGGCGAGCGTGCCCGAGGAGCGGCGCGTTGGGGTGCTCGACGTGTTCCCGCTGACGTATCAGCAATGCTGGTGAGTCCCGTCCCTGGACGCACACCTGCAATACCACATGCACGAACGAATCCCACAGATGCCGCGCGTGTATGTGCATTATGTGCTTATGCCATGCCTTTGCAGTACACATGTGGGCCTTGTGTTTCAAGCTGCCTCCGCATGCGGGCAAGCATGTGATGGCATGCCTGGCCAAACGTGTGAGGCATCGTGACCCCCGGCCTGGCGTACCTGCTGTGTTGACAATGGCCGCTGACTGTGCGCCTGTGCGTACTGCTGTGCCGATGCCGTGTTGCACTGCATTGAGCTACAGGGCCACCAAGTACACTGACGGGCGCCATTACCCCCCGCTGGTGCCCATACAGCTGCTCAAGCTGCTGGAAATGGCGCAGCAGCGGTTCGGGTCGCCCGCTGGCCTCGATGGCAGCAGTGGCGGCCGCGATGGCAATACCGCCGCCGCCGCCGGCACCGCTGCGGCCGCTGGTGCTGCGGCTGCACCTGCGAGGGACGCAGGGTAGCAGGGCCTGGTGCAGTGCAGTGCAGTGCAGTGCAGTTCGCGTGCAGTGCAGTGCGTGTGCTTGCCTCGCTAGTGCAGCCCGTGTGCGGCTAGGGCTTGTGTGGTAACATTAACATTACCTATTCACTTACGCGCTCGTCGGGCCATGCAGTGTGATTTTGGTGGGGCTGTGCGTATGCATAAGGATGTGCCACGGTTTGTGGACCTCAGCGTCGTCCAGGCGGGAACTGTCTACCTTGCCCTTGGATGGATCCTTCTCTGTCCAAGCCGGCCTTGCGCTTGGCATGCGTTATGCAGGCATCACGCTCACTGCATGGAGGATTGGCGCGTGCGTACAGCGCCACCACGGACGCCTGCATGCTTGCAGTTTTGCAAAGGCTCGCTTGGCCAATAGTACTGTACGCAACCGCCTTGCCGGGCTGGAGTTGCGATGCACCCCAGTGAACGCTCGATGCCCTGTCCGTCTGCCTTGTACGTTCATTTGTTGATCAAAGGATATGGCCATGAGTGCTTTACGGGGCACCACAGTATCGGGATGCACTCATTCAGCTTTAAGGGGCACCACAGTATCGGGATGCACTCATTCAGCTCGCCCATTCCCTCGTTGTATGTGCTACAGCGCGTTTGCCAGCCAGCAGTACTCTCAAGCCATCAGTACTCGCCATCCGCACGCCCCACCCAACTGCGGAACCCAACCCCCACCCCCGGCAGGTGCTGGGGCTGCGCAGTGGGGCGTGCGGATGGGTTGCGCAGTTCGGCACCCTCTCAGGGCAGGCGACAGAACAACTCTGACATGAGCGTCCCGAAGTTCCCGTTAGTTCAGCATGCACAGCGTGTGTGTAGCAGCACCGTGCGTACTGTGCGGTCACTTCACTCAGCCCTGGTGTCTCCACTGCTGCCATGCAAGCACGTTTGCACGTGCACGTCACCCGCCGCACGTTTCTTGCCATGCCGTGCCGCAGATTGTTGCTGAGGCAGGAGAGTGTCAACTGCCCTGAAAAGCCAGTGGGGAGCCTACGCTTTGGCTGGATTTGCTCGTTGAACCCAACTGCTGGTCTCAGGCCCAATCTGCTGCTAGGCCAGGTCAGGCTAATCAGGCTAATCTGCCAGGCCCGGTGCAAGCCGCGCTCATAAGCTCGGCGAACCTTGCCATGTTCACCAACTACTCTGTTTTGCTGTTTAGCCTCGATCCTGCTCGAGAGCGCTTCTGACACTCGCAGCGTTTGTTCCGCGTGCGCCAGACTCAACAACCAGGCTATATCGGCAGCAAGGCGTCAGCGGCACACCAGGACAGCAACCCTGGAGTTCACCAAAGGTGGGTCGACCGCCGGAGCTTTGCGATTCATAGTTTCCCTCACAGTGCACTTGCTTGCACAACCGCAACTATTGCGCCCGCCCGTTCTGCCACAGGCCAACCGCACGGTTGTGGCGTTTTGTGTATGTTGAGGATATCATATCCCATGCTCAGAGTACAATAGTATGCACACGCTCATCCCGCATTCCTCCCCCCCTGCGGCCTTGGGTGTCACATGGTTTGTCAAGTGAAGAACACATGATTCGAACGTCCAGCACTTTCCCAGCCAGGCTCTGAGTTCTCAGCACTGTGATGCAAGGCTAGCGCAACACACTTGTACATTTCAACGTTTGGTTCTGTGCACTTCCTGCAGGTAGCACTTCCGTAACTGCTGGCTGAAGCTAAACTGTCCAGTACGCTGCCCCGTCGACGCTACGGTAGCCCCTGCCCACGTGGAAGGATCATCAACAGGTGCGTGAAACCGGGACCCAGTTTGCCTTTGAAGTGTGCTGTAGTTTTGTCCTATAGCTGGGACTGCTGGTTCTCAAGGAGGCTGGAGGTCAGGCTAGGTCGGGGGGGTCTGGTGCATCTGCTGGAAAAGTGCGCAAACCTGCACGCCGCTGATCAGGAAAATGTGCCGATACTCTACTGCAAAGATTGAAGCAGCAAGTGTAGTGTGGGAGGCAACCTGACCTGGCGCTGGCGCCGCCATCGCCACACACAACTGCTCCACGACCAACGCACAGGCGTGCAGGAATGTGAACATGAATGTGAAATGGTTATGGGAACCTTGACAAGCCTACGCATAGTAAACCTCATACAAGCAAACCTGGCGCGCACTCGGAGCGACCTGAGGCACCGCCGCTGAAGCACTGTGTATGGGAAGCACAGCATGTAATCAGCACATGGTGGTTTCCCCGCACAGGTGCAAAAGGTTAAGCCGTGTAGTGTGTCAAACATAACATTACATTCATGCTGCTAACTTAGTATGACAGCATTTGCACCTACAACAGTTTGCATCTGGTGTGGACTTGCATCCGGACTTGCATGCAACGATCCAATCAACTGGCGAGCCGACGCTCCTATCCCGACACCACCATCTGTTTCCGCATCTGTATCCCCATCTGTATCCCCTGCTGCATCCCCTGACTGTCAGACGGTGTAGGCACAAGCCAGCCTTGGTCATCTGGTCGTGGGTCCACATGCTCGCTGTAAGCGCTTATGCATACGTTCGCTTGCTTGTATCACCTGTAACCCTATGCGTATGTCCCCCCCCCCC
>BDDA01000065.1:101034-141112 GCA_001662385.1 Chlamydomonas asymmetrica
AGGAGCTGGACACTGGGAATGACAGCAGCAGCCCGCAAGCGGAGTGCCTGTTCGACAAGCTCCCAGTCGCCTTGCTGGGGCTTGTTCTCAAGCCGCGCCTGGTGCACAAGGGCATGCGGCTGGTGTGCAAGGCGTGGCGTGACGCGTATACAGAGGGAATCGTCACGCTGCAGACCGCACCCGCCAGCTGGCCTTACCCTGCCGGCCAGCCGCTTGCGGCCTGGTGTGTGGGCCTCACCACCATCAAGCTCAACACAGACCACATCACGCCGGAAGGGATGACGACCGCGCTGGATTGCTTGCGGCAGTCCACGCACCTGGGCAACCTTGCTTGCTTGGACATCGTCATGCCCGGGTGTGAGGCCTGCTGGGTGGCCTTTGCGTCGCTCTTCACGCCCTCCAGCACGCACCTATCCAACCTCCGCTCTCTCGGCCTCAAGGCGCCTTATGCCGGCGGCGGCGCAGCGATGGCAGTAATCGCCTCCGCCCTACGCTGCCCTATCCTGTCAAGCCTGACAAGCCTGGACCTGGCACAGTACTTCTTGGAAGGTTATGGCACTATGAACGCGCTGCGTGCTTCGCTGCCCCCGTCCGGCTTGACGCATTTGAGCCTTGCCGACAGCCAATACGAACATGGTGGCTGGGACGCAATGGCAGCTTCGCTTGCGGACGTGGCCGATATAGTGCATTTGGAATTGGCAGGCTGCTTTGATAAGCCAGGCAAGGATCAGCTGCTGTTGGTGCCACGCATAGCTGCTTCACTCACCAGCCTCGTCCTGTACGATGACATGGAGGAGACGGACGACGCAAACACAGAAGCCATCTGCAGAGCTCTGCAGCACACGCGAGTGTCGAGCCTACGTGAACTCACCGTGACGGCGGGGCCCGCTTGCCTGAGAAACGATGCAGTGGCCGCCATGCTGCGTAACTCTCCACACCTGCGCCTGACCAAGCTGGATCTGTCAGGCCTGGAGATGTATACACAGGGCTGTGCGGATATGGCCGAATGGCTGGCGGGGGGCACTCACCTGTCCGGGCTCATTGAGTTGCGCCTGCCAGAGCTTCAAGACAGGAGACAGGCAGAGAGAGAGACGGCCACCACCATGATGCTTGCCAACCTGGCAGGCGCAACGCACCTGAGCAGCCTCGCTGTTCTAATCCTGGGACGTCGTTGGGAGGTGCCGGGGGGTCCCGCCATGGACGCGCTGGCGTTGCTCCTGGCAGCCCCGCACATCTGCCGGAGCGTGAAGCGCCTTGAGCTGAACAACCTCTGGTTGGATGACGACAGCGCCACCCAGTTGGCCCAGCTGCTTCGTGACGAGTCCCACCCGCTGCTGCCTGGCCTGCAGCACCTGTCAGTTGGCACAGACGGATACCGCCTTCGCTTTCCCGAGGAGAGCGAGCGCATCAACACAGACCTGGCATGCGCAGTGCTGTCCAATCCGGCACTGAGCAGCCTAGTGCAGCTGGAATTTTGGGGCTTGAGCCTGCAGGGCATTGAGGCCATAAGCAGTGTGCTGCCGTCTGCGCGGCACCTTTCTCGCATCCAGCAGCTGGACCTTCGCGACTGCTTTGGTGCATTGGATCTCAGCCTCAACGAGTGTCTGACCACCTTAGCGTCCGCGCTTCGTGTTGCCACTGCGTCGTCTTGCCTCCTCAACATCAGTGGCTGGTGATGGGCTTGCATGTCGGCCACAGAGCAGCTGGTTGATGCGCTTTGAACGGTACTGCACCTGGCGGGGGTGTGCGTGCAAATGGATGCGTGAGCGTGTGCCGCCAGCACGTGGACGGATGCGTGCCGTGCATCAGCGCACCTGCAGATAGAGTTTAGCTGACAGGGGTGAGCCTAGGCATGCAGGTGTCAGCTTGCGTGCGTCACGATAAAAAAGTGGCCAGTAGGCTCAATGCACCAGGGGCGGTACATATGCCTCCTGCGGTACTTCACAAACTGTTGTCGCAGATTGTATTGAGGAATGGGGTCTGAATTGAGATGGACAGCACCACAGCAGCAGTCTCTTTCTTTGGTCCGATGTATCCGCCCGTACGGTTATGCCTTGGTTCACCTGTGGTCTCGCTGGCCGTTGGGGGACGATTAGTCCCCGGTCAGGCGACGTCAGCTACAGGTTGTGTGAAGGGCCTGCGTGTTGACGTATTTTTCCCAGCAGGTGCTGCCCATCGCGCTTCTCATGCAAGCATGATACCATCACGCTGCGGCTTGTACGAGATAGCCTTACTATCGTTTGGTTGCTCTGGGGCGAAGATTTGATTTGGACGACTGCCCTGGGACCCTAGTAGCTTCTGGAGTGCACCGCTGTCATCCGTGATGGTACTGTGATGCGGCAGGGTGCAGTGTAATGCCGTCCTGCCAACCCGAGCTTCGAGGGGCTACCGTACCGTGCGGATGAATGCAATTGCAGATGGAGCTGTGCACAGTCCCAACACTGCATGCCGTCGACACTGCATGCCGACACTGCATCCCTTCCTTTGCTTTGCCTCCCATTACTGTGTCTTTCAGACACTTGACTGAACATCGATGCGCTCCAACCGTACCTTACCACATGGAGCTGCTGTCCATGTCTCCCCCACTGCGCATGCCTGTCTGACTGCTGCACCCTAGTTGTGATTGTGGGACCCATGACAGTCCCGTGTCCGCCTTGGCTGTGCTCCAAACTGGTCGCACGAGCCAGGCATGAGACCCAGATGTGCGAGCGTCCGCCCGCTGACATGCGTAGAGCCAGGCTGACAGCGCGGCGTAGTGTTTGGTGTAAAGCGGCGATGTTGCGTTTCAGGGTTTGATTCACCGGTATGCGGCTTTGCGTCACAGGGTGGTGCACGCAGTGCATTACAGCATGCACGTTGCTCGTTCGGCTGGAAGGCAGTGCAGTACTGCACTCATCCAGCACGCATGGGGTGTGCTGCTGCGCTGCCCGCACACACACGTGATCCCCAAGTCTTTAAGCCTCAGCCCGTAAGCGGCAGTGGCGCTTGCACGTGGGTGAAAGGGCTGATGGTCATGCAAACGCCAAAAACATTGATGGCCATCACCCAACCAAACCCGCAGCACCAGCGTGGCAGCACATGCGCCAAGGCTTGCGTGCACTATGCACGCCCCATTTGGCAGCCCAACGTGGTTGTACAACGCCGGAGTTCAAAATGACCATTTGGACATGCCTGCTTGCAAAGCCTGCACACATTGCGCTCAGCTTGGTCCGCCCATGCACTGTCACAGTGACCCGGCCGCCGCCTTCATTCCCCAGTCCCCACCACGCAGCCTTGGCCACCCCATACGCATCGCCCTTAAACCGAGTGTGAGGATGGGGAAGCGTTATCATTGCCAACTGTGCGTGCTTGCACACACAGCTAACCTATATATACCTCATGCAGTGTCACGAGTACCAATACCACAGTTCACAAAATATGCGTACACGCCAACCAGAACCTAGCAGTGGCATGATGGTCGTTGGAATGCCCGGCAGCATGCGGCCGAATACCAGTATGCTTCAAGGGCAATAATAAGCACGTCTTGCCCCAGCCGGCATCCTTGACAGGGATGCCCGACCGACGGATTCCGATCTCGGCTTCGGAGCGTGTAATGGCATGAAAGCGAACGTGCTACATGATAACTACTATTGATGGATCAGCAAAACGTACTGTATGAAAAGGGCTCAGGAGCGATATAATGGGTAAATGGAAAGGGATTTGGCATGAGGACGGCGCGCTTATCAAGCAGTACGGTACGCACATCGCAGGTTGGGTGTTGACTGGATTGCATGAAGGCAAACTCAAAGGGGCAGCCGACCACAGTCCTGACATGGCAGGTGGGAAGACCTCAAAAGGTTCGACCTAAGTCGCAACCACAGCGTGCAAACGTGTTCAGCGGTTCATGACAGCATGTCAGCTATAACGCAGCAGTGGCCAACGGACTAGGCTCGATGGCCGCATTGAAACGGTCTTGTCGGCAAGCCGGTTGCTTAGGAGAGGTGAAGCCGCCCTGCAGCGTGCGTGGCAATGCAGCTCCACACTAGCGGCCCAGTGCTTATGGGTGCCCCACCCTTCAGCGCACGCGTGCTTGCTCTGACACGTACGAGTGACCGCAAGTCTTGTAAAAACAAAGCCGACAGGGCCATTAGGGGGCCGATCATGAGGTAGGTATTAGACAACACTGGACTCCACACACCACCTGGCAATTTTGTAGACGTGCATGACTGTGCTATCCATGTAATGCACTGTGCATGCATTTCGGCATGAGCAAAGACATAGTTATAAGCCGCACGCCCACACCACACAAAGACGGCGTCATTATCTCAACCAGGCACTGATGCCTTCCAGGTGACGTAATGTGCCATGTCAATCGATCACACCATGCAGGGGTAAAAACACATACAGCTCACACCTTTGCTTTCAGTTCACACCAAAGCATGAATGCCTCCCTGTAGGCACACTGTGCGCTGAGGAGGCGGTGCCCCTATGCGCGTGAATACCTCATAAGTATGGATGAAGAAGTCCGCAGAGTATGATGATTGCTGCTATGCAGGCACCACAGCGTTGGCGGCTGTCGCTGCCCCAGCAGCCGAGGCTGCCGCCGCCGCCGCCCCTGCTGGCGCTGGTGGGGCCCTGCTCGGGTGGGTAACCTCCGTCTGGAGTGATGTCAGCTGCGCCTGCAGGTCGCGCTGCAAGTCCACCACGCGGGACAGCTCCTGCTGTATCGCCACCATCAGCGGCAGCATCTGCACATGCACACGCAGGGCGGCAAGGAGATACAAAGCCTCAAGCATGCATGGACAGCAATGCACACGTCCCTGTACCAAGCACCAAGCCCTGCCAAGGGCCCAAAAGAATGACCCACACCACCTGCGTCATGCATGCCGTCATACCCCTGCATCGCCACCAAAAATGACGTGTTGCAGGGCGAGTGCATGGTCGTGACTCATTGACTGCATACAGTCTGTGCGTCCTCACCTGAGCCTGCATGGCCTGAGCCAGCGCGCCCGCATGCACGTCGGGCTGCGCCATGCGCTGACTCAGCACCACGTCGCCCACGTCACCCTGCGGCGGCGGCCATGCAGATCCGGAGCGGGCATCTGCCGAGGAAGCTGCATCACCCCCGCCAAGCACACCTGCCTGAACAACGCTCGCCTGAGCATCGCCGCTGACGTCGCGTGGGGGTGGGGGGTGGGTGGAGGCATCCACACCCGCAGCAATCGACCCGCCAACCCGCCAGAGCTGCTGCTGCTGCCCTGGACAGGCCGCGTGTCCCTGCCACCAGCGTGTCCTGCCTATGCGGGTGAAGGGTGCCACCCACGGTGAACGGTGCCACCCGCGTGCCCCTGCCTATGCGGGTGAAGAGTGAGCATAGGAGCTTCCGTGTGGCTTCGTACCCCACCCGACTGATGTGATGTACCTTGCTAGGGGTACCGTGCTAGGGGTGCAGCCGAGCACACCCAGCTGGGTGCCACGATGTCCTTGGCAAAATTGTACGCAGTTATAGGCGAGGTTCGCTCCGACCCCAGTAGTCGACCCGGAAGCCAGGCCTTGCACGTAGTAGTACCCCATATGCTGCACGACGGATGAGGTCTGTGTAGGAGAGCAGAAACGGCCCCATGAGCGGTGGGCTGGCTGGGGGCAACCCAAGGGGTGCTGGGTTGTTGGGAGCGTTGTGCTCACATTTCTCTACGCCAAGGAAGTGCAGTGCGTAGATGGACTACAGCACGCACAACCATTCAAACACATATATATATGAGGCCGCCTTGTAGCACAGCGGTGCTGCCGTCCACATGGTCACATACAGCCCGATGGTGTAAGGGAGCAACACGGTCACTACTGAACTGCTTTTACCAATGCAGCTCAACTATTTCAGGCAACTCTCCGTTTCTAGCACCCCTGCTCACACCAGAGCCGTACACAAACTCTGTCGTCACGCCAAAGCGCTTCACTTGTCCTTCTTGTTCTCATCGCATTCCTGAATTGCAGGACACCAGACAATCAGCGGCAATATGCAGCATGGTTTACAATGACATGCTGTTGGTTGTGAGTTGGAACAGGGGTTGCCCTCATCAAGGCACTACTAAGTCCATAAGCGCGCTTGACCATTGAGGCAGCAACCGAGTTCGAGCCACGCCTGCTCCGGTTTCAGGGTCAGCAAAGGCGTGCAGTGCAACCCTGCAGCCCATTTGAAACACAAGGCACGAGCAGGTGCACCTTCTAGAAAAACTCACCTCCTTGACAGAAATGTAAGACACTTGCGGTTTGCGGTGCTGAAGGCCGCCCACGTTGTCCTTGCCAGGGTCCAGACCGGGCTCGTACTGCGTCTGGTCCTTCTGCTGCTGAACCGTTGAGCCTATGGAGTGACAAGACCAGGTAAAAACATGCAGACCGTGACAAAGAGCGCGACAAGCAGTCTTCCGCTATGCAGGTGTCGCCAACTGCATCCCAAGCGCCAGTCCCAGCGTACCTGTGTCACTGTCCGCCGTTTGAGGGCCTGTGCCCTTCATAATTGCTCGCATCTCATTGATTCTTGCTATTGTCAGTCTGTACTTGCTATTGGCAATGACCCAGGCGTCCAGGTCATCAGACATTGCCTGCATTTTCCGCTCTGCGAGAGGAAGCAGGTTCTCATCCCGAGAACCTGCAAGCACAGTGCATGAGGCAGCACAATCGCGACAAAGGAGGCTTTGAAGTACTTCATTTGGAGCTAATGGAGGCACCGAAAGGAGCTGCAAAAAGACTGACTGTGGTCCGTGGTGGGCCACCCGTGACTAGTGGACAAACACCACAAGCAGCGTTGGCTTCGACATAGGAGGCAGACAAAGTGTAGACAAAGTACAAGTGTCAACCTAGCTCATCCCTTACGTTGAGCTTCGTCCACCAAGTCAATTAAACAACGTATCCTGCGATTGTTCAGGAGCAAGACCACCACCTCCAAAGAGGCCCTTGCGAACTGTTGCACAGCCAAGTCAAATGGGCCTGCCATTTCTGCTTTGCGTAACTTCATTTCCGCCTCTATGTCGGCAAGCATCTTTAATCGCTCCATGACGGTATGTTTCCGTTGGAAGTGCAAAGCTAAGTCAAGAGGGGTGCAGGCCTGAGAGACGTCCTCTGTCACCATGAGAATAGGTACATAGGCACAGGCTTAGAAAGAAGCAAAGTGAAAACGCACGGAGCACAGGGCACACGTCTTCAAGGGCATGCCACGGGTCAAGGGGGGGTGAAGGCTTGCGTCCCCAGCACAGTAGTGTGTCAAGGCTTGCTTAGCGAATGAAAGGGGGCAGCGACGTTGTGTTGAGCTGAGCTGTGCATCCACATAGCCCCACCGTCAGCGGGAATGTGCATGAAAGGTGTGCTCTCGTGTATGATGCTCGCCCCATGCATCTGGTAGCCCAACGGCAGTGGCTGCACAATGCCGGAGTTCAAAATGACTATTTGCCTGCCTGCCTGCCTGCAAAGCTGCTGTGCAGAAACCCGGCCGCTGACGACATTCCCCAGCCCCCACCACGCGGCTGGTGCCGTTCCATACGCATCGCCCTGAAGGCGGAGTGTGAGGATCAAAGGTGGCGCGTCTGCGATTCAAAGATTCAATCAATTCCACTTCAAATTCGCTCAGCTGCTGGCGGCTGCTCCATGCTTCAGGCAATCCTGTACCACAACCAAACGTTCACGTTCCCTATCTGAAGAACACTCTGCACTACGGCTGCAGCTGGGAAGGCCACACATCGGGGTGCGGCTGCGCCAGGGTTGAAACCTATCCCGCCGCCATGCCTTGAGGGCCATTGCGCAATACTGCATGCAACTGCATTCGGCAGGTGGCGCATGCTGCTTACCCGCATTACGTGCTAGTGATGCAGCGACGCACGCGCTCGTTCGAGTTCCATTCCGGTCTCGCATGAATACAACATATACAGGAAGACAAGTGCACAACGCATGTCAATATCACAACATGCCATGCTTTGTCCAGCCGCTGGTCACGCGGCCGCCGCCCGTCATGCTGCAATCCAACCATCCCTTGAGGCGCTTCAATACCGGCACACTCGCCTACCTTGCAATGGGAATTAATGTCAGGTGCCAACTGCGCCTGCTTGCACAGGCACCTGAACCTACCTATGTCATAAATGTATAGCCACACGTACCACAATGTCACAACACCGTTTGCTGTCATATACATACTGCCAACCAGACCCTAGCAGTGGCATGACGGGCGTTGGTATGCACGGCAGCATGCGGCCGAATGCCAGTATGCTCCAGCCACAATTAAGCACGCCTTGCCCCGGGCGGCATCCTTGACAGGGATGCCCGGCCGACAGATTCCGATCTCGGCTTCGGAGCGTGTAATGGCATGAAAATGAACGTGCTACATGATAAGTACTATCGATGGACCAGCAAACGTACCGTATGAAAAGGGCTCAGGAGCGATATAATGGGTAAATGGAAAGGGATTCGGCATGAGGACAGCGCGCTTACAAAGCAATGTGGTACGCACAGCACAGGTTGGGTTTTGACTGGATTGCATGAAGGCAAACTCAAAGGGGCAGCCGGCCACAGTCCTGACATGGCAGTGGGAAAACCTTGGAAGGGTCCACCAAAGACGCAATCACAGTGTGAAATGTGTCCAGCTGTTCACAACAAGTGTTCCAGCTTGGCTATCCGTAACGCAACAGTGGTGCAACGGACTAGGCTTGATGGCCACATTGGATCGGTCTTGCCGGCAAGCTGGTTGCTTAGGAGAGGTGAATCCCCTGCAGCGTGCTTGAAATGCAGCTTAAAATTAAGGGGCATGAGCTGGGGCAGTACCTAGTCGGGGGGGATGAAATTTTCTAAGTCAACCAGCACATTTCACATTTGAGAAAACCTGCACAAGTGCCTTGTACATATTAGTAGAGCCTGCACATAACACCTTACGACACCACTGTACATGATTCCCGAGTCGCCACCCAACCTAACCGCACCCGCCATGGGTGACGTGCGTTGGCTCAAGAGTGAAGGCTTACACCGTGTTGCAGTGTTGCACCTAAACTGGACTGACACTGTATACAAGCAACTGTGCACAGCAGGTTTCCTGCCTTCCCAAAGCCCAAAGCCCCAGGAGCAAAGCACAGCAGTCCGCCTTGTCCGCCTGCCTGCTCAGTTCGAACTGGCTCGCGGACAAGCGCCGGAAGGGGGGTAAAACAGTTAAGGAAGTACAGCCACAACTGCTTCGTGAGTATTGACCCTAGGCTCCTGCGTTCCACGCAGCTGACCAAGCGTTTGGGAAGTCAACTTGGGTCAACTGGGTCAGCAGCGCAGATCAGCTGCCAAAACCAGCAGCAGCGGGACGAGGAACACATGAACAGGGAGCAGGCAATTGATATTGCTGCAGACCCTGAGCTGTGAGCACTTCGCTAGGGGTCTGACTTGCGTGCGCCGTCGCCAACGCCCTGAGACGCGTGCAAGCCGACCGAAATGGTTGCAGACATTGGGACATCACCTGCGCTGGCTTTACTGGTCTATTTACAACCAGGAGAACATTGTTCGTTCTTGGTGACTTGTAAAATTTTAGTATGCAGGTTGACTTCCCCCCCGACTAGGTACTGTCCCAACTCGCCCCACTGCTTGCGGGTGCCACCCGTCAGTGTGCGCGGGCTTGCTCTGACAAGCGCATGCGTGCAGGGCGACTGAAAAGCTTGTCGTAAAGCCGACATGGCCGCCCAGTGGAGGGCCGGTCATGAGGTAGGTGCGAGGCACCATGGGACTCCACACACCACCCAGCAAATTGGCAGACGTAAATAATGCAGGAGAATGCGCTAGCCATGTGATGCACATTGTGCGTACACATTTCGGCACGAGTAAATACACGCTTATAAGCCGCACGCCCGCACACCACACAAAGATGGCGCCATCGTGTGAACCATGCACTGATGCCTTCCAGGTCACGTAATGTGCCACATAGTCAATCAAATCATGCAGCGGTCAAACACATGCAGCTCACGGCATTTGGTGCATGCACACCAAAGCACGTTTGGCTCCCTGTAGCCAGAGCGCAGGTATCTTCGCTTGGAGGCGGTGGCCCTACGCGGGGGAATAGCTGAGAGATATGGACGAGGAATGCGAGAGAGAAGATGAGTCGGATGAATGCTGCTCTGCAGGCGCCGCAGGGTTTGCGCCTGTCGCTGCCGCAGCTGCCACAGTTGCCGAGGCAGCTGCCGGTGCTGGTGCCGGTTCTGGTCATGGTGTTGGTGTGGGCGTGTTGGCGCCTGACCTGTGTGCCCTCCTCAGGTGGGTGACCTTCCCCTGGAGCGCCGCCAGCTGCGTCTGCAGGCCGTGCTGCACGCCCACCATGCGGAACAGCTCCTGCTGCATCGCCACCATCAGCGGCAGCATCTGCATATGCACACGCACACGCAGGACAGCAAGGCGATAACGAAGCCTCGAGCACGCATGGGCGCGAACGCACATGCCTCAGTAGCGACCACCAAGTCCGGCAACGGGTTGACCCACATCGCGCTACACGTACTGTCATACGTGCATTAGTGAGTGCATCACTCAAAAGAACATTTGCAGCACGTAGTGCATGGCCGTGCCTCATGGACTAAACACATGTTGTGCATTGTTAATTTGTTATTCACCTGAGCCTGCATGGCCTGGCCAAGCGCATCTGCAAGCGCGTCGGGCTGCAACATGCGCTGACTCCGCACAGCCTTGCCCGCATGCCCCTGCTGCGATGACCAGGCAGATCCGGAATGCGCACCGCACAGGAAGCTCCTTCCGCTGCCAATCGCTGCCGTTGTTGTTGCTGCTGCTCGTGCTGGACAGCAGATCGGGGTGGGCGTGGGGGTGGTGGGCAGCTGGGCGGAGGCGGCCGCAGTGAGAGCCGCCGCCGTCAACGCACGCTCGCTGCCCGCCTGTGCGCCATCAAACACCGCAGCAACGCCACTGCCGCCGGCCCCACTAAGGCTAGTGCCGCGCGCAAAGTGGTTGAGGCTGTATGAGCGAGCTGAAATGTCCACCAAGAACTCCCCGCCCGCTGCTGCCGCTGCTGCCCTTCCCGCAGCTCTTCTAGGCAGCACCAGCCCTCCACCTGCGCCGGGTTGATCCCCCTGCTGCTGCTGCTGCTGCTGCAGCATGGCGTAGGCGCCAGCAAGGCTTCCAGCTGCGGCAGCTGTGCATATGGCCAGCTGCATCACTCCCGCCAAGCACACCTGCCTGAACAACGCCAGCCTTGCCGTTGACGTCGGGTGGACGGCGGCTGTCAGGCGTATGACGTGACGCCCTCCCGGCCAATCCCTCCTGGGCAGCTCTCCCCCTCCTCCCGCTGCCGGAACTGCAGGCTACTGCCACCCCCCCTCCTCACACCAAAGCACACGCCACACACGAACCTGAGCTGTCGCCGCGCGAAACCACTTCACTTGTCCTTCTTGTTCTCGTCCCATTCCTGATTGCAGGACATCACACGGAGTCGATGGCAACACAGCATCCACAAGCTCGCTTAACCATCAAGGCAACACTCGAGTTTGAGCCACGCCTGCGCACGGGTTGCATGCAGGCTGCCATGCCACAGTACAGCACCAAAACCTCTCCAGCATATTCAAAAAAACATGCGCGAGCATGTGCGAAGGTTAACACAAATCAAGCTCGACAAGGGACAGCACCAACAGAAATCCAAGGGACACGGCAAATTCACAGAGCTATAGTGCACCTGGTGTTTGCGGCAAGCATATATAAGCGCCAAAAGTATGAAACAAAGTAAGGAGTCGCGGGTGTACTCCGGTTTTACTGTCAACTAAGGCAATCACTCCACAATGGTGCAACTCCTGCAGCCACCAAGTGAGAACCGTGAAACACAAGGCAACAGGAGGTGCACCTCACAAGAATAACTCACCTGCAGGACAGACGTGCAGAATGCTTGCTGTTTGCGGCGCCCAAGGCCGGCCACGTGGTCCTTGCCAGGGTCAATACCGGACTGCTGAATCGTTGAGCCTACGGAGTGGCAAGACCAGGTCAGCATACACAAAGCGTGACAACGAGCGCAACAAGCACGCTTCCGTAGGAGTCGCCAATAACATACCTTATGAGGGCTACACGCACCATGCTTCAGCATGCGTACCTATGTCGTCGTTGTCCGACGTATGAGGGCCCGCGCCCTTCATCCTTGCCCGCATCTCATTAACTTTCTTTACCATCGTGGTGTATTTGCTATTGGCCCTTAGCCAGGCGTCCAGGTCATCAGACCTTTCCTGCATTTTCCTCACAGCGAGGTCAAGCAGGTTCTCACACTGAGCACCTGTAAGCACAGTGCATGAGGCAGCACAGTCATAACAAAGGAGGCTGAGCAGTATTTCAACTGAAGCTGCTGGAGGCACGAAACGCTTTGCAAGAATACAGCATGTGGTTCGGGGTCGGTGGAAGACCATGCAAGGTTGGCACCGACGTTACAAGCAGCTTTGATTTCGACATATAAGTCTCAACCTAGCAAAAAAAAACCCTTACGTTGAGCTTCTTCGACCAAGCCAACCAAACAGCGCATCCTGCGATTGTTCAGGAGCACGACCAGCAACTCCAAAGAGGTTCGTACGCGCTGATCTGCAAGGATATCGGACAGCTCTGTCAATTCTGTTTTGCACAACCTAATTTCTGCCTCTATGTCGTCGAGCATCTTGTCTCGCTCCATGGGGCCAGACCAGGTTTGTACACCGTGGAACGTGCAAAGCACGCAGGAGAAAAGATAGAAGATGTGTGTATACAGGCTGAGAGTGAGAGGTGTCCTCTATCACCACTAGGTAGCTCGCAAAAACGCATAGGATGAGGAATGTCCTTCAGTAAAGGGCTTCAAGTTGCACAAGTACACGAAATCTAATTGGGACCCCTCTTATGGGCGTTCCTCTGGCATCGCCCACGCTGTAAAACAGACCGCCAAATCACGGCTACAAAAACTATAGGTTGTAAAACTACCGTTAACTCGTGCGTGGGCATACCTGCGCCCTCTCCTTGGCGCACAGGGTTAAGGCCAACGGAAAATGATGGTCAACGTTTCTTGTGAACCTTGTGTGGTGCAAACCCGAGCCCGAAAGTTGCCCAGAACGTTTAGACGACCTTTTAACTGGAACCATAATGTTTTGCAAGTGTGCTTTGGGAAGTATGGGCAGCTTTGCCGTGTCACACTTGCAGGCGACCTGCGCGCTAGGTTGTGCCTGATGGCTGTCCACGAGTCTTTAAACATAACGCTAAACATAACGCTAAACACACCGCTAAATATCTTATGGCCTTGCCGATCCATCCTCAATCCATCTACACTTGTGCACGAATAATTTATTCCAACACGCCTGAACACGCACACCGCCATATTCATCACGCTATCCAAGCAGGTGAGGGCCTCCGTGCCGTGCCTGCTTTGCCTAACGCAAACTTTAAGACGCATTACTGAACATCGATGCGCTGTGCAAACCGACTCCAAACCATCCACACACCCTGGACCCGCTGATTTGGCCACATGCCGGTGTTGGTACTGTGTTCGCGCAATTTTCGCGCAACCGGGTGCGCCACTGCGCTGCCAAGTGATAGCAGGGAGTGCATCACTGGGCAGCGCATTGTCGCGCGTGTGCAGCTGAAAGACACTGCTGCACCCAGGAGTCAGCACTGATTGGTGACTGCACACACGTGATTTCGCGTCCCACCCCCCAAACCTCGAGCAACGATGGTGATTGCATGGAGGGTAAAATGCTTGTGGCCATTACCCATGGCAAAATCCTTTACGGCCATTGCCCAACCAGGCCAGCTGCACCAGCAGGGTGGTATGTGCGTCAAGGCTTGCATAGCGAATGACAGGGGGCAGCGACTATGTGCATGAAGGGTGTGCTCTCGCGTACGATGCTCGCCCCATCTGGTAGCCGAACGGCAGTGGCTGCACAATGCCGGAGTTCAAAATGACTACTTGCCTGCCTGTCTGCCTGCAAAGCCGCTGTACAGAGACCCGTCCGCTGACTACATTCCCCAGCCCCCACCACCCGGCTTCTGCCGTTCCATACGTACGCATCGCCCTGAAGGCGGAGTGTGAGGATTATGGGTGGCGCGTCTGCGATTCAAAGATTCAATCAATTCCACTTCAAATTCGCTCAGCTGCTGGCGGCTGCTCCATGCTTCAGGCAATCCTGTACCACAACCAAACGTTCACGTTCTCGCTCTTGAGGAACACTCTGCACTACGGCTGCAGCTGGGCAGGCCACAAAGCGGCGTGCGGCTGCGCCAGGCTTGAAACCCTTCTCCGCCATGCCTTGAGGGCCATTGCGCAATCCTGCATGCAAGTGCATTCAGCAGGTGGCGCATGTTGCTTACCCGCACTAGGTGCTAGCAATCCAGCGACGCACGCGCTCGTTCGAGTTCCATTCCGGTCTTGCATGAGTACAACATATATATGAAGACAAGTGCACAGTAAGGGTCAATATGCCATGCTTTGTGCAGCCGCTCGTCACGCCGACGCCGCTCGTCACGCCGCAATCCAACATTCCCTTGAGGCACTTCAGTACCGGCACAATCGCCTATCTTCGCAATGGGAAACGATGCCAGTACCAACTGCGCCTGCTTGCACAGGCGGCAGGACCTACCTATGTCACATAGTGCCACACGTACCACAATGTCACAATACCGTTTGCCGATCATATGCATACCGCCAGCCAGGACCTAGCAGTGGCATGACGAGCGGTGGTATGCATGGCAGCATGCGGCCAAATGCAAGTATGCTTCAAGAGCAATAATAAACACGCCTTGCAAGGACGACAATGCCCGGCAAACGGATTCTCAGCTCTGAAGCGTGCAATGGCATGAAAGCGAACGTGCTACATGATAACTACGTGAGGACCAGCAAAATCGTGTAAAAGCTCAGGAGCAATACAATGAGGAAATGGACCGAGAGTTGGCATGAGGACAGTGCGTTTGTCAAGCAATATGGTATGCACAATGCAGGTTGGGTTTTGACTTGGCGTTGCGCCGCAGGAAAGCAAGTGTCATGAGGCAGCCAGCCAGGGTAGTCCTGACATAGGAGGTAATGGAAGACCGCTGAAGGGTCGACTAAAGCCGCAATCACAGCGTGCAAACGGCTTCAGCGGTTCATGAGAGCGTTTCAGCTTTACAGCCATTCATAACGTAGCAGTGGCCCATCGGACTAGGCTCGATGGCCGCATGGAAGGGTCTTGTCGGCAAGCCGGCTGCTTAGGAGCGGTGAAGCGGCCTTGCAACGTGCTTGGCAATGCAGCTTCAAGATAGTGCCTCAGTGCTTGTGGCTGCCACCTTTCAGTGCATTCGTGCTTGCTCTGACACGGGCATGCATGCATGGTGACTAAAGCACTTGCCATGAAGCGAAGCCGACAGAGCCATCAGGGGGCTGAGCAGGTACGTAAATAATGCAGGAGACTGCGCTAGCCATGTGATGCATTTTGCATGCATTTTGGCACATGCCTGTAAGCCGCACGCCCACACACCACACAAAGACGGCGTCATTGTCTCAACCAGTCGCTGATGCCTTCCAGGTGACGTAATGTGCCACGTCAATCAATCACACCATGCAGGGTCAAAACACACACAGCTCACAGCTTTGTGTTCAATTCACACCGAAGCACGAATGCCTCCCTGCAGACATCCTGTGCGCTGAGGAGGCGGTGGCCCTACGCGGGGGAATACCTCAGAGATATGGACGAGGAATGCGCGAGAGAAGAAGAGTCGGATGAACGCTGCTCTGCAGGCGCCGCAGCGTTGGCAGCTGTCGCTGGCGCCGCAGCGTTGGCAGCTGTCGCTGACACCGCTGCCCAGGCTGCTTCCAGTGCTGGTGCTGGTGCTGGTGGGGGCGCATTGCCGGCTGCGTGTGCCCTCAGGTGGGTAACCTCCCCCTGGAGTGCCGCCAGCTGCGCCTGCAGGCCGTGCTGCACGCCCACCATGCGGGACAGCTCCTGCTGCATCGCCACCATCAGCGGCAGCATCTGCACACACAAAACAAAGACAGCACCGCGATGACGAAGCCTCGAGCACGCATGGACTTGAATGCTCGTGTCCTTGTACCAAACAACAGGCCCTGCCAAGGGGCCCAGCGCGTCTGAAAACATGATCCACATCACATGCGTCATGCATGCAGTCATGCCTCTGCGTCATCACTCAAAGGATGTGTTGCGGGGCGAGTGCATGGTTGTGACTCATTGAATACGCCAGTACGGTACATACATGTCATGCGTCCTCACCTGAGCCTGCATGGCCTGACCCAGCGCATCGGCAAGTACGTTGGATGGTGGTGGGTGCGGTGGTGGGTGTGGTGTTGGGTAGCTAGGCGGAGCCTGCCGCAGCGCCGCCGCCGTCAGTGCGTGCTCGGTGCCCGCCTGTGCGCCATCAAACATCGTGCCAGCGCCACTGCCGCCGGCCCCACTAAGGCTAGTGCCACGCGCAAAGTGGTTGAGGCTGTATGAGCGAGCGGAGATGTCCACCGCAAACTCCCCGCCCGCTGCTGCCGCTGCTGCCCTTGCCGCCACCGGTTGCTTGACAGGTCCTTGAGGCAGCACCAGCCCGGCGCATGCGCCGGGTTGATCCCCCTGCTGCTCCTGCTGCTGCTGCTGCTGCTGCGTGCAGACACCTGCAAGGCCCGCAGCTGCGACACCCGTACCATGGCCAGCTGCATCACTCCCGCCAAGCACACCTGCCTGAACAACGCTCGCCTGAGCATCGCCGTTGACGTCGGCTGGAAGGCCGGACACTCGAAGCCATGACGGCGGAGGCAGGGGGTGGGTGGAGGCATCCGCACCTGCAGCAATTAGCCCGCCAGAGCTGCTGTTGCCACTCTGGGCAGGCCGCGTGTCCCTGCCGCCAGGACTGCCGTTGTGGGTGAATGGTGAGGATGTTGAGGATCGAGCTGTCACAGAGGCGCGATGGGAGACATGCATGGGCAGCAGCGCGATCGCGGGTGGCATCGCGGTCGGCGAGAGCAGCGCCCCATCCAGCAGCAGGCTGTCCTGCCGTTCGGCCGACAGCGCCGCCGCCATTGCCCGGTCCGCTGCCTTCCCGCTGCAATTGCCGCTAGCAGTAATGATCGGGGGGAGCAGCAGCGGGGAGCGCGGCGGCAACAGCGCCTGATCCGAGGGGTGTTCGCCAGAGGGCGGTGGCAGCAGTGATAGTGATGACGGGGAGGGTGGCTTGGAGCGGCGCCCGCCTGCCGCTGCTGCCGGCTGCGGCGGCGGCAGCGGCAGCAGCGCCATGCCAGCACCCTCTGAGGAATTGGTCGCCGGCGAATCGTTGGGTGCGGGCGGCGATGTGTGCTGCTGCGGGCTGCTCGCCCACCTTGCCTCCCCGTGCGGTGACGACGAGGATACCGGTAGTTCAGCCGCCAGAGCTCGTGGAGAGGGAACAGGCGCAGATGTGGACACAGGCGCTGGCGGCGTCGACGTCTGATGCCGCTGCGGAGTGGCAGAGCCGCGACCTGGTAGCAGCTGGGAGGACGGGCGGTGAGGCAGCGCGGGCGCCATGGGCATGCCATGTGAGTCGTCGATGCTGACGCGGTTTCGGAGCTGTTGGTCTGCAGCCGTGTGCAGGTCCTCCTCGGACGTGTTGGGGCTGCGCTGCTGATGCCCGTTTGGGTCGGACGCCTGCCCAGGTTGATGGCGCTCGTGCTGCCCATGCGTTTGATGCTGGGGCTGCTGCGGCTGGCTGCCCAGCGGCTGCGTCGATACGAAATGCACGCCGTAGGTGGGCTCATGATCCGCGCGCTCGCCTCGTTCACCCCTGAGGGACGACTTGTGAGAGAGAGGCGGCCGGGCGTTGCTGCCCTGAGGGGGCGGCGGGTGCTGTTGCGGCAGCGGCGGCGGATACACCTGCTCACCTGCAGGCGCCTGCTGCGGTTGCACCTGCGCCTGCTGCGCTGACGCCTGCTGCATCAGACTCCTGAGCTGGGCCGTCGCGCCGGTGCTGAGCGAGTTGCGCTCAGCGGCCCGCTGCGCTGCGCCGATCGTATCCGCTTGGTACGGCGACCGGAAGTGCACTGCGCCGCCGCTCTGCGCCGCCGCCGCAGCATCCTGCCGCTTTGAAAACGCCGTCGCTGCGGCGGCGGCCGCTGCAACGGCGGCCACAGGCATTTGCGCATCCATGCCCATGCTGCCGTGACCTAGGCCTGCTGCTGTGCCCATGACACCAACCATACTGGGGTCGCTGGGAAGGCTGTGGTAGGGGTGTGTCCCGGTGCTGTTCTGGTGATCGAAATGCGAGTGAAGCGCGGAGTTGACTGTGTAAGGGTAGGAGTAGCCGGGTGGGAGCGGCGTCTGTTGCGGCACGCCGGTCGACCGGGAGGCGGCAAAGCTGAGGTGCTGGGCCAGGTTGATGTCCAACGCAAACACCCTGTGCAACATTTAACAGCACTGGGGTTTCACGTATGTCATGGTGATATAGCGGAAATGCACAGCAAGCAAACAGGCACCAAAACGTACGCTGAATGCAGGCGTCTGGGGGATCCCGAATTCAGCAGTCTTGTTAGCATGATACAGTATGTGAAGCAAATATATGTGTGTGGACCAAATACATGTGTGTGCCCTCCCTGCTCGAAATCCTGGCGTGGGCTGCATGGTGCGACCAGCAACTCCATCGCTGGCCGGTGCTTGGCATCACACTCACTTGTATATGGCCAGCTCCACCTGCTCGTGTGTGAGGTAGCGTGCAGGCACAAGCCGCATCTCCTGCGTGCCCGATAAGTCGGATAGACCCAGGCCTGCACCACCTCCACCTCCATGTCCAGCGCCCGCAATCGCTGCTGCAGCCGTTGCGGAGGATGATGACAGCGGGTTCGAAAAGGTCGCAGAACCTAGCGTGATTGCGGCGCCTGGTGGCGCCAAGCTAGCTGCAAGCTCCCTCGTTAGCGCTTGCCACTTGAGGGACACAGCGGCGCTGATCGGCTTGGCGGCTGTCGGGAAGGCGACCGCCGCCGCTTGTTGCACCTGCTTGAATGGTGAGGCCTCGGGCTGCTCCTGCTGCGCCTGGTTGTCTCCTTGCTGCTGCTGCTGCTGCTGCTGGTGCTGCTGTGGTTGAAGCAGTGGCACCGGCAGCTGCTTCACCAGCGACGATGGCTGAGTCGATAAGATGGAGCTTGTAAGGGGTAGGGAAGGCGGGAAAGGCGGCGGAGGCTTTCTTGAAGCGTCACCATACGCTGGGGGATCCGGGGGAGTGAAGCCCGGGCGAGGCACGGACTTGACGGTGGACTCCGCTGGACTGAAAGGCACGAGAAAACGCAGGACACGGGAACGTATGCGTTTAGCCCTCCACGCAGCTTTTGTATTGGGACGGCCCACAGTACCATGGGACAGCAGCAGGACAGTAATAACGTGAACAAGTGTGACCCACAGTCCTACAAAGGTCAACCAGGGAGCACTGAGGGGTTTCGAGATGTCCCATCACAGTCTGTCACGTACCCGTCGTAGCCGCCAGCTTTGGCAGCCGCCGCTTCTGCCTTCTTGGCCCTCCTCCCCTTCCACCAATCCTTACACGCCTCGATGAGCGGGTAGAAAACCGAGTACAGTGCCAGGACGACCCCCACCAGCCAGCTCCACAGCGACAACCCGATGATGAGGATGGCGCCAAACACAAAGCCGTAGAGGAACAACCCGATGATGGTGAAGAAGATGGCTCGTGGGAGGATCGCCAGGAACTGCTTGGTCATCTGCAAACGAGGAGGAGGCAGGGGCCGGTGCGCTTTAATGCGTTGATGCTGTGGAGTACCCACGGGAGCTACCCACGCCCACACGGTGACCCAAATCACCATATGGTTCGTACAAGGTGACAAGCAGACCGCACATGCATTCCATGGCGGACGGCCATGCCTACTGAAACAGGTTGCATATACAGAGGCATACCAATACAGTATGGATTCACTCATTAGAACTAGGTGGACGTGCGAATGTGCCCACTGAGCTGAAAGCACACACCAATATTCTACAATGGCAATGCATTACACAACCTGGCGATGCACGTCAGTTCCTGAAACACAACCTATGCGACCGGGATCAAGCAATCATAACAGCCGCCAAATAACATTTCTAGGCGACAGTTCTTACGTGGCGCAGGCACACACGCCTCTGTTCGCTTGCCGAGTAGCTCATGTGCATGTCGGCGTCGTAGTCAGTGCTGTCAAACGACCCGGCACCTGCGCAGCGCACACAGCCGCATACAGTCGTGAGCATGCGCGCAGCACCATTACTGCTGGCTAACGAATTGCCCAGCCAGGCAGCGCAATGCCCGGCATCCTGGTACTGTCAGCGCTCTACTTGCATGGTTGCACGGGCAGTTAAAGCGCTGCTCCCCGGTGCAGTACAGTCCCTGGTGCAGTACAGATGTGCAGTACCTGGTGCCGCCATGGTGAGTCCGCTTGAGGAGGACCGGCGCTGGCGCACGCTGGGGGCGCTCGACATGCTGCCAAACCCTGCGGTTCACAATTAACATCCAAAAGTACCCTTCAGCAACCCTTGCAACTGGCAACGAGGCATGCTGAAGCGCAAAACCAACAAATCCCAACCTTCAAACTGGCCGGTTCCCAAACTTTGACCCCCAACCCTCTACGGTATGTGCAGCATCGGAATTGCGTGTGGAGCATTAGCAGCACGAATGTGCAGGTAGAGGGGCAGCCTGCGCGTTGTGCCATACAGCGCTAAGCATCAACCCACCGTTGCACCAAAGGCCCATGCAACGAACAGGTGCCAGATAATATGGTGCAGTGCAAGATGACGCACCCACTGGCATCATGAACTCACACTCGCATGCATGCCATGTGTGCAATCATGCATGCAATCATGCGTGCAATCATGCATGCATGGGCAGTACCGGAGGAGGCCTTCTTGGACATGTGCATGCTGCCGCTGCCGTCATAGTAGTGCCCTCCACCGCCGGTGTTGCCGTGTCGGCTCCCCGCCGCTGCCCCGCACGCGGCCGGCTGCTTGCCGGCCCCAAACGCGCCCAGGCTCACTATACGGCTGAAGTTGAACGAGCGGCTGATGCTGGCGCTGATGCTGCGGCTGCGGCTGCGGGTGCTGCGGGGGGAGAGCGGCGCAGGCTCCGGCATGGCGTTGCGCGCCTGGCGGCGCTGGATGCGGGCGAGCACTCGCTGGTGGCCGATAAAGGCGTGGTATATGACGGCTACGGGGAGGTGCAGGACATAGAGGGCGATGGACAGCGCCAGCATCAGCGGCTGAAGCGTGAGCGCGTAGCAGAGCTGCGTGCATGAGGCGCAGCAAGCGGCACATGCAAGTCGTCAGCGGATGTGTTTGAATCCAGACGCCAATAACTGGTTGAACGTGACAGGTTGTGGCTTTGCAGGTCATTAGGGGATGGTTGTCCTCGCTCAAAGCTTGTCTAGCGGTGCACTTATACACACAGCGGTTTCAGTGCAAACGTGAGGTGAGCTTGCACCGACTGTCGCAGGCGGACCACCAAGCAGGATGAAGCAAAAGGAAGTGCATGTTTGTCAAGGGCAAGACCGGGCAAGACCGGGTTACGATAACCTTGCGGCTGCTGCAGCTGCTGCAGTTGCGCCCCAAACAAGGGCCCTCCAAACCCATCCACCGCAGGGCAAGGAACAGGGCAGTAGATACGCCGGCAGTACAAATGTACAAGCCAAGCAAAGGTCATACCTGCGGTACGGCGTCCCTGCCCGTGGGCAGCAGGTGGTAGTCCGGGGCGGCGGGCGTGAATCCCTCTATGGGCGGCACGCCCAGCTTGAAGAGCGTGAAGGTCGACACCTTGGGCCGCCGCCCGCCGCGCGGCAGCAGCGCCAGCGGGATCGACAGCAGCGAGTACGGCGTGCACAGCAGGTTGTGGTCCACCTGCGCATCCGGCGTCCGGCATCCGGCAGCCAGCAGCAGCATTACGTGTGTCAGCAGCAAGCTCAGCCGTGTTGGTGCACATGACATGTGTGTGTGGCATTGCATCGCGTGCGTGTGCATGTGGTTTGAAACGCACAGGAAGTCAATCAAGACGGGAAGGCCATCGAGCGTTGCCCTGGCGCGTAGCGCCCACCATTTCCCTGATGCGGCGCAGGACCGTTATCCCCCTCACCTCCCCCCCTCGCTACCCCTCTCACGGCTTGCACTTTTAATGGTTTCTCCGGTATCCCTTGTTACGGTTTCTACACACGGGCAGCGCTCCTACCTGGAACTGGTGCATGTCAACCACCTCAGCCAAATGGTACACACTCTGCGCAGCCACATCGTCCGGCCTGTTGGATGGCGGCCGCAGGCGTGGCACCAAACATGCGCCAGCAGGACAGTCAGCGTGCGAGCCTCAAGCAAAGCACGGCCCTTTGTTGCTGTATTGCAGAAGCAGGCGGGCAGGTAGGCCGCCTCCGAGCCCGTTACGCACAGCACATGTGAACATGACCCGCTTAACGCTTCGACACAGCCACGCAAGAAGGGTGCGGGTGAAGCGCTTGGGACACCGTTGCAACATCGCAATGCCTGCCTCGTTCCCTATGACAACATGCCGATGGATAGCATGTGGTTCTTGCCGTTGTCATTGTCGCTGCCCCCCAGCCTGCCAGGCACGGGCTGCAGAGCCTGCCCTCACGGAGAGGGGCAGGGACGCCAGCTTGTCTACCGCGCTACCAGGGGGCATGCAGGGGTGCATGCATCCGGGTCCACACCCTGTACCGCACCTGTACTTGTATGAGATGATGGCGATCAGCAGGTTGGCCAGCAGCAGGCCGGCGATGATGAGGTACGCCACCAGCAGCAGCGTGCCAAACAGCTGGTACCTGTGTGCGTTGGGAGTCCACAACGGCCGCAGCAGTGGCAGCAACAACAATCCATCAAGGGTTGAGAGTGCGTGTGTTTTGGTCAGGGTTCACAGCCAGCGGTCCAGGACTCGGGGGCTTCAGGAGATTCGCAGGTGCAGTCATGCGAATCTATCCGCTGAGCCTTCATGCCACATCGGGATCCATCAAGAGCGGTGGGCAATGTGCCCATGCGCTGCGTAAAGACGCTTGAGATTTACATTGCACACTGGCGTTGACCAAGGCGTTTACTGGATCTTTGCAAACGCAGTGCAGCAGGATAAAAACCCCGGACATTTGCAGGCAGCCGCACTGTGTAGGCATCAACTGGCAATGTCAGTTGGTCCATTCAGGTACTCACTGTTGAGGCAGCCCGGTGAAGGGGTCAAACGTGAACTGGCCCAGGAAGGATTGGAAGAGGGTGAGCTGTTCACGTCACGCGATAGCATCAGAACAACAAGCAGCACAACACGAGGGGCAACGTTTTGACATCACATAACAGCCGGGCAACTCAAAAGCAGCACGAAAGGACGTGAATTGACGCAGGCCGCACACCAGGCGACGAGCACGCGTGGGGCAAGGCGACCGGATGCGGACGAGCAACCCTCGAACATGCATGCACATGAGTGTACCATGGGGTGATGAGTGCATGGCTGGTGCTGACCACGCACCAGCGTCCATGCGAAGGTGCTGTACTCCTGAGGCACTGTTATGGTGGACGAAGCGCCGTTGAACACCAAGTAGAACGCCTCTGCGGGTAAGGGGAGAAGCAGCGGAGGCGGTAGGGCACACCGGGCAGAGCAGCACGCGCTGGATTTTAGCATGAGAGCTTGTACAGGTGAGAGAAGACGCGAAAGGAAGGCAGTTCGTTAGGCGTGCACCACGTGCGTGGGCGTGCATATGGCTGCATGCATGTGCCAATTAATCGATCGTCTACCGTACGACCGTACTGTACCTGCAAAGCCGCATGTGAGGACGATGAGGGGCAGCGCGAATGCCCAGAGCTCGCCAAGCATGTTGCCCACGGTGTGCAGCATCGGGCCCAGGCGCCGGAAGCGCGGGATGAGCACCAGCAGCGCCTGCGTGCAGCAAGGACGGGCGGTAAGCCGTTTCCCACATCAGAACAAGCACCCAACACAGAGCAACACAGAGCAACACAGCGGACGCACGGCACGACCCTGACTCGATGGTATTTGGCCAATCCTGAGCATTGTGTGCTTCGCAACCATAGCCATGGCCACTGCAGTCCTGGCGATCACCCGGCAGTGTACATTGCTAGCAGCATGCATAACTGAGAAATGGTTTTGCTCCCAGCAGAAACTTGCATGACCACAGACACAACCCACCACAACAGCACGCTGCCATCCTATACACTGGCACAAGGGGACCACACTGTGCCACTTGGTGATTACTGAAACAATTAGGAACCTGTGACCCTTTTGCTTGCAACTCCAAAGTCGCGCTGCTGCTGCTGCTGCTGCTGCAGATGACTCGGATGGTTCAAATGATTCAGATGATGCTGGCGCACTCACCCGGATGAACATGGGAATGGCCATGAGGGCCCACACCATGGTGTGATACGACACGACCTTCTGGCTGGGGTACGTGATCGTGCTGTTGATCACCAGCAGCCTGCACGCACAGAGCGGTGCAACGCATGGCGCGAGGTGGGAGGTGCATGTGCACGGTGTATGGTGACATGCAGGGGCAATACAGACCTGCGTGCAGACGGCATCACCTGAACAAACATTCACGAATGGAGGCATGCGAGGCACTAGCAGATGCGTACTGACTCGATGAGCACTCAGAGGCGTGTACGGGGCGCATGCAGCATGAGACCCGCCGCCAACGGCGGATGCCCGCCTGCACTGCAGAGTGCATGCCATGCACGTGCGCGCTGTATGCGACCGCACACCGCATGTTGCCTTCCGTTGACGTCAAAATGCATTCAGTGCATTTTGAGCGGCGGCGCCCATTGCTACAACAATTGCAGGGAAAACAATAATGCTGTGTGTACTGCGGCCGCACCAGTAAATGGCCAGGTAGATGATGATAAAGTCCACAAAGAGGAAGACTGACATGATGATGTTCTGCGTGAAGAACCTGCATCAGTAAACGCAGCAAAACGTTCCCACAGCCAAACACCGTGGACAAACACGGTCTGTCGCATTAGGCGTGCTTGCACTGGCGGAGCGGGCCACACAGTCGTGCTTGTGCACACACATGTCACATGCTGACATGCATGATTGGCAGTGGTGTGTATGGGAAGCAGTGTGAGGCTGACAGGATTAACAGGGTTCCACTTTGCCGGTACCCGGTTCACCCTAAACCCTGCACCTGCCCCCACACCTAGTTTAGTAGGAGTGGTGGGAAGGGGCGGGGGAAAGAGGGGCAGCAGTGAGCTTCCCACACAGTGGACGTCAGCATGGGCAATGCACTCGCGCGCACACGCACACGCGCACCTGGGATGTGCCCCCTTCAAACACTCAAGGGTTGTATATTTGGCATGTGCAGCATGTCAAACAACTGTAAGACTCATGCACCCAGCACATCAGCACGTGGATCCCAGCTATGATACAAATACGCAGTACGGTGTGTTGGGGTCTCACTTGCTCGGGTTGTTCCTGTAGCGCAGGTTGGCCATCTCAAACACCTCCACCACGGACCCCATGGAGAAGAGCATCACCATGGTGGTGCAGCCGGTGGCTCTGAGGGCACAGCAGGAAGCACAAGCGGCACGCAAGCAGGCGGCAGCAGTGTGAGGAGTGCACGTGACTGTGTGTGCACGCGCGTCCCAGCAAGGAAGACACAATCCGGGCAACCGGGAAACGATTCTGAACGGGTTGCCCGTTTGCCAGGTGTCATGACATGTGTGAGCATGTGTGTCTGAATGTGTGTCTGCTTGAGAGGGAGGTGATGGCATGGGAAGTTGCATGAACCGCCACTTGCAAAAGTGTGCATCAAGCGTTGCCAGGCCAGTGCATTGCGCAGACGTCTGCAGGAGGATTGTGGAGATACGTATACAGCGCTTGGTGCCTTACAGCTGGGCAGGGGCAGGCCAACCAAACGTGCTTAAACGTTCTGCAAGCAGCACTTATGTGCGGGCTTACTTGCGCCTGAAGGAGTGCAAAGCTGCGGGGTCGCTTGCAGAAGGGTTGGAGGACAGGTCCAGGAGCTGCATTCAGCACGTTGGAAAACGCACACGCATGCACAGGTGCACACACGGCCACCATATACACACGCCAGCGTAAGCAGGCAGGCAAAGTGGCTGCATTGTGGTTCATGGCACAAGCAAGCAAGCATCCACACGTGCTGGGCAGCAAGGAAAATCCAGTGCTCCGACACGGCATAACCCTAGTCACAAAACGTGTCCAGATACGGCAGGTCACAATAGACACCGTCCGAACAGGTACTCACCACACCATACACGACCAGCAAGCCCAACGTGCTCAGCAGGCGCATGTACCACCTGCATAGATCAGAGGTAGCAGCACATGTGAGCTGCATAAGTAGCGCACATCGGGTGCGTCTTGCGCCCCATACACCCAGGACTTGCCTAGACGTGCACCGAAGGCGCGTGTCTGCATGTGCAGCGCTACGGGAAGCAACTCACCTGCCCCTTGGTGAGTTGAAGAATGCCAGCGGCGTGAACATGGCGATGAACCACATGCGCAGGGCAGGCTCCAGGGAGCCCCCCCACAGCCACTGACCGGGGTGGCCCACCAGGCCCACCTCCCGCAGCATGGTGTACGGGAAGCTGGGGTCCAGCAGGGACAGCTCCTGGCCACACAATGCAAAGCAACAAGTGATCATGAATCATGGACTCGTGGCACAGTACATCCACGTTGTGGTACATCACGGCAAAGGCATTGCACAGTACAGCATTGTGCACAGCACGACCATGTAGCGCAGCACAGCACGACCATGCTGCAGTGTGAGTGAGAACCTCATGGCAACATCAGGAACAAGCTATGGATAAACAAACAACAACGAGGCGAAGCACAAGGAGCACGGGCTGTGTTGTGGAGAAGCGTCACACACGGCTTTCATGACTACGCAAAATGCATCAGGCACTGTGCTGGCTTACCTGAGTGCCATCTGCGACCGTGAGCTCCAAAAGCTCCAAACCCACCCTGCGAGAAGCCAACACGCAATGTCTTTGGGTTCTTTCCTGGGGATTCTGACACTGGCAGCTTTCTAGTTGAGGCCAACATTGCCCTCTGATGCGAGCTGGTAACGCTCAGAGAAGCCGCACGTAATGCCACCGCAACAGCATGGTGACGCGAATGGAACTCTAGGCAAGCGAAAAGATGTGCCAGAGGGTGTATCTGTTGTGCACGCTGCAACAGGAGGCTGCGCACATGGGCTGTCAGCACAGCAGGCGTGAGGCGCGAAACACCAGCGCCATGGGCAGCTGCGTTGCGCAGCAGCAGATCCAGGCAGGCAGGCAGACGCTGGCGCAGCAGCGCCCAGCACACCCGAACACACGCACCAGCGCTGGCGCGTGTAGCTCTCCAGCAGAGGCGACGCCATAAACTGGTAGTCCTTCACTTGGAAGGCGATGCGTAGCGGGGAGTACTGCGCCAGCGCGATGGGCGCCGGGTCCTGCAGCGGACGCAGCAGGGCACAGCACAGCACACGCAGGCGCTGAAACCCTCCATCAGCTACAGGCCAGAGGGGAGTTGGGTGCCCAGTCGGCCAGTCCCAGAGCCAGGCTAACGCATGCACCAGGGTGGCAAGGCACAGCGAACATGAAGCAAGCTAGCAAGCAAGCCACAGCAAACCCATCAATGCATCCTACCACACTACACTCCTACCACACACTCACGCCAAAATGGAGGACAAACAAAGAAGAGCAGAGCAGCGCATGGCCTTACCTGAGATGGGTCTAGGATCCGTGCAAGGGTCTCAGCCCCCGAGCCGAGGTTGGCGCTGGTGCCGTCGGCGCCGGCGAAACCGCCCGCCCCGGCAGCCTTGCCGCTGCCGGCAGCACCCGCGCCGCCGCTGCGCAGCGCCTCCGCCAGCACCCCCAGCAGCGCCACCTGCAGGTCGTTGAAGCGCCGGAAGGCTACCCGCAGCTCCGTCGCCGAGCCCGCGCGGTGCATGCGGTCTCGGAGCCGCATCTCGGACCGCAGCGCTAGCAGCAGACAGGCCACCACGGCCAGCGGGCAGGCGTCACGGCGGATGTAGTCCAACAGGATGCCCTGTTAGTGGGCAATATGCACACGCGCCAAAATGTAAGCCACAAGCAACCCAACCGCTCTCATGCCCCCTTTAGGGGACCCAGGTGATGCCGCCTGCTGACGCAGCAACGCTGGTTGTGTCCGCGGATGCTGCAGGCGGTAGGACAAGCATCAAACCTTGCACAGAGAGCTGGCTATTAGATTGCCACCCAAGAGTTGCGTTTCTGGACTTGAGTTGAGGATTGCACGAGTTGTTGGTTGCCCTGCCCACCTGTGCCCCGCCGTACGCTGCGGGTATGTCCTGCCACTTGCGCACCAGGAACTTGAGGCCGCGGTAGCTCAGCTGGCAGTTGCAGCGAGACACCTGCGTGTAGGCAGCAATGACAACCCCGAGTAAATACGGTGAGCAGCGCGCCAACCTCATGCTAGAAGCGCAAGAAACCCGCCGATATGGCCTTCCAGGTGGTTGAGGACGGTGGGGCTGTGCAGGTGTTTCGCAAACGGTGCGCCGCAGGTCGGACCGATTGGTGTTATCGCAGTCGTTGCCAGCACAAGTGCTGGCGGCAGGCAGGTGGTGAAGACCTGATAGATGAAGTTGTCTTATGAACTTATGCTGCGGTGATGCTATGGCCCAGGCACCCACCAGCAATGCCAGCATCTCCACGCTGTGGCAGTCTACAGCCAGGTCGCTGGTTAGCGGGTGCTTGCAGTCCGCCGGCGCCCAGGAGAGGTCGTGACCGGGGCCGCGCTTGAGCCACGCATCTGCATCCACACCAGTGCGACAGCAGCCAGGCACACACCATGGAGCATTTGCAGCACGTCTTGTCCGACTCAACTGCATGACGGTTTTGACATTATTGTAGGGTGCCTGCAGGGTGCCTGCACTGAACTGTGCAATGAGCCTCAGGCTGAAATCTAATCAGGCGGCAAGCCTTCACTTGAACAAACGGCCCAAACCACAACGGCCGCCTTCGTCAGTGATGGGCCAGAGTGGGGGGACTGACACTCACTCATTCACTGTCCCCAGTGGCGTGAATCGTTCCACGGCCATCACAGCCTCACATGCTTACACACGCTCAACCAAAGGCCTGCAAAGCCTCGTTCATGGCTTTGCCGCCCATACCGTATGTGCATGTGCATGGGCAAGCGTAGTGGGTAGTCAGTTGTGCGCAACAAACGGACCCGTCGCAGGCTCGGGCGAAATGCAGCTAGCCCACGATCCTACAGTACTGCACGCACCGCATGCATCTGTGCCATGCATCTGTTGCATACACCAACGCCGCCATGCACGCGCAGGCCACTGCCGCTGTCAAAGCCGCCTCACCTGACGTGAGGAGCGCTTTTAGGTCCGCCAGCCGCCCTCGCTTGGCGGCCTTGATGGCGTGGTTGTACCACGTCCCAAAGTCGGAGATGGCGTCCATTGCGACTGCGGCGGCCGCAGCGACGGCCGCGGAGCGGAAGCTGGGGCGCAGCCCCTCCTGCATGCGCAACACCACCAGGCAAGCAACACACGCAGCCCCACGGAGGGCTAAGCCGTGCAAATCTGCAGGCCAACGCTACCCTCCCAAGCGCCAGCATTGCAGCCTATACTACTGCCACACGTGATCAGTACAAGCGCTGACACTGCACCAGTACTGCAGGCTGCCGGGTACCTCGACGGCATGGACTCCCATCAAAACCATGACCTAATGCGTTCAGTGTTGGCATGTTGTTCCTTGCTGCTTGACTTGCACCTGCGAGCATCTCAGTCCACATCTGGAATCGTCGGCTTCGGCTAGAAAGCTCCAAGTGTAAAACAATCTAAATCTAAACCCTCTGCAGCCACCAAGCATGCTGCCTGTAGTGCAGCGCAGCGCGCGCCGCCTCACCTGCGGCTCGTCCTCCTCCTCGTCCTCATCCACCGGCGCCCACGCCAACACATACACCATGTCCAGCAGCAGCGCCGAGCCGCTGCCCGGCAGCCGCATCTCCTCACCCGCCTTGAACACCTGCGCCCATGACACCGTTGGCGGGCCAGGCAGAACGGCAAAAACTCAACGATGCACGGCATGGCGAACGTTGGTCCAGATACGCATTCCCTTTGCACTATCAGTGTCACATCCTTTGCCTATTTAAGCCGAGGGTTCTACGAGCTGCTCTATGAGTCTAAACCGAGAGCCCCAACTAGCTACTAGACTAAATGCTGCTTGGCCTCCCGCCCGCCCGCCTCTAAACACATCCACATTCGCACGGACATGTGCCTACTACCTCCACAGCTCCCCCATGGGGGTTGCTTACCTTCATGGATTTGAACACGCTCACAAAGGGGTCCTCGTGGTCCAACAGCAGCATGCGCGTGATGCTGTCAGTGCAGTTCTCACCCTGCTGCCTGCACAGGTAGGTTGCAGCGCAGCCACGAGCAGCGAGCGAATGACGCGGTCAAGCACTCGCCAATGCAGAACACCATTTTGAGTTTCCATGCTGCATGCATTGCCTTGCAACTGCAACACGCTCCGTCAGGGGAAGTGCGTCCTTGTATGCTATCTTGCTACAAAACGATGACTCGCTGAGCATGTCCCGTTTAAGCACACGGGGTATGCTCAGTGATGAGTCATGCTCAGTGATAGCATACGGGTATACATAGCATACAGGGACGCACTTCCCCATCTTACCACACGGCTTCACTCACGAGATGGGCAGCGCCACTTGGCGTTGGTACACGGGCTCCCTCAGCTTGAAGAAGTGGTCCCGCACCCACCTGCATACGATGGCAACAAAACGCATGCAAGACAGGGTGCACGACAGGGGGATGAGTGTCGCACGCTAAGCATTACGGAAGCAAAGGTTACATCAAACGCATGGTGCCGCACGCCTCTGCCATCAATGTGCCAATCGAAGGGCTGCAGGTTCGGTGAGTGGTCATTTGGGTCAGCACTGTAGCTGACCCAAATGAGAATCATACATTTAGTGCCGCAACTTTAGTGCTGTGGCCGACCCAAATGGGAGTCGCGTGTCCAGTGCTGCAATTGTCCGTGCGTCAGTTCTGCATGAATGCTATGTCCAAGCTGCATTGGTGGAACCTGAGCAAGCGGTCAAAACCACATACCCCGTACCACACATAAACGTGTATGTGTTAGGCGCACTCCTCCATGCGGCACGTGCACATGAACCACTACCGCCGCCACCCACACCAAGCCGGAGCGGCGTTGTGTTGACCAACCCTAGACGCACCGTGGCTCCCTCATGCACGACGGCAGCAGCATGAACACCCGTGCCGGGGCGCGGAAGCACAGTCCTACATAGGGCTGCGTGTCGCTACGGCCCCAGTCCGCTAGGCTTCCAGGCAGGTAGTACAGGGGGGATGGCAGCTGCGGGCTCATGGCCAGCAGGTAGCCGTTGGCTGGGGTGAACAGCGGGCTGCCAACCTGCCGCGTCACACAATGCGCACGTTGCACATACTGAACGCCAAGGGAAAAGGCACAAGACAGGAGGACATGGACAACGTGCACAGGCAGGCTGCAACCAGAAGGCAGCTGCAGCTGTGAGAGTGCACTCCGGGGTTGGCATCCAAGGCGACTTGCATGTACCATGCTGAAGCTGTGCAAACCCGCATGCCGAAGACCGAGCTTATACATGGCGACTCAACAGAGCATACATGGCAGCTACTCGCTCACAGCACGTCCTGACTGGGCAGTTCCAGTGCGTACTGGGTGCATGTGTCAGGCTGGGGCCACACCCCGGTAACCTAAGCTGGCCTTCGCACGACTGTTTGCTTTGGCACATGCACGCAGCCATACCTGTAAGCGCTTAACGGCAGTGTGAGGCACCATGATAGACTTCCTTGCGTCCCTTCTGTATGTGGCAAGCTGAAGTGGCTGCGTTCCCGGGGCGCCGAAAGGGCTGACAAAGTCATCTCCAACTGTGCTGCCTCCAGCCCAGCTCCTGCTTGAGTTTCGCCTCCTGTTTCCACTGCCTTTGAAGCTCAAGCTAGCGTCGCCGTCCTGACCTTTGGCTGTTGTACCCTCTGTTCCGCTTATGGTCCGAGAGTGCTGGCGAGGCAGTCCGTTTCGCTCCGCGGCAGCCAGTGCAGCAGCAAGCGAATCGCTCGTTTGCACACTGGGCTGCCTTGCAGCGCGTGCAGCAGCAACAGCTGCACGCCACCTACTGGCATATTTAAATGCCAGGCTTGCCGCATCCTGGTCGTGCAGCTCATCATAACGCGGGCCGTAGACTTGCTGCGAGACTATGACTTGCGAGCGTGACAGACTAGCCCCGCCGGAGTTTGACTTACTAGGCACGCTAACAAAGGGTTCGATAGGGCCCCCCGTGAAAGGAGTCAGCAGTGTCACCAGGCTGTGACGCCTGCTGCGACGAGGTCGGACCAACGCAGCAGGCGCCACAGCATCGTCCGCGCCCTGGCCAAAATGGTCGCTGCTTGTGCTCCGAGGCAAAGCAGCCCGCTGCATGCTTCCTGCTCTTGGGCCATCATCCTGACCAGGGAACGAAATGGCCGGACCTCTGGGCTGCATCTGGTTTCCAGGCATAACACACGCAGGGCCTTATGCTACCGCCTTGCCTCTCTGCGCATAATCTCTTGATGCTGGTGATGCCTGCTGTTCCCAGGGATTTGCAAGTCACAAACAGCACCTGGAAGGTGTGCTGCATGAGGGTCCTGCTTTACTTCCATATTCGCTGGTGAGGCCCAGGCTCACACGCGGTGACGCGAGCAGGGTTCCGAACGGCAAAGTGGCTACCTCGGCCACAGGATGTCAGAACAAGGCCACTAAACAAGAGCAGAGAACACATACAGAAATGTGTAAGCCACAACAGTCTCAGGTTTGTACAATTGAAACGGGTGGTTAGTCCGCTGCAGCATTTCTCATCCGGTGCTAGTTCAGAAGTACTAGTTTGATACCTATAACAACCTCCGTCACAGTGAAGAGCACCTTGGGTTGGTTGCAGCGTGAGGTGCACGAGCATTGATTACTGCCAATTACGCGGCCCTCGCCTAATGCACGCCATGCAAGCACAGGCCATCGAACTTGGCAAAACGGCCCAGAATGATAACCTAAGCTCCAGAAACTCCAGGCATTGCTCATGATGAGCACACAGAGACACTAACATATGGAATATGATGCTAACCACGCTCTGCAAAAATGTGGCGGCAGAACTGCCCAGCAGGCTTAGCCAGTGCTGCCTGCTGGCACACCTGCTCCTTGTTGGTAGACTGCTTTCCCTTTATTCCGTGTCCTAGCAGCTTTTAATAAACTTGCTTCCGGCGGTTCCTAAACATGGTGTGGTGTGCACCACAGCGTGTTTTGTCCATGTGCTTGGCGTTTGCCTTGGCAAACACCTTCACAACAAGCACACAAGGTGACCAAGCAGTGATAGCACAGCTGCAACAGCGGGTGCGACAAGTTGGCCAGGTCCTTCGTCGCAGCGATTTTGAGCTGATTGATCGACGGGAAGCACCAAGGAGAATTACAGGCGATGACCCAGGGTACCATATGTTCGGATATTTTGATAAGGTCTGCTGCGTTTGTGGAACTTGCTTGTATGGAGCCCACGTGCGAGGCTTTCACGTTATGGGAATGAATGCAACGCCGATTGCTACCATCGCGCACCCGAGCCTGGTTGCTTGTGCACTGATATGACGTGCATCCCTATTTTAGTGCACTGCAGTGTGTCGGTAACAAGTCCTGCTCGACACCCTTTCCCGCCAGTCCGAACACTGTGCCGTTTGAACCGTGCAGTCACCGTGGTCGCCGGATGGAAGTCTTTTCCTGGTCTCACGCATTCCGAAATTCAACCTGTCCAACCGGATTGCCGCTAACGACGTGATGGAGCTTGGTGTTGTGGACTTGCGGCAAGCCGCAGCTGACCAAACCGGCGTGTCACACTTCAGGCCGCTCCTGACGGTCGGAGCCTGGAATATGCAGCAGGGCGCAATGGCGTAAGTACGTTGTTACGATTGGTTCTGCAAGGCAGCGCTGAGGGTTTATATTGGCGATGACCATCAGTCGGACCGACAGTCAGCTGACTGTGTGGTTTCGCATGGTGCAGCTGCTGTGGGAGAATGGAAACTGTTGCAGCTGTGACAGTGTCCTGCATGCATGTTTCTTGCATGTCAGGCTTTTTACTACCGACTCAGCCCTCCGCCTCAGCCCTGCAGCCACGTCAGCTGCCATGCGCCGCTCGAGTCGATGATTACTTGTGGCCGCGCATGCAGGCAACACTCCGCTTGGCCACGCGAACAACAAGTAGATTATCTACAAAGTGTCGTAGTTTAACACGGCTCGCTCACACATGTGTCTGCGCTTTTCAACTTCGCTGAAACCTGAGTACCCGTACCACGCTAATGCTTTGCGCAGGCAGTGGCTGGGCCAGCGCAGCGACCTGACCATCGTCAACCAGCGCGGGCACATATGCAGCGCAGGCGCATCAGCCGGCGCAAGGCGCAGCACAAGCAGTGGCGCCAACGTGCGGCGTGCGCTCGCCGTCCTCTGGACCGTGCTGCAAGGCAGCAGCCGGTACGGGTCTGCCGCAAGCGGCAACAGCGTTGCACAAGACGAGGCCACAGCAGCAGCCACAGAGTCTGGCGAGTTGCTCAGCGGCTCATCGGACGGGGTCTCTTGGTTGCACCCAGCTGCAAAACCACACGGACGCAGCGCGCGCAGTTTGCACAGCCAGCGCCAGGCGCCGCTGGCGGACGCAGGCGGTGCTGGGGCAGGCGCCGCTGCCGCCCCCTCGGCTGCCGTGTGTGCGGTCGTCGTGGACATCAACAGCCGTGAGGTGGTGGAGGTGCTGCCGCTGCCAATCTATTCAATCGACTGGCAGGGCACACGAGCGCTGTCCATCAACCAGACACGCCTGTACAAGGTGCTGCCGGGGTTCGGATACGAGGTGCGTCCAAAGGCCGAGGGCTGCTGTGCACAGGTGGCGGCACTGCATTGTTTTGCGGCCATTAGTTTGGTATTGTGACTTGTCACTGCCCGCACACGTGTCAATACGTGTGTGCCGTGCACCGCTGCTAGTTGCGAGTGCGCTCCACGGCACCGTGAAAGCTACGAGTACCAGGAATGAAACAATCCAGGAAACACTCATTGCGGTATACAATACAGCAGGGTTGAATGGGTCGTGTGTTGACGAGCATCGATGGAAGTTAGGCTCTCATACGCTTTGCCGAGCGCTGCTGGCGCATGCAGCCGCAATGCTTATGCTTGCATGGCCTTCCGAAGCGCTCACCGCCACCCGTTGCCTCTTGCTGCTGCTAACCCCGCATTCCGGCCCTTCAGCCGCACGGCAAGCCGGACTGGCGCCTGCGCGTCTACGACGACGATGGGATATGGCTGACTCACATCAGGAGCAGCGGCGGCTCCGAAACCGGTTCCGGCTCCGCCGGAAGGCGCCTCGTCGTCCAGCGCAGCAGCGCGGAGCTGCTGGTCAGCGTGAAGCAGGCGTGGAGCGTGTTGGTGGAGTGCGCAGAGCGCAACGGGGGCGTGGACCCCTTCACGGGCCAGCCGTACGCGGACAACCCCAGCAAGGAGGAGCTGGAGCGAGTGGCGCATGCGCGTGAATGCCATCACTGGTAGGGTTGCATGACCGCCTGCGTGATTGGATGCAAGAAAGAGTGGCTGCATGATGAGCTGCATGTTTGGCTCTGTGATCGGCTGCATTATGGGCTGCAGCGCTCTGGGCAGCCCCATTGCAGTATCACGCACGCGTGCTGCAGTGTAGCCACCTGCCGGGAGCATGGTCGCCGATCTGCATGCTGCATGCATGGGTGTGTTGGGCTATGCTTCGGTCAATTGGTTTGCTGCCGCGCGACATACCCGTGTGAGAGAGAGAGATGTTACATGGGGAGATATTGCCTGTGGCTCAGCCCCACACCAACCAAGGCATCAGAGTCTGCCGGTGTTGCGCACAATGGTGTGATCGTCCTTCGCATGCGCATGACCCCGTGCGCCTACGGACGCGCCTCACGTCAGCGCTGTTCCCGCGCATCGCACGGGTGTGGCTACGCAGGATCAACACGCCCAGCTTCGACCGCGAGGGGCGGTACATCTCGTTCCTGTACCGCTGGGGCGGTCGCGGCTGCAAGGGCGCTGACCCCTGGATCACCTTCAGCTTCATGTACAAGGTCGAGACAAAGGAGCTCTGGCGCATCCCCGTCTTCCAGGGCAGCCACACCGACTTCGGGTGGTGGGTGTCAGTTGTAGTGATGGACTCATGATTCATGAATAAAAGTGCCCGCTGCAATCTGATGATGTAGCTGGTTCGCCGCTTGTACACCTGCAGTGGTGTGCGGCGCGCGGATTTGTGTCAGAAAGTGGGGCTATGCAGCGTGATTCCTGTGGTAACGTGCCGTGTGCGTATGATATTGGCATGTTGTTGTGCACGGCCCGTGGATTTGTGTGTGCATGCGAGCGAGCCTGCAAAGGCCCAGCCCAGCACACCACGAGCAAATGGGTTGCTGTGACAGCACAAATGCACCGCAGCTTTGCAGCACTGTGCGTTGACAAGGGCCAGGTATGGACGAGGGCGTGAATGCACCATACGCAGGCTTGTCGTGTACCCTGGGTGCTGCCGGCATGCGTTGTGAGGGTGGGGAAGGAGGGCGGTACTGACCTTGGTGGCTGTGGCTGTGCATGCGCATGTGATTTTGTGTGTGTGTGCAAGTGCATGTGCATTTGCCCGGGCTGAGGCTCGGTCCCACACGTACACGCCAGCGCTCAGGCTCAGCATGCGTTCCGCGCTACGCACATGCATCGCTGCGCTACGGAAGCCGACGCATCGCATCGCTGCCTCCGAAACCGAATCCCGTCAGTGCATCCTTTGAACCATGCGGACCATGTCAGCATCTGCACATGAGCACACACAAGTGTGTGGTGCTGTTCGCGCGTCCTGGCTGGCCTCGCAGGCATGGCACGCTGCTGGCCACTGAGCGCAAGGGCTTCTTTGAGGTGCAGTGGCGCCGGCCCGTACGCACCATCAGGCTGCCGGGCAAGGTGCAGACGTGGGGCAACAGGTGCAGCCCGACCGCGACCGCGACCCTGATCCTGCCCTGATCCTGGCTCTGATTGGCTCCGATGACGCAATCCTAAGTTTGAGCGTGAGGGCGATGATGTTGAGCGCTCTCACTCATGAGACACGGGGCGGTGGAACTGCGAGTGCCGCATACAGAGTTGCTGTTGTCAAGCGTGCCTGTTGTGGATATAAAAATAGGAGTAACATGTTTGGCCAACTGCTGCCCGTAGTACCGCCTGGCATTGCAACAGCGTGCTTTGCAGGCTGCCTGCCTGCATGTTTGACGCACAAGGTGCTGACTGGACCGGCGCTTTGCCTCGTGTGGGTGATGCACCGATGCGCGCAGCCATGCGTCGTACGCGCCCGGCAGCGGGCACTACCGCTTCCTGCTCGGCGATACCTACCCCCGGGGCGCAGCGGTACAGCGCATGCTGTACACGCTGCAGCGCACGTCACCCCTCTCCACAGCACCTGGACTGCTCACCCCACCCAGCCTCGGTAGCGGCAGCACCCAACCCGCCGCAGGTGCCGGCAGCAACGACACCGCCCTGCAGGGTGACCTGGCCCTCTCTTTGGTAGGCAAGTTTGAGAGGCGGTCGGAAGGCACGGACCTTCAGAACCGAGTGGACCTGCACCCGCGATGGGACCGAGAGGGCCGGTACGCGTGCTTTGACTCCACGCACGAACGCGGCACAGGGCGGCAGGTCTACGTCGTGCGTGCGCTCAGCCACAAGCAAACGCTCACCGACGCCGACCGCGTCGCCATCTTCTCCAACCGGGTTCGCTTGGCATCGTCCAGCGGCGGTGCCGAAGCGGATGGTGTTGGCTCCGGAGCTGGTTCCGGAGCCGGCGCACAAGTGGTTTCGGAGGCGACGCGGGTCAAGGTGGGGCTGGCGGACGCGCTCATTCCGCCACGCAAGGTGGCAGTCTTCGTGCCTGCTGGCGACTGGGACGTTCAGCAGGAGCTGCAGGCAGCTCACCCGCAAGACGCACACGACGTGGATGTGTATCTCCTGGAGGCCCGGCCCGGCGCATTAGCGCGTCTTGAGGGTAGCACGGATGCCAGCAAGCTGGGCGCCCTGCGCAAGGCAGTCAAGTCTGCCAGGGTCGTTCGACGGTGGCCTGCGGGGCCTGAGATGGCAGGCAAAGAGGCGTTTGCATGTGATGACCCCCCGCCAGGCGGCGAGGGCGCCAACGGCACGAGCGGCAGCGGCAAGGTGCAGAACGGAGCCTGCCAGGACGGTGTGATCGTGCCGGCCCTGGATTGGAGTTTATGGTTGTACCGCAATGTGCGATACGATGATCACGTGGAGTGTTTCATTAGTGATGGTCTCGGCGGCCCCGAAACCACCGATGTGCTGGCGGCAGTGGCGTGGGACGGAACACTGTTGCTGTGCGATAGCTTGACAGTGATGACAACGGCAGTAAGCAGCACTGGAAGCAGCGGCAACGAGAGCATACTCAGCAGAGAGGTCCTTGGCAGCTTTTGTCAAGAACTGGGGATCGAGTGTGCGCTGCGACCACAATGAATGACCTGACTACCTGAGACTGCGGGATCCATCAGCGTTGTCATTTGATTCACAGTTTTCTGCATTGCGGTTGGTTGTTCTGTGCATGCTTTGCATGGCTGTCAGCTATGCATGATCACAGTCAGTGTAAGCAACGCCGCGTCAGTGTCTCCAATGTGGGAAAGTTGAGCATTTGCATGCAGTGGGAGAATCCTCATGGAGAATTCCATCAGCAGGCAAGTCATGAAGACGAGGTGAGGCAGACAGCGATGAGAACAGCATCCTGAAACCAGCAACAAAGCCAACACTGGTGCAGTGGTGTGCCTGTGTGCCGGGTGCACAGCAACTCCTGCTCTGCCACATTTCCAGTGCAGTCAGCTTTCCAGCCTGATCCAACAGGGCTGATACTGCTCTCAACAGCGCATCAACAGGCTCCATCGTTATGCACTTATGCGCATGGCATTGATACTGCCTTTATCCAGCTTCTGTGCTGTGGTGTTGCAGGTGCCAACTGGATGTGCTGTTGTAGTGACAGGGTTGCGGTGCACAAGGGCTTACAGCATCCATGCGGTGAACCTGCATGCCTGCCAAAAGCCAGCTGGCCAGGTGCATGCCAAGCGGCCCGACAGCTACACAGTTGTCATCTATGTCAGGTGATTTCATGTGCACAGCAACGTCAGGAGCATGTCGGCCGAACGGCCCATGCTCCCCCCAGATGAGGGCCAGTCCACCAGAAGAGGCTCATCATCAGTTGTCACCTATGCCGCCGCTGCCGCTGCTGCAACCGCCGCCTCCCTCTCCTGCTCCGCAACCTCCTCATCCAGCTTGTCAAAGAAGCGGTGGATATCCAACAGATTCGCCCGCACCGGCATGTTGCGCGCGCTGTTCATGCACGCCCGCACCCTCTGCATGCACGCCTCGTGCCCTACGTGCGCAAACAGGTGGCCCTTGAACTTCCCCCACAGGTCCAGCAGGGTAGTCCGTTGCCGCCCGTTGCTATGCAGCGACGACAGCAAGCCTTGGGAGAGGTGCGGCAGCAGCGCGGGGGAGTAGAGGAGCTTGAACCCGAGGCCGGCGTTCTGCAGCGCCCAGTAGGGCGCCCAGTAGTTGAAGGGCAGCAGCTCCACCAGGGCGGCCCCCTCCAGCGCGAAGAGCAGCTGGAAGATGTGCCCGCCGGTGACAGCGATGACAAGGTCTGCGTCCGCAACAGTCGCAACCTGCGTGCATGCATAACGCAATACGGTACACACTTCGGTAAACTTGCAATCGCACATGCATCGGACTTGCGTGAGCACTCGCCGTCGGTACAATGAGGCACGGCCACGCACCATGATGCGCGTTGTAACGTCTAAAGCAGGTGGACATAATGCGAGCACTGGTGCTGCAGTGATGTTGGTCATGTGCGGTTCGGAGCTTGTACGTGCGGGCACAGGAGAGTTGCATCATTTGACCACGCAGGGTCGGTGGCGCATAGCAGGCGAGTTGTAGGGTCCATGTGATGGAAGCCTGTCATTATATGTTGAGAGTATTTGCTTCCCGTGGCGCCATGCAGTGTGCCATCCGTGTGTGTGCCGGGGGGGGGGGGGCGCTGGTCTGGCCGTACCTGGGCACAAAGCGATGCCTCCTGCACCTTGCGTCGCTCC
>BDDA01000065.1:142061-180892 GCA_001662385.1 Chlamydomonas asymmetrica
CCACCTCAGCAACCACCTCATCCACGTTCACCAACCGCCGCACGTCGTACCGCTCCAATACCACCACCACACGCGGCGGCCACACCGCCCGCCGCCGACCCATCAGCCGCACGTACCGCTGCCCCTGGCCTGTACTGGAGGAGGTGCCTGTTGCTGCTGCTGCTGCTGCTGCTGCTGCTGCAGCAGACCGCCTTGCAGCATTTACCCCAGAAGGGTTACTCATGCCGGCAGCAGGAGCAGCAGCAGCAGCCGATGCTGCAGCATTGGCAGCGGCGGTGGCGGCCTCCATATCGCACATGGAGAAGACAGCATGGCGCGCGGCGTGTGCGTGCTGGCTGCCCGGCAGCAGCAGCGACACCGCCATGATGGAGCGCATCAGCGTTGCGGAGGTGAAGCACTGCGTGCGGTTCTCAGTAGAGACCGGCGAGCGCTGCAAGGGCTCCTTGTTGCCCAGTGGTGCTGCTGCGCCTGCTGCTCCTTCAGGCACCGATAATGACGGATCTGCGAAGAGGTTTGAGGCGATTGCAGCAGCTGCAGCCGCCATGCGGACATCGTTCTCCTGTGGTGGCGCTGATCTCAGTCCAGGGGAGGCGTGGGCGTAGACCGTGTGGCTCGCAGCAAGCCGTCCACAGGTGGCATGATGATGCCGATCGTGTTGCGGCTGCTGATCGTCCGCTTGCTGCTGCCGCTGCCGTAGTGAGTGATACGGCAGGCCCAATGTCATGGACGCGTTCAGCGCGCGCATGAAGCCCCATGTGGCGGAGGACAGGTACTGTGGCTCAACCAGCCAGAGCATCGCGTCCGGCGCCTTTGCTTCCGTAGCTCCGGAACCACTGAACAGGTGGCGTCCGAGACCATGAGCGTGTGCGGCCAACGAGCTCCTGCCGGCGATGCCATTCCCGTTGTGGCTGCTTGGCCGAAGGCTAAGGCTCGCAGCTGCCTGCTGGGTGGCGAGGAGCGCGTCATCCCCGTCAGTGTGTTGACGCAGTGCTAGGGTACGGCGGTGACTCCGCCGTGCGGCGCTGTCCTGCAGCAAAATGCGCAGCAGGGGGTGGCTTTCTGGGTCGCCAGCAAGCGCCTGTGCGTGTTGCGGGAGATGCTGCTGGTGTGGATGCTGCTGCAGGGAGGCCTCCGAGTGGCTGCGGTCAACAAGGTCCTGAGGGTGTGGTTGACGCGCACCACGCACGCTTCGCAGCTGGCTGCGTGCACTGGGGTGCTGCTGCTGCTGCTGCTGCTGCTCCTGCCCCCGCGGCTGCCGGTGATGGTGTTGCTGGCGCTGCTGCTGCAGCTGCTTAGTGTTGGTGTCGGTGTGCTGGTGGTGGTGGCTGCTGTAGTGGTGCTGGTGGGTGAGGAGGAAGGGAAGCACCTTTTCTGCTTCGTGCGTGGGATGGCCCTTCTTATCTGTGCGTGGGCATGGAACGCAGGAGACACGCATGGTTGTGAGGGAGAGAGAGATTACATCACCCGGACCAGTATAGCCAGAGGCTCAGACCAGGACAGCCGTGCAGTGCATGGCGATGCCCTACAGGCGATGTCGCCTGTACCATCATGCGCAGGAGCCATTTGAATTCGAACAATGCACAAGGCAAGATGGACCACAGCCCACGGCATGCATTCCTGCTTTCGTGGCCCTATGAAACATCCACCCCCAAGACAAATGCCACCGTTGACGACGCCTGTGGCGGTGTTGCTGCGGGGAACGCACGTACATGAACTCACAATGGTGCGTGCCGATGAATCGGCTGTCGGCTACCATGACGTAGCCCACATGCCAGTCGGCAAAGTGCTCCGCAACTGCGGCAGCAGAGCCATTACTGCCTGCACCTGCTGCCGCCTCCGCCTCCTGCTGAAGCTCCAAGTCAGCGCACGCGCCAGGCGCGGGGTGCGGGCACTGCTGAAACACCACCGGCATGTCAGTGACTCCCTCTGCCACGCTAAGCTGCTTGGGAACGGCATCACCGTGCTCCTTCCAAAGCTCGGCATTATGTTCGTTCTTGCAGATTATCAGCGCGTCCTGTTTGGCTGTGAGGTCGCTGTTCAAGGCCCCGACGAGGTTGGGGCCGACAGCACCTGCAGGCTGCAAGCAGACGCCTTGAAACCGTGGGTGCTGTGCAGTGATGGGCTGACACTGTGCAGTCACATCCAAAAACAGTTTGGATGCTTCAAAACCGCCATGGCATGTTGTGTAGTTGCCAAGCAGAGCAACGCCAACCAGGTCGTGCCAAGAATCGCCCTTTTTTTGAAGTGGCAGTGACCACCAGCGCCTATCAGGTTCGAGGCCTGGCCAAAAGAAGCTGTGCACGGTTGCTGAGAACAAGAGGACGACTGCTGCCCCATACAGCGCCCACGCCAGGGGCTGTTCTCGCGGTCCTGTCCGTGTCGGCCATGCCAGCGCTGTGCACAGCATTTGGCACGCAACGAACATGCAGGTTGGCGCAAGTCAAACAAGCCAAGCTAGCGTTGAGCCTGTTCCCAGGCCCTCACGCAGTAGTGTGCATGGCACGGTCATGTGCACACGGACAGGCGATGACACGCGCACCTGGTCTCTTGTGCGTTCGCCAGAACCACCAGATGCCAGGCAAGCAGGACGCCATAAGCAGCACGCATAGCAGGAGGAAGACCTGAAAGCTGCTGCAATTCAGCACCAGGTATGTCACCGCTGTACACGCCCGCCCACAGGACATGGCAGCGTCGTGGCCTGCAGCGGTGCGTCCCTGCAGTTCATGAAGTACGGAAGCGTTGGGAACGAGGCTACCGGTGCTTCAAAACAGCGAAGGGCTCTCCTGCTTTTAGGTTCGTGTCATGTCTAAGCGATGCCATGGCGCGTCATGTATCAAGTTATCAAGCCATGAAGCCGATGTTTGTTGACAAGAGTAATCAGCATTCGAGTGTCATTCGAGAGTCATTGTGGTACTGGTTTCAGCCGCTGCTTTATGTGTCACACAAAAGCATGAATGTACACCGCATGAATTTTCCAAACTGCTAAGGAACCTACCAAATGGCGCATACGCACACCGATGCTGGAGTTCTCCTGCGTGGCGCAAAACTTTAGTCTGTGCCATGACACCAAACGCCTGCCAAAGTCCAGCACTGCACAGCCCCTGTTCAGCACCAGCAGTCTGCACAGCGCAGGTCTGGCGCCCAGGTCATGACACATGGCTGGCTACAGCATGCCGGACCATGCATCGCTCACCAGCTGTCACACAGGGTGATGCGTTAACACAGGGTGATACGTTACGCATGCATGATGGATTACAAGGCACCTGGCACAACTGTCACTGCCTGGCACACTTCGGGTACGAGAAAGCCTCAACGAATTTGGAGAGCGGCAGTCATGGGGCTTTTATTGGTTTACAGCATGTCGAGGCATGGACTGCCAGTCACAAGAGTGTGTGCGGGGCGCTTGGGTAGTTGGGTGTGCACACGCAAGAACACCTTTGGATTATACGAAATGCCAATACGAGGCCTCAGTACTCGAGGAAAAATTCGCGCCACCTATTGCCTTTGTCGCTCCTTTATGCAGTACAAAATGGATGCGCAGCTTGTTGCAGCAAACATTGGATTGCCTCACACAAGCCTATACTGCCGAAAGCAAAGAAGTGAAGCATGCCTGCTGGGGGGGATGCCGGGGTCCTTTCTGCCTGGTTGTAGCGACAGCAGTAATGGCCGTGCGTTGCGTATGTTGTGGCAACAAGTCGCATCGGTGGTGTGTGGGCGTGTTGTCATACGGATTTCCAAAAACAAAACCGGTACTGTATTGGTGTGGATAATTTCAAAACCTCTTCACATGCGATCGCTCAACGTCGTGTAGAGCACAAAATCTGAGGACACCGTCAGCTACTATCGAGTGCTGTGGTTGTTAACTGCAAGCACAGCAACGGATCAAGGCACAATTGCAGGGCCACACACGCATTATGATGCACCAAGAGCAAACACTCGCCCACACACACAACGGACCAACTTGTGCCATCCGGCCAGCTATCTGGCAGGGTGTTCAGCGCAAGCACAGACATGGCTAGGGCAGCGGTCAGCAGCGATGCGGCCGGCAGCCGGGGAAGCCCTCACCATCAGCATCAACTGCAAGCTCGGTGGCAGCGGCTGGCAGCCCTGCTGCCTGCCAACACCCTCTTCCTGCACACGAGCGACGGCTCCTTTCCATCACATGCGGACAAGCCTGGATTGCTCGTTACCACGATGCATCACGCATGGTGTTGCGGACGCAGATACTGTGCCGCTCGGCCTCTGGTGTCGCCGCAGGAGCTTGCTGGTGGATGAGGTGTTTGCGGGCAGTCCTGGTGAGCCAGGCCAACGCAGCCCAAGCATACACGGACTGCGTAGCGGCGGCACGCTGACAGGCAGTGCTAAGGGCGCTGGAAGGGTGTGCTCAGGCCAGCAGCAGCTTGTTGAGCGCCAAGGCATCCGAGTACTCCCTGTCGAGTGACAGCAACAGCAGCGGCGCGTGACTCGCTACCATATGTGATAGATTGCGGAATGACACTGCTCGAGCTGGTGCACAGAGGAGATTTCATCACACGCCAATGACGCGCTTGATCGGTCATGGCCATGACAGGGCGGTGTTGCACCACCAGCGTGCAGAATGCTGGTGACCTCACGCGAATTCAACCAACGGCCTGGTGCGTGCAAGCGCAGCGATTCTTGTCCTGTTCGGAACCTCCAAGGGAAGGTTGATTGTGCGATGTGCTGCAGCATGGCCATAACACCATGCAGGATTGGTGACATGCGCAATGGATTACAGAGTCTGCGCATGGATGAGCATGTGTATGGGACATGCTGGGGATATGTGCACTCGTGCAGGTGAGGGGGCCAAACGCATGTAACCTCTCCCGGCACGGTGCCTGCCGGGCACTCAACCGATCTGCCCACCTGAACGCGATGACCTTGCCGTCCTTCAGCGTCCAGTAGTGGGCGATGTTGAACGCCTGCACGCACATGCAAGACGCCAAGCGCATGCGACCAGGTCAATACCCAAGTGTGTGCGAGCAGCTCACAGCACGCTCGCCCTGATTTTGGTATTGTTGGATTTTTCCTAATCAACGTGCCAGGCTGCACCAGTTGATTATGCTTCATACAGGCCGCATGCAAGTGCAGAGCGTCGCCGCCAGGTCCAGGCATATCAGGGTGTACAGAGATGTGACCGCGTGCACGCCACCATGCAGGGCCGCTCAACGATGACGGCCTCAGTGCACATAATGACACAGCTGCGTACGATGCCGTGTGGGGCGGAGGAGCCGGGACCATGAATAGCACAGCAGCGCATAAGGTTCAAGAGCGTGTCAAGCACGAGGGCTGGTAGCACAATCACACCATCGGCAGAATGCAGCCCAAACACGCGCGCAGCGACGGGTGGAACTGCCATTAGTCAGCGATCAATGCAAACTTGCGCGGCAGGGTCCAGCTAAGCCTGTGATGGCGGAATCACACTGAAATGTATGTGTACGGGTGACATGCACTGGGACCCAGGACTGTTCCTGAGCGCTGTGCCCTTGTGAGCATCTGAGCCCTGCGCACTGCGTTCTGTGTGTTGGTCAATAATCATGCTCACCTTGACCTTGCCCTGCTTCCTGGACTTGGTCAGCGTCAGCTTGATCTGCGCGCAGCGTGCACAAGGAAGCATGTGGCGGCATCGTCACCCTGCATGGCTGCATCCTCAAACTGAAATGGCCATGCAAGCTGCATACATGCGCGCATTTTGCTTGGCATGGTGCATGCCGCATGCTGAGAGGCAGCTGGCGCGACGGTGGGTAATGGGAAATGGTGTGATGATTTCACGGCATTGAACGGTCACGTGAACACCGGACACACTTGTACAATCGCATGCTGCATGCGGGCGTGGCGCCACAGCAGGCCGCTTACCAGGTACACGGCGCTGTTGCCTGACACAAAGCGGTTGCTGACCTGCACACAGCAGGTACACAACCGGATGAAAAACGCGGACAAGCACACATGGTGACAGGCATGCCAGAACCTCAGACAGGTCGGACCTCAGACATGCCCTTGGCTAGACCGCATTGCTGCGCGTGCAGCGGGTACGCCTCACCCATGACGCACAGTCAGTGCAAACGCACCACCAACCCGTCACCTGATGGCATGTGAGGCCACCGAATGTCAAGCCAATAAATCAATTATGCGCTGGCGTGTACGCCTTTAGGCTTGGCATTGGCTAGGCCAGCCTAGGCGAATGGCAAGGCAGGCCAAGCTGCCACCGCAGGTTGCTCATGCACTTGTTCATGCAGATTAGGGAGCTGTCGTGGACTGGCGGGTGACATCTGCCACCGAGGCGGGTCCGGTGGCTTAGGGGTTGTAATGGCGCTGGTGAGCTCAGCAACTACAAGCGAGGGCCTCTTAGCCAGGTGCACTCCTGTTGGAGGGCAAACTGGGTCCCCGGCGGGATGGGGGTGGGGAATCAACACAAGGCCTGCCACATGGTTTGGTCCCAGTGCGAAACATGCCTGATGACACCAGTGCATGTTTCGCACTGGGACGTCATCAGGCAAAGCAGACATGTGTAAGTGAACTGGGGGGTGAGGGGAGGGATGCGGCATGCCGGAAAGAGTGAGTGGTGAATGGTTGGACGATGCAGGGTCGATGCAGCACAGCGATCACACACCGCTTTACCTGAAATACACGATCGGTCCGCAAAATGAGGTGCACTTTAGGGTCGGTCAGGCGGGATGCCTACGGCTCAGCAACGCCACTTCCAGGTCACGCACCTCGACAGTCGCGTCCTCCACCTTGTCGAAAAGGAACTTGGCATACTCCTTGAGGCCGTCAGGACCCAAATACGTTATCTTTGGCGTGAAGGACGAAAACTCCATCGTCTGTACATTGACGGTATGTCAGGCACCAGCATGAGCGACAACCTTGGTGCTGCTTTCACGTGTTATGCACGCAGAAACATGGCCGCACGACACACCCACTACTACTTTGAAGTACACGGCCAGGTGGAAAGGAATTGCCAGTGCAATACCTCCAGACGCAACCTGCTCGTGCGTCCTGCTTGCCCGCCAACTCACTGCGCGCGGCGAAAGCTTGCTTCCCACGTAGTCCACATCACCCTTGTTCCAGGCTGCGTACAGAGAGTCAACGGTCTTTTCCACTGGTTCAGCTGCAGGCACAGAGGAAGAGCGCATATACATGCAACTGGGGTGCAATACAGAGGCAAAGCGGGAGTTGTGCAGCCAACTACCAGAAGGCATTCGGTAGACGCACACGCACCAGGAGGATACAGACACATGCATCCAGGTACTATATGAAGTCTGGGGGCTAATACCAACCGGAAACAGCAGCAGCAGAGGCGTGGGGCACGGCTTGGGGTGAGACCAGTGCACCAACAAGTGCCACTCCAGCAACAAGGTGTCTCCTGCTGCTCTGTGCGTTGTTGCTTTCCAGCGAGCAGGTCAACACCACCGGGCGCCGAGATGCTCCAGCTCGGCGTGTCTGGAGGGCGGCTTTGGGTATCTGCTTCGACGTGAGCAGCATTTTCTCAGGATGGTCTCCGAGTGGTCAACCAATAGGAGCCACCTTATAGCTCGGTCTCTGCTGCTGCCTGTGTCGCTACTACCAGCCGCTGAACTCTGACAACGACGTCTAATAGATCAGCATGCGTATTTACAGCGCATTTGGTCCCGTCGGGAGTGGGAGTTACTCCCACTTGCCTGTGTGATGTTCAAAGCGTGACTCAGCGGTGGTTTTGGAGCTGTGTAAAGGCACACCGATCTCCATTGCACTGCTGATGCATCACCAGTCCAGCAACTCTATAACCAAACCCGGTCCGATTGAGGCTGTACCGGTATGCCCAACATGGTCTAGCAGGTATCCAGCCCAAAACACAAACCACGCAGGCCCCATGTCCAGAACGCATGGCTGACGTCCGTCACTCGTCAGTTTGCTAAGCAATCAGCTCCATAATGGCAACAGAGTCGCTGTATTCCCTAAAGCTGACGATTTTCCCATTCCTAACGGTAAAGTAGTGCGCCAACGGAATGGTCCGTGTCTCACCAGTCTTCTTGGATGTGAAGGTGGAGTTAAGCTGTGGGGGTGCACAGCACAGCAAAACAACGCAGGCAGGCAGGCAAGAGTGTGCTGATCTTGCTAGACAAGGCACCACTTGGCCGAGAACACTGGCACTACAACCTGCTAAACGAAAGCACGTAATCCACAATGTGGTTGGCACTATGAAACGAGTGTTGTGTATGGACTGTAAAAGCCTACTAATGCGCATATTCTATACTTGATAACATGACTCCAGCCTTGCTCACCAAGTATACAGCCTTATCGCCCTGCACAAACGAGTCCATAACCTGCAGTGTCACAAACGAGCAAAGCAACTGGCCTTACAAGCAAAAGACACCAATCCAGGAAAGCAGTCCTCCTACACTATCATCTCTCCTTGCAGCCTCCGTTGGGCACACCCAACCGTCCACGAGCGCACGCCCATGGAACGCCCAATATGTGCCACGGGCCCAGGTTTGAGGCAGGTCTCTGGTGAACCGCGTGCATAATACTATTTCAATTGCCAAGCACATAGTCTGCGAGACCTCTGGCGCACCGTTAGTTGGGGCGAACCCTTTGATGCCACGAACGCCACAAACTGCTTGAACCCTTCAGGGCCCTTATACACTGTCTGCGGCGTGTACTTGGGAAACTCCCATACCTGAAACCACCGAGGAGCAAAGTATGTGTTTAGGGCTCGCCAGTTGCACACTGCAATTAAGCGTCAATAAATGGACGAGAGTGGGTGCCAGCAGCCACACAAACATGCACGTGCTCACCGAGTCCGGAGCGACGTTGCTGAGGGCGCCAGCAAGGTCCCCCACGTTGATAGCATTGTAAAGCGACTCGGCCACCTGCTTAGGGTCTGCATCAAAGATTCACACCAGTCCCACCAGTTGGTCCCTATGCCAAGTGGGGATAGGAAAAGTTGCTATGTTAACAAGCAGTGGCACAGTGCACAGGCTCACTCTTAGCCGCAAGAGCCTGCTGTGGCACTGCTAAGAGCACGGTTGAGGCAAGTCCGCTGAGCACCAAGCGCCTGCTAGTTTGCATTGCTGTGTTCGCATCCTGACGCTGCACCTGTGCCAGACACTGCAATTGTCTTTTTCTAGAAAGGGTCACGGTCTTGCAGAGGCAGCGAGCAGCAACAGGTGCAGACCGTGTTGCAACGCGGGAAGTGCTGGTTTGAGCCGTAGTGATCATGGACGAGACGCGAGGGCCAGTAAGCAACAAGCACAAGAAGCCGGTAACGTCTGAAGACTATATGAAAGCGGGGTAACTTCACAGCGACCGGAGGCAAGCTGTGTATTACCAGCGCTGTGAAAAACCAGATTGTGCAAATGTGTGTCGATTGCGGTGTGCTGTCATCAAATCGTCGTCGTAAGAAGCACTGGCTGCATGCTCAACGACCTGCACATTGATGATGTGGGTCAGTCATCAACCTGCAACTTCAACCTGGACTTGCGCCCACCAGCTGTGCGCACTGCTGCCACCGGGATGGCTGGCGTGTGCTGCAGGACAGCAGCACCCATACAAATCCGCATTGCCGAGTGAGACGCCAGCTAGAGCCACCCACACCCATTGGCGAGGTACTCCCACCCTAATATCTCGCAATTCAGGCGAGCGCTGCACTGCACTCTTTCCTTGGTCCCGCTTACTCGTCCCGCTCCATTCCCCTCCGACTTGAGTCGCTAAACAATCAATTCACCTTACTGCTGGCATTGCCATGCCACTGACGCAGCAACCCAGATTATCAGCTTGCTCTGTCACATGGCGCAGAGCATGCAGAACCCCCGAAGCACCCATAGCCCCCCCAAAATGGTACCCTATGCATACACGCAGCACATCTCTAAGCCAGCGCCCCGCCCTGGCCCTGATGTGCTTCTGTGCTTGCTTGACTGAAGGCCTTTTAGTGAATGGCCCCAATCCCCAGACCCTGTTCCTTGCCTGCGGGCAGGTTGCGTCGGAGGTGCACTGGTGGCCAGAGCTGCATGCACCTGGTTCTGTGCATGCGGGGCATGCGGGTCTGTTGGCTTGCCCTGGAGAAACATGCACAAGCATCGCACGCGCATGCCAAAGAGAGTGAGCTTCACGGATTTTGGTGCAATTCGGGACCGGAACAGGCACAGAGAGGCTTACAAACCTCTGCAAAAGCAGCAGGTGGCAACAGGACTGGACTAATCGACCCCACATTTGCTGTGCCTGGGGCCTCGTCAAGGTCTTGGGGGGCAGCACGGCGCATGCGTGAGGGGTGCAAGCCCGAGGGTCAGATTCCTGCATGTACAACACCTCATCACCCCCTGGCCCGTGTACGCACAGGAGAGCAGAGCGCTGCCTCGTGTGTGTTGAGCTTCCTGGCAGCGGCAGTCACTGCTGAGGGACGGCATCCAGGCTGGGGGCTGCAAGCATGCAGTGACAATACTGGACTGCATGTGGAAAGACACATGCATGGCTCTCAGTCATGCAGTCTGTGTACCTACAACCGCCTGCACATTGGGCTGCGGATTTGTGCAGCAAACCCTTTGAATGAATACACCTCAGCATACACCTTGAAGTGCACAGTTTGCTTTCATGGCGTATGCATGTATGCAGCGCAGCTGTTGCTTGTAGAGTTGCGCGGTGGCAACAAGTGTGGTGCCTGTGCTGGTGCTGTGTTCGATTTGCTGTAAGCACCGGTTGGCGGCTGTCAAGCCGGTTGTACCGCAGACCCGCCTGCTGATTGGCAGCGTGGTCTTGCCCTGCACTGGCCTCTGGGTGTTTGGCACGGCGGTCACAGCAGCTGGTGCAGCAGCGCGTGATGCAGGACGAGATGAGTCAGCGAGCGCCTTCTCAACATGCTCAGGCGTTCTGGCACATCCTGCAGCGTTTGCTTGTGGCGGCGTTGTTAGGTCCTGGAGTCATTTCGGCAGGCGACCCACATCGCGCCTTGGTCAGCCATGCACTGCATACTTGGCTGACACCGAGGTCATGTTGGCAGGCGACCCTCATCGCGCTCTGCTCACACATGCTCAGTGTACCTGGCTGACCAACCTGCGCTGCATCCCTGTTTACGTGCATGCGGCTGCATGCGGGGGCGTCCAGGGGCCGTCCAGAGCAGCCTGCAAGCGCTGCTGGAGGCGCTCAGCTGTGTGCACAGCCTTACGCCCCCCCCCTCCCCCTGGCCTTCTGCTGGCTCAAAGCTGCCTCGCTGGCCAGCATGGCCGCAGCCGTGGGCTTGGCGGCCTCGTTTGCTGCAGCAGAGCTGCCGGTGCGAGGCAGCAAGTCGCCAGCAAACGCAATACACCCTGTTGATCACAGAAGAGGGGATTAGACCCTGTCAGGTAGCCTTCAGCATGGCTTCTTGCGTGGAACCGGCTGGCGTGTATGACTGCATGGACGGGGAAGTCTGGGATGCCGCCAGTGCCACACGTCATGCAACATTATCGGCCCGCAACACAGACATGCGCATAGCAGCATATAGGCTGCTGGCTTAATATGCAATTCCTCACACAGGCACACAGGTAATCAAAAACTTGACTGCTTGGCGGTGACTGTGCCAATTGTCAGTTGCCATAATCGGGCGTGTGGGCGCTTGTTGAAACTGCAAGAGCATGCACAACTGCACGACATGTACGCTGTCACCTCTATTATCTCATCTGAGGTGCAGGCGCAGAGCATGGTGGACAGCAGATGCTTACCAGGTTCCAATTGAGGGCAGGCAGCGCACGTCGAAGGGACGACTGGCTGCGATGACCGCGTGGAAATGCCGAACAACAACAGGTCAATCTGTCAAGTCGAGGCAAAACCTCAATAAGTGATCACCACTCAACACTCAACAGCTGTGATACAACAGTCCATGCCCTCCTTCCTCCCTTCACTACTTGCAAACAAATGTGCTTTCCCGCCACTTTCCTTATTTTCACTGTCACCTGCGGCGAAAAGCAGATAGCCTAGTCTAGGTTTGACACCAAGCAGGCTCAGATGGAGGTAACAGAAGCACATGTCGACAAGAAAGGAGCAGCAACTGGACGCCAGCAGTGGTGTGGGTGTGGGAGCAAGCGCGGTTTCGCTCCTCAGCATGGACTGGCCAGTTCAGGGTAAGCATCAAAGTGGTGAACCCATCAAGACTCCTGCGTTCATGTGGCACCATGGTTGTCTTGCATATTGCCGTTTGCTGCCGGTTGCTGCCGGTCCGTTGTCCTCCCGTGATTACGGAGGCCTGTTGCGAGGAGGTCACCGAAGTTGACATCCGCTTGCTTGACCGATGCGACCTGCTGCCTCCTGGTAAGCCCTCAAGTAGCTTCTCGCGCTTAGCCCTAGAGCTCATGCATCGATAACTGTGTGCAGTGGTAGGGGCCCAAAACGCATCGTTGCCAGGTCCCATGCAAACCCAGCACGCACCAATGCCAAAAGGTCTGAAGAGCCAGACTCCTCCTGCACAAGGCTGCCAACGCCTGCTCTATGGCAGAGCGACTTGGCAAAGCGCAAGGCGCAAGGCGCAAACCATGGTATGGTTTTGCGCCTTGCGCCTTGCGCTACGCCACGTCGCTATGCAAGAGAGCAGGCGTTGGCAGCCTTGTGCAGGAGGAGTCGGGCTGTTCAGGTGTTTTTGACAGCTATGTTGGGTTCGCCTGTCAAGTGCTTTCCTGTGTTTGAGGCCAGGGCGACCAACTGGGAGACATGTATGCCCGCCCCTTGCCCCACCAACCCTAATCACGGCAAGCAAGCTAACAAACAAAGGCCCATAGTCCAGGAGACGCACCTGTGATGACTGCCATGGAATTTGAAGTGCCCCGGCATGCTTTACGAATGCCATGCAGGGCCGGACAGGGGATGCACCAGAGCCATGATATGAGCCATCCTCCCTGCCACAGGCAAGTAGTGTTTCCGCAAGCAAGCCACCGAGGCGCACCACGCTTACCAGGAAAACGACACATTCTAACATTTACGGTGTTCTACAGGTGTTCCTGCTCCACGGGAACGCAAGCCCGCTCTGACATACAGCACTTCAAGTTCAAGGACTGGTTTCTTGCTCGGGTCAAAGTCCCTGCTGCGCCTTGGGGCCCCGTGACGGTAAGTCGTATATGGCAGCTTCATCACAGCAGCTCGTTGCTTGAAGTCTTTTTAGGTTTAGAGAGGCGTTCGAGACCACGGTGGCCGTGGCCAGCAGCAGCTAGGGTAACGTTACTGATTTGTGATTCGTTCCAGTTCGCTCCCAACCCCGCTGGCAGTGAAGCCGAGCGCCGCTTCATGGTCCCATAGGTGCCTTACTCTCTCGCCTTGACTCGTAGGTCAACCTGCTGCACAGCTAGCACCGAGCGTGAGCTGATGCACTTATCGCGCTGCTGGGCATCATGGCTGCACAATCAGTTGTACACACCTGCTTTGCCGGGCCACGCGCTCCCTGCTGCTGTTGAAGCCCTCACATCACTTCCTAAACGCGCTTCGTGTTGCGCAGTTTGTCACCTGGGACGCACTTTCCGTGTCGTGCAACCACCACCCACAGTCGGTCACAGTTGAAGGTGAGGTCGGGTTTTGTTGTCATTGAGCAGCGCACGACTCGTAATGCACTCCGTTCGCAGCATTGGGTTGCGGCCTCGTTGGACCGACCGCGTCGCATCTTTGGGTGCCCTGAAAGCGCCCAGCCCGCCAACCATCGGCTGGCTTCGTGCCAACTGCTAGGCCCCATGAGAGCACAACCTGCCTGTTAAACAACGCCGCTGCTTGCATCTGCGTGGACATAAAGGGCTGGGGGAACGATGAGGGTGTGCCTTGCGCATGAGTTGAAGTGCCAATTGCACCTTCATCACGGGACAGGGCACCGATGAACGACGGCTGCGTGCTGTTACGGTCTGACCGGATGGAGTCAGCGACGCACACTCGCCCTTGTGTCGAGCGCCTCTTGCCTTGCAGGTGGCAGCAAACAACAAGCTACGTCCCTGCAGCAACCCTTGCTGAAGCTTCAGCATCAGTTCTGTACCAGAGCTCTACGCAGTGACGTTGACCAGAATGACAGCCGCCGTCGTCACTACTGCAGTGGTCCAGTCGCGTGCTGCAAGGGCAGCTGTGGAGCTAGGTTTGCCGTCCATTGCGGGCACAGACATCACACTTGGAGACAAGCTTGGTGAGGGAGCCTATGGCCTGGTATACTCCGTGTCCCACCGCCGTACAAGGCCACACACGCTCCATGATGAGGCGCATCAGGTCGTTAAGGTCGGCATCAACCTGACAAGTCTGTGCCAGGTGAGCTTCACATGCGCTTGCTGTGCAGAGGCAAACCACATCATGGTATGCCCGGAAATGGCAGAGCGGTACTTTACTGTGCGTGGCAGTTTGCTTGCAGTTTGCTTTCGAAGCCCGGGCGGGTGCGTTCGTGACAGCAGTGGTGCGCTTGCTTATCCAGCGGGAAGCATGGCTGGACCGCATGCACGCACAACACTCATGCACATGTGGCTTGGCACCTGGCGCGCCGCACGCTTGCCTGTCACACTGAACCCTTACAGGTTTTACTGGTGGCATGCATGTTATTGCCCCCATGCATGATGTCGCCTGCATCTTCCAACGCACTGCTCGCTGCTTTTGTGCATGCAGGACGCGCTGTACGACAACGCCATGGCTGATGCCGAGGGGCGCGTCGTCGTGGAGTTCTGCAGGACGCGCGACATGCACGCCCTACCGGCACACGCAGGCAGCGCGTACGTCATTCAAGTGGGCGACCTGGTGACCGCCACTTATGAAGACGTGCAGAGCGCTGTTACTCACCAGTATATACTGGGGTATACGATGGAGCTCGCCGAGCGCGGCAGCCTCCATAGGGCCGTGTGAGTATGATGCACTGGTAGATAGCGCCTTGATTGGCGCTGCACTAATTGCTGCAGCGGCGATGCGCATGCATGCGGGTATTGCTGGTGGCGGATTCTCACGCCCTGTCACACCTCATGTTTGCTTTCCCTCCCCAATGCCAGCTAGCTGTTGTTTGTGTCGTTGTTGCCCTGCCTCCTGCCCGCTGGCGGCCATACCTGCAGCCTGCCAGTAGTGAACCGCATGCGCCCGTGCATAGACGAAATGGCCGCTCAGGCAAAGCGGCATGCAAGGCGTGGCTGTGTAGCACAGCCCCGCCCATACTGACAACCGTGTCGTTGCTGCCTGCGTTTTGTTTTTTGCGAGCAGGGGCTGGTCGCCCCTCAGCCCCAGAAGCATCAAGGTGGTGATGGCGCAGCTCTTCACGGCGCTGCAGGCGACGGACAACGCGGGCGTGGTGCACCGCGACGTCAAGCCTGACAATCTGCTGCTCTGCCGCAAGGCGCCCACGGTGGCGTCAAGCGCGACCAACACTGACGAGGGCTTTGTCGTCAAGGTGCGCGCAGCATTGTGTGCGCGTGTGGAAGTGCGGACCTTGGGTGGGGGGGTGGCAGCAATTTGGTTATGGCAGTGAGAGGAATTGTTTGGCACCCGCAGCGTGCCAGGGGGGTGGGCGGGGGACAGCATTGCGTGCATGTGGGGCATTGCGTGCATGTTGCATGTTGCTTGGGGGGAATTTTTGCGGGCAGGCAGCGGGTGGACCAGCGCAGGCGGTGAATGCATGGCTAGTAGTTGGTTTGTGTGTGGGGGGTGGGGTGGGGGGCGGGCGCGGCGTGGTGGGCGGTCCTGCCAGGCTTCACGGGATGTCAATGCGTTTCAGGACAAAGCGTGTGACCATGTGCTGTGTGTCTTCATGAAAACAGCCCTGCCGCTGTACCTGTACGTGCAGCATCTGCTACATGTGTGCGATCATGCATGTCACCATGCTGCTGCTGCTGCTGCCTGCTGCCCGCTGCTGCAGCTGGCGGATTTTGGCATTGCCGCAAAGGCAGAACTGGTCAACGCGCGCGAAGCTTCTGCCGGCACGCCGGGCTTCATGTGCCCCAGCCTGATCGCGCCGCGCACCAACGTGAGGGGGATCGCCTTCCCCGACGCCTTGGCAACGGCACCGCTCGTGCCGCTGTCAACTCGATCAGACCTGTGGTCCGCAGCGTGCACGCTGCTTTATCTAGCCGAAGGCGAGGGCGGCGACGAGTTGGACCTCATGCGCGACCGCATGGAGAAAGCGCTTGCCGTCATGGCCGCCCTGCACCCCTACAATGTCAAGTACGTGGAGGCGTGGACCATATTCATGAACGATATCATGTGGCCCTACTGTGAGAAGGTGGCACGCAACGACGCCGTCCTAATGGAGGTGCTGCGGGCCTGCCTCGAGAGGCACCCTGAGAGGCGCCCTCAGCCTGGCCAGCTTGCTGAAAAGCTGCTGGGCAGCCTGGCTGGGCTGCCTGCCGGCAGCGTCAAGATCGACAGCCCGGAGGCGGCCGCCATCATCGACGCCGGCATGCGGGGGCTCATGGCGGAGCTTGACGCCCTCAACGCCATGCAGCCCGCTCAGCAGCAGAGCGTCTATGACGCTTTTGCGGCTCCTGCGTCTGGATTGGGTGTGGACATGGAAGCTGGCAGCAGCGATGATGAGCTGACGCACACAATCGACGACCACCAGCAGGTGGCGGCCGAGGCAGCGGACGGTTCTGCTGAGCCGGTGGTGGTGCACGGCCACCTGCTGCTGCCTGTGGGGCACCCCGACGAGCAGCTGCCGCAGCAGCCACTGTGCCTCATCCCGCAGCCTCGGCTGCGCGCGCCGGACAGCGAGGTCCGTCGGCGGAGGAGCGATGAGGAGGTGTTGGAGTTGGAGCAGCGTGCACGCGTGCACGCGGCAGCCATTGGGAACAAGCCACGCGCCTGCCGCCGCCTGGACTTTGACTCAGCGCACGACGAGCCAGTGCTGTCCGATGCACAGCAGGGGCAGACGGTGGATTGCGCGATGCCTGGCTTCATGCTGCCGCACCCGCCGCCGCCTTCCCCACCCGAGGCGTGGCTTCTGCCGCTCAAGCTTCAGCAGCAGCAGCAGCAGCAGCTGCCGCAGCAAGAGCTGCTGCTGGCTCAGGCGTGCAAGGTGCGCGTGTACGTGAGCGATGGCGGTGGCATGCCGGCGCTGGCGCTCAGGGCGTGCGACATTGACGCGCTCCTGCTGGCGAGGGCCGACGCGGCCGCAGCGGGCGGCAAGCTGCGGTGCCTGTCTGAGTAGATGCGCCGCCTCCGGGCATGTACCAGTGCGGTTTGTGTGTGGTATTTTGACGTCCAGTTATGTGCACCATGTCTGCGGTAACGGCGTTGCACAGCTGGCTTTCGTGACGATTAAATTTGCACAGAAGATGTAAATACATAATACCACTGCTGTTTTTCCTTCCCTTGCTGGCATTGCCGTGCATGATGCCAAATGCTCGCTGACAGTTGGCAAGCTTCTCTCATGCCTCACGTGTTGTTTTAATGTGAACCGCTGGAGTGCCACTACATGGACGCCCAGCACACACAATCCCCCTCCTTCCCTCTGTCCCTCTGCCCTCGTTGGCAATAGGCCTGCCAGGGGCCCTCTCATGCTGCGGCGCCCTTCCCAACTCAACCTGCATTGGCCACTGAAGGCACTGATCATTTTTACTCACCTCCCTTACTCTTGCTGTCTTGCACATTGTGCTCATTATCCGTTGCAACGTCCAGCCCACCCGCATGCCCGCCTGTGCTGCCATTGAGCGCTCCGGCGGCTGACCTCCAAGGCCAGGACGTCATTGCGGCTTGCGCCTGATGAGCGTGTTCTGCATGGCACGCTAGAGCTTCCACCACTTCCATCATCCCCGCATTGATCGTTCACTTTCAATTTGGCCTGTCACACCGGCTGGCGATTGCAATGATGACCTGCATTTCATTATACCATTGCAGTGCATGTACCACAGCCTGGCTTGGCCGCACAGCGCGTCGTGGAGCACTTGCTGCATTGGCTGTGCCCGATGCTGCATGCGTGATGCCTCTTTCCCTTGTTGTTGGTTTCATTGCATGGGGTGCCTTACACATTTTAGCCGCTTTGCTGTGCTGTGCTGTGCTCCGTTGATGCTGCACTGAGCCGGAGGGCAGCCACAACAAGCCAGATGCATGCATCACCAGATGCATGCATCAGTGCATGCGGTCCGCCAATATGACACACGTGAACTTGGAGGTTCTCCTGCGTGCATGTGGATGCATGTCATATCAACTGCGGCACGGTAAACACCTAGCCTCTCTTATCTCGCGTCCGTCTCCCAGGCCATTCACTGAAGTACAGGTTGAGCGCATCCGATCCTCAGCACATGACTGCAAGCTGCACCCACACTCAGCGCACCATGCACCCGCTAGTAACTGAACATGGTTCAAGCTAACTAGAACCAACCTCAGCACGGTATCTCACGGCCAGCACAGTGCCGCACGGCCAGGTTGCCACACGGCCAGTTCGTCCACATACAAACGGATGTTCAAATTGTTGACGCACCATTAAAGGAGCTGGATCACCCAGCCTGCTCAAGGTGATGAATAGCAGGCAGATGGTAGAATGGGTTTGGGGGGCTTGCAGGGTCTCTGCCATTTTACGGCGACACGAAAAGATCTCGGTGGCAATGCACCACCCCCCCATCAGCACATCACATGCATCCTGCAGGCGGGCGGGAGGCGGGGGTTGCAAATTTGCCTCACCATGAAAGTGCGAGGGAGGGACGCATATGACCGTGGTGAAAGCATGAGGCAGTGAAACGATAACAATCAATCAGTTTGTGTCGATTTACTACATGCGGGCAAGGCATGGAGGCGGCAGGCACCTGGACCGAATGATAGGATGCAAGAGGAGGTAGAGGAAGCTGCGGGTCAAACAATGGTAATGGGTGTTCACATGAATCAATCAGGTGGAGAGTTTCACGCCACGCCAAGGGGCACGCAGACCACTCGAGTGCGCAGGCGCCTTGCGTGATGCATGGGTGAAGCGATTTGCATGAAGGCTCCCAAAGCGATCCTCCAAAGCGCCATACATGCAGCGCTATATGGTACAACCCAGCATGAGGCATATGTGTGGCACAGGCACAGCCACACCGATATGGAGGCGCACGCATGCACGCACACACGCACGCACGCACGCACGCACGCGGGACGTTGACGACACCGAACAACATGGCTATCGCATGGAGACACGATGTATGCAGCTAAGCAGGGCGGGGGGATGTACAGGATGTACGAGATAGGTACCGGTGAGTGACATCGTCAGCACGCTACCGTAACACTAGCTCAAGGCGAGCATGTTCACCCCAACTTGGACGGTTTTGTCGTTGACTTCAGCCCGGCCTGAGTCAACATATCGTTTGCGGTTCCCCTGTGCTGGTACTTGAAGTCCATCCAGTAGAACTGCGCCTTGGGTACGAACATCTGCGCCACCATGGACTGCACGCCCTGCTCGTTCCACCGGAACCTGAACTGGCCACCGCTGGCGCGACACAGCTGCACAAAGCGCTGTACCTGCAGGCGTGACACACCACACATCAGGCAGCCAGCACGCCAACAGCTGAGATCACAGGCCGCAGCGAAGCATGTAGGCCATGCTATGCTGCTACGCACATGCAATATGTCGCATGCGTGTGCACTTGTGTGCGTGTACGGGTCTGGCGATGGGGAGGGCAGGGGGGCAGAGGAGTATGGCCAAGGAGTGCCACAGTGCAAGAACGTGACAATGCAGGTGAAAACAGACAGACAGTGTGTGTGTCTGTGTCCTGTCGTTATGTCTGCTAGCAACTCCAACCCTCCCGCTGTGCATCCATGGCCCTGAGGCCTGCGCAACGGTGCATGTGGGTCCCCGCGTGTGTACACACCTCATCAGAGTACCAGAAGTTTAGGTCCAGGATCACAAAGTTGCCGACAAGCCCAAAGCCATCCCAGCCGCCCTGCACATCCACAACACATCAACAGAGCGCCAGAGCGGCACAACGAGACGGCTCATGGGTGAGTTTGGAACGCCGTGAACGAGTCCGCACAACGAGCGCTAACCTTGTTCGTGGCGTCATGCATGCGGTACCGCGGGCCTCACGCAGCTGCTGCCGTTAGCGCAACGTGCGTCCATGAGGCGAGCTGAGCTGGTGCACGGCTGCCTGGGCCTGCAGAGCCTCCCTCCCTCCCCTCCCTGCAGTCCTACTGCTGCCCTTTGCCTCCCATCCGTCCCTCACATGTTGACACACATTGGGGTCCAGGTGTTGGAGTTCTGGGCCAGGTGCATGTGGGACCCAGACCCGTGTAGGGCAACGGCAGCTGTCCCCAATCTCTCCCACTCCGGGTCGCCCACGCCCTCCCTCCTCCCCCACCTCCTCCCCCACCTGTGGCCTTACAACCCTACACAATGTTGGGCCTAGGCAGTGCTCCTGTTTCTTACCCCCTTCAGTGGCAGTCATGACGACGTGCTGAGCGGTCATGTAGTTATCTTGACAACATCGGCATTGACCATTGGGCCTAGGCAGTGCTGCAAATCCGCAGTTTGCGCTTTGCCCCGGCTGCAGCAAGCAAGGTCTGGAGCGTCCCGAGTCCAATTGACACAAACAATACACACCCACTACCCAGTCACCCACCTTGAGCGGCAAGCCTATGGTCTCCATGTCCCGTGTGGCATTCCCACGATTGACGACGTTGCTTTTCTTGAGGTCCAAGCGGGTGTACAGCCCGCGTACGTTGGGCGGCTGCAGGTGTACATACATGCACGAACCACAGCAGGCAAAGCCATGCAGAGGTGACCCAGATCAGATGAGTGGCCCACAAACGCAACTGCACCCACTTCACGCAGCCAGGCGACATGCAGTGGGTGTGGCAAGGATGCCTGAGCAGCGCCGGTGCTGCGTCAGACCGGGTGGGTAGACCCACTCGGCAACATTCTGACATGCCTGTGCAGCTGGCGTGTGAGGTGCGTGGAGCCACACAGCACGCAGTACATGCGCTGCGAACCGTCTGGCGCTCAACCAGCAATGGCATGCCAGAGATTCAAGTGGTGAGAAGCTCACGTCGCAGTGGTCGAAGAGGTTCCCCTTGGGCACCATGCGCTCCGCGACCAGGAAGTACGCGGCCATTTCCGCGAGGCCCCAGTTGACGACGGTGATGTCCTTGTGCGACAGCCGGGCGCCCATGAGGTACTGCTTCTCACGGAAGCGCTGGACCAGGTTGAAGCCTGCGCACGCATAGGGCGGTAAACACTGTCAGGGAGGGCGGGGAGGATGTGACCCACATCCCGCACGCGCAAGCGCGGGCAGGGTGCAGGCATCGCAACCACATCCAGCTCGCCCCGTGTACACGTATGCTGTGTGCCGTTGCTGTGGTCCCAGGATGAGGTGCAGGTCGTGCACCCCACTGTGCTGTTGACGCAGAGCAGGGCGGGAGCAAGTGCGCACGCAACAGTGCTCACCGATTTTGTCCATCAAATATGAGTCGTCGTCCACTTGCAGCAGGTACTGATGCCCAAACGACTTGATAAGCTGCGGCATGTGTTGCAGCCTCCATTCGCCCTGCAAGACCGCAGCAGGCGTTGTGCTTCAGAGGCCTCGGCCATCGAGAATGATGCTCAGAACGGTTTGCTGTGCCGTGTCTGGTGAAAGCAGTGCTTTTGAGCTCGACACACAGAACGTCCAAGCTTGGGCACAAAGGGAGTGTGACGCCGACTTGGTGCAGGGCTGCAAGCGGGTTTGCAAGCGGACTTGAATGGTGAGAACAAGTTGTGCACTTGAATGGTGAGGACATGCGTCTCACCATAAGCCTGTATTGAGATGTCCAGCTAGTTGATAACCACAGTTTTGATTGGCCTCCTGGAATCTTCGTGTGCCAATGAGTCGGTTTGATTGCATGAACAAGCAGTTGGGTGTTTTTCAAGCCCAAGAGCTTTGGGTCACCGAGCTTGGAGATTAAGCCTTTGCGCTGGCTTTCTCCAGTGAAAACGTACCTGCGTGGCAACACAACGGAGGGAGGCATAATCGTGCCGCCAAGCGCTTGTTACCAAATGTGAAAAAGGCTTGTCTGCAGCGTGACCTGAACATGGAACAGGCGAGGCGGAAAGAGCGCCAGGTACTCAATAGCACTTATGCGCACAAACCCTGTCAAGCCTGTGCCAGGCGTGTCCGGGTGTTTGAGTGCAAAGGATTTGGAACTGGGTTGGAACTGGATGGTCCGCCCGTAAGTGGAGCGGGTTGACTATGCAAGCCCAGCACGGAGCATACTTACAATGTGCATGGTGTCTTTGGTATCATGTGAGCTGCCAACAGTTGGATGACGGCCTTCAGCATCGACACACGGTCCTTCCCCGCTGGCGCGCACAAATGAGAAGGCACACGACGGAAAACTTGGCTCAGCTCAGCGAGTTTGGGCTTGCGCATACAGGACCACCTAGCACAGGATTCACATACAGAAGCTACTTACATCTTGTAAGGTCTGTCAATAAGAAGACAACGGCTAATTTGTCTTTGTTTTCCGGAGGTGGTTTTGCAGCTTCGGTCGCAACCAAGGCCCCGGACACCAACAGCAGCACCAGCACCAGCAGATGCGTACATAGCGCCATAATACTCCTATTGTTGGCCAGCACGCATCTGCTCCATGGTCACCCGCTCAGCTGCGTTCCGTACGACCTTCCCGACTGCTGTCTCACCGTTCAAAGTGTCATACACTTATGGCCCTTGGTGTTGCAATTGGGTGGTGTATACGTACGTGACTGTCAGCTCGTGTATACAGCTGGGACCTTTTGGGCAGTGAAGACTAGAGCTGGCAACTGCGATTGTGGATGTGGGCACTCCGACAGTTGACAGCCATTGATGACGGTCACTGCTACATCCAAAGTGCTACGGAGTATGAATCAGTCCGGTGATCACATGCCACCTGCCAGCTGCTCCTTTGCTCTACGTAATCCCCCAACCTGCCGTGGCCGCACAGTAGCGTGCTTGTTGTGGTCTGCCCGCACCGCCGCCATACACAAACACGATGCACGCCGCTACGGTGTGTTAGAAAGAGGCGGCCGTGGGGCCCGCTTCGGTGTGTGCATAACCATGCATTGACGGAACCCGCGATGAGGCTCTGCAAAGCACCTGGATGGTCTTGTGCAGAAGCCCTAGCTGAGGTGTGCGCATGCGTGAAACCTCCACACTCCTCGGTTTCCCTCGACACACGTTTGCATATTGCTTGTAACCGCATGCGTCAGACCACCCGTGTCGTACCGCCTTGCATCCAATGAAAGGTTGAAGGCGTCTGGATTCTTGCCCAGTACGGTGCCTTTTGCATGGCTCCGCCAGTGTCTGTCGTGCGGCGATCAGTCACTCACTGGTACTCGATGCACAGCTCCACCCGAGCCGCGCCGGTCAGTTGCACTAGCGCGTGACTCAGCGAGGGGGCATGGAGGGCGGAGCTGACCGCCACCACCTCACTGGGCAACTTTAGCACCTCTTAATTCGGTCTGTTGCACAGCAAGCTGCAGTGAAGCCATGCTGCAACAAGCGCTCAAGTCCGTGTTTGTTTCGCGGTTTGACAAAGCAAGGCCGTCAGCAATGACGCACCTAGCAACGAGGCAGACAGGGCAGGGCAGGCAGGCCTGACCCGCCATGCAACAAAGCCAGCAAGAGCATGCACATGGACAGGACAGGGGCGCCGATAAATAAGACTAAGGACGAACAGGAGGACCAACATGAATGCAGGAAGCTGGCGGTCAAGTACGTACAATGCGGCCGGAAGCACGTTCCATGTCGGCAATACTCGGCATATGCCTTTTGTGGTGGCCCAGTGGTGCGTACTACGTGTGACAACCATTTGACTGGTGGTGAAGTTGCGAGGAGCGGCTCGTGCGGTCGCGGACATGCAGCTCCATGTTGCGTGGGTTGGAGGAGGCATGCAAGGCGTGCGAGGCAGCATGGCATCGATCAAGACACCGAGCGTGCGATGCTAACTGGCGCTGAGGCAATGCCATGCACACGCCGGTGTGGCGAGGGATACCACCGAACACCGGGCGGGATGACGACAATATGCCAGTGGTGAGCAGCATCTGGCGCAACACAGCGGCATACAGAGGTAAATGATGAGGTCAATGCGGATGCCAGCAGCAGTGTCAGAATAGGCGAAGCAGCTCTTGCCATGCCCAACGGATCACCCTAGGCAGGAAAAGCACTGATCTTGGTCACAAGCGGTGCTGTCTCATTGGAACATGCGTGCATCACTGTCCCATAGGATGACGTTATGTGGCCAGCCACCGAAGATGATTTGCGTTGGATCGCTTGGAATGGTCACTGAACACGCGGTTGGTCACGAAGCAGCCTGCACACGCATCCAGCTCCAAGTCGAAAAGGCTCAATCAGCAATAGCCCACAGCTGGGGAACATCACTGTTGAGGTGATGGATGCATGATCACACACTGTGCATGCGTGCTCCTAATCCGTTGCGTAAGGCAGTGGTGCTGAATGCCCAGACGCAACGGGGATGGATGGATGGATCGCCCGGCACTTGGGTTGCGCCTTTGCAAGCCAATGGCATCCTGTGCGCGTGGCTGCGTGCAGTCCTAGGTGCTGCCTGCTGGTGGGTTGAGGGGCGCATCACCCCGGGCTCGATGATGGCAAGGTTTGCTCCTTTGGCGGCGGTGATGGGGGTTTTGACTTGGGTGGCGGCCGCGGCAGCCTTAATCCCTCCATCAGCATGTGGCTGGCGGTGCCCCTGTGCTGGTATTTGAAGTCAAACCACAAGAACTGCGGCTTGGGTATGAAGAGCTGCGCCACCATGGACTGCACGCCCTGCTCATTCCACCTGAACCTGAACTGGCCGCCGCTGGCGCGACACAGCTGCACAAAGCGCTGCACCTGCAAGCGCAACACACCACGCAGGCCAGCAGCAGGGTTACAAAGCTGAGCCACGCCTTGTTGTGACCAAGCGTGAGCCGGAGAATCAACCATGTAATTCCTGCGTGACAGCTCTCGCCGCAGGTGACTCTGTGTGGGTGATGCGGTGAGGTGGTGGTTGAAACCACAAACACAGGAGCCATGTCGCAAGCCATGTTTCTCGTCTTAAGCCCCCTGTCAGGAGCCAGCTGATTATCCTATCAGGGGCCTCATAAAGCAGGCGGCTCATGGTTGCGGTCCCATTGCCTGTGCGGCACAGGGCTGTGCCCAACCGCCTCAACGCCTTTGTGCACGACGCGTGATCGTTGCACTGCACCGGGGTGGTGCGGGCAACAGGCGGTACGCTGTGCCTTCACTTGCACGCATGTGCTTTCCCACGCACCGTTTCTGAGAACCAGAAGTCAACGTCCAATATCACGAAGTTGCCGACTGGGCCGAAGCCATCCCAGCCACCCTGCGCATCAAAATCCACACAGCATGCAAGCTGCTGGTCACGAAGATTCATGGCGCCCCATGCCAGTGTTGCGGTCGGTGCCCGAGCAGATCGCATGCAACCAGGCAGCAGACCGCTGTACACGCAGCGTCCACCGACGCCAAATGCATGCAATAGCAAGACAGCAGCGTGCCATGCCAAGCTGGACAGGATGGTTTGCATCATGCCGGCTGAGCATCCTTGATGTCATGCGGTGCAGCCGATGTGGTCCAGGCTGCGCACAGCTGAGATTGAAGGCTGCTGCTTTCAGATGGCCGGCCATGCCAGCATGGCCGAGCAGTACCGCATTATACACACCCTGATCCCCATCACTCACCTTGAGCGGCATGCCTAGCCGTGCTAAGTCCTTTGTCACGTTCTGATAGTGTTGGATGTCGTTGGGTTGCAGGTCTCTCCGAGAATGCAGGCCGCGTATGTTGGGAGGCTGTGCGCCAGCAGCAAACATATGCAAACAGGGGATGGCCGAACGTCACAACACAGTTGGGCGGTGGAAGGCAAGGTGCTGTGTGAAGGATGGCACGTGAACCTGGGAGTGCAGCTGGCAAGGCGGGGGCGACGCAGGCATGCGCCGCAGTGCGCCGATAATGCAGCGCATGCGGCTGGTAGATGTGCATGAACGCATCCCTGCCTAACAATTACATCACACACACTTCTGATAATCATGCAAAGTATGCGGCCATGGGAGCCCAGCACATGGCATGCTTCATGCAACCAAGCCCGGCACTAGCCTCCGCAGCAGCACTCACGTCGCAGTGCTCAAACAGGTCCCCTTTAGGCACCATGCGCTCAGCGACCAGGAAGTACGCGGCCATTTCCGCGAGGCCCCAGTTGACGACGGTGATGTCCTTGTGCGACAGCCGGGCGCCCATGAGGTACTGCTTCTCACGGAAGCGCTGCACCAGGTTGAAGCCTGCACATGGGTAGCGTGCGCAAGCAGCGCGTAGAGAAGCGTTAGACATAGGGGGTGGGTCGCGAGCTATGAATCGAGTCTGCTCACGCACACGTTAACATACTGCACTGTGTTTCTCACATACCGGCAGCTTGCACTGTTGCCCGTGGTGGTGTGTAAGTTGTTGCCTCTCGCTTCACTCAGTGGAACGGTCACGCAATGTGTGTGTGTGCTTTTAAGGCGGGGGGACAAACAGGTCCGAAACCACAAGTGCAAAAAAAATTGCCTGGCGAAACCATACATGTATGTTCATGCGATCCGCATCACACTGGCATGCTTTGGAGGAGGCAGATGCGCAGGTGTACAGGTGCAGGGGCCAGACTGGTGTGCGGACGCCTGCTGAAGGACAAGGACAACACAGACGTTTGCCCCATACAGTGGGTCAACCCCACAGGAGCGCATGCCTGTTGAGCCAACAGGCAGGCGGCTCACGCCTGGACTGCGCTGCACTCACCGATTTTCCCCAGGAGATATGAGTCGTCATCCACTTGCAGAAGGTACTGATGCCCAAATGACCTGACTAGCTGTGGCATGTGCTGCAATCTCCACTCACCCTGCAGGACAGCAGGCGAACGCGAACTGTTGTGCTCCAGACGGCAAAGTAAGTAGGAAGGTGGTCTTTTGGGCAGCCAGAGAATGAGCACTGCCTTGATGCATAGAGGGGGGCATAAAGGGTATTTCCCATGCATGAGTCGGTCCTCAGGTAGGTCTCTGCAGTGCGAATTATATACTCACGAGAGTCCAGGGTTCAGGGTTCAGGGTTCAGTCATGTCACGTCGTGCAGGCATGTTTACACCCCATGCAGGGCTTGCAGTGCAGGTGCAGACGCAGTATGCTTACCATCAGTCTATATTGTGAAGTCCATCGGGGGGACAACCATAGCTTTGAGTGCCCGCCTGGAATTTGTGTGTGCCAATGCTCGTTGCGAATAGCGTGGACGTGCAGCTGGTCGCTCTCCAGGCCCAAAAGAGCCGGGTCACCCAGCTTCTCCACAATATCTTTGTAGGACCTCTCAAGGGTGAAAATGTACCTGTAGAGCGACAACAGGACGAGACGGCCATCATTGCGTGCAGGTTGCGTGTTTGAATGCACAATCGACAAGAAAAAGAACAAAGTCAAGGGAAAGTGGCAACAAGCCCTGGATGCAACGAAATACAATTTACATAGCACAGGCAACCAAGCTACGTAGTCCCTGGCTGCTCCTGTGATTGATGGGCTGTTGCGAGTGCGTTGGTGCCAAGGCACAGGCACTAAACTCACACTACGCAAGGTGTCTGGGGCATCATGTGTGCGACCAACAGCTGGATGACCACTTTCATCATGGCCACGCGGTCCTTCCCAGCTGGCTCGCGCACATCAAGCAATAGGCATCAGTCGTGTCGGGTCAGCGAAAGCGCAGGGACCGGTGTTGGACGGGCAGCTAAGGAGAAAGCTGATGCAGCAAGCACTCACTTCGCGTCAAGTCCGTCAGCAAGAACACAACCGCCAGCTTGTCCTTGTTTGCTGCCACTGAGACAGTTGGTGCAGCAGGCGTGGCTTGCAGCTGCCGCAACGCCTGCGCTGCTTGTGCCATAGCCAGGGCGCCCAGGACCAGCACCATCAGGTGCTTGTGCAGCACCATCGTGTTGCTGCTGTAGGTGCGCACCTAACAGTTACTGGGCATCAGCGCGTTTGTGCGAGTGCATTCTGCATGACCATCTTTGCAGTTTCTGGGTTGGAGACGGCTCAACGACCGACTAAGTGCATTGTGGCATTGAAGGGAAAAGCACGTATGCAAGATTACAGTTGAGTGGCCACTGCACATGTGCGTTCTTGAAGCCAAAAAGTGGGAGCCCACGCACGAAATCGTTCACAGTTCACGGTACCGAATTCGGCAATGCCTGGCATGGCCCTTGGTCATGTCAATAAGAGCCCCACCTGGAGCCCCTCCTTCCATACTGTCGCCCTGTGCTACCCTGCCCCATGCTCCCCACCCCACAACATCCACCCTTAGGCTGGGAGTGCACTTGGTGCTGTTGCTCAGCATCGCGGATGGTCCATGCGTACAGGAATGCCATCTGGGTCATCCATCACGGTCATCCATCTACCAGGTGCATGGTGTGCATGTGAAGAGGATACCGAAGCGCACCTGCCACCTGAGGCTGAGTGGCCACGCTCAGCGGCTATGACAACACTCAGGTAAGGTCACCCTGCAAATACCCAACAGGCACGTAGGTTGTGAGGCAATGAGTCTTTCCCTGCAGGCAGGCAATCCAAGCGCATGAATCACTTCGGGGCAACTGGGTCCATCGCCGTTTACATGACATGCACGTTGTGCGGTAGGGCCGTTGGAGCTCGCGTGCATGCATAATGCATCACCTTGAAACTCGCCGTACGCAACCACATACACAGCCTCTGCAAACCACACCATGCTCACTCTTTGGTGCTGCCTTGTCCTTACCTCCTCCCCTTACCATACGTTTACTACGTTCTCGTAAACGCTGCAGCCGCGTTGCCTTCTCATCTGTGGGTAGTTTGGGCGAGCGCACCAACACAGAGCCAGTGTAGCGCGCAGGTGACAGGTACGCCAACCCTTGATTTGGGACCTGCTCTGGCAGTGCTTGCACCTTCAGTGTAGTGCAGAGGACGAGGAGCAAGTGCTTGGAGTTGAGGAGGCTGAGCGTTTGGGCGCGTAAATGTGTTGACCAAACCATGTCTGTGGTTTGCAGCTTACTGTATGCAGGGGTGAAGCTGATACGCTGCCACGTCGCCTGCAGATTTCCACTGGAGGGTGCGAGTGTCAGACTGCTTGTAGATGGGGCAGGTGAGGACGACTGCTGCAACGCATGCCAGAGGTGTCCCTTGATGCCGTGGCTTTCAGGTGCCTTGCCACAAATTTTTGTACCATGAAGCCAAATGCATTTACGGCCAGGCCAAACAGTCCTGACTTGGTCTCATCAACCGACTTTCCGGTTTCGGGGTTGGGGCTGCTACTGCAGTCCGCTATGCACTGCACAGAGCAAGATACACCTGCATAATCTTGTAGCACTAGGGTGGCGTTGAAACGAACGTATAATCTCCATCACAGGTGACTGTGCCAGCTATGATAGCTAGGGTTGTACGCGTGCGAAGGGCCTGTTTGCACTGAGGTTTGCAACCGGTTGTCAAACCTGGTTCACAACTGCTTCAGTCGATTCCAGAACCGGTGGTGTGATGGTCCAGAACCAGCCCTGAACGCTCAGGTTTCCAAATTCGGCGCCGGTAGAGCGTCAGAACCAGGTCTGAGTCTGTGCATTCACCTGCAGGCAAGGTTTTGAGGTGCAACTTGTGCACGGACCCACAAAATCACACCCACCTCACCCACTCCTGGTGTGACATACATTGCTAGCCATGTTGTACCGCACCGTTACTACCGTTACGCGCAGTACACCTTGTGCAGCATCCCCGTTTTCGTTATCTCATTGTGAAATCTATCTTTTCGACGTTGCCGCTGCTCCTCTCTGCGCGCTGCGCTGCAGGCTGTGGGCCGGTAACGGGAGGGGCGACGCGTGCATATTGTACGGACCATCGCAGGCATGCTGACGGCTTGAGCCGCTCAGCTGCATCGGAGCTCAGCTGGCAGGCACCGGCCATACCTTGACACACACAAATGAGCAGCCCCAAGCAGCCTGCTCTATCCGCGGGTTCCAGCACAGCTGACGCCCAGGCGGACGCCCTCGAGTGCCAGCCGGAGCGCTTGCCAGACAGCATGCTTGAGCTCCTGCTCGCGCCCCACCGCGTGCACAGGGCCGTAAGGCTGGTGTGCAAGCGCTGGCGCGACTGCTACTCGTTCGGTGTCACTGCACTGCGCAGCCGCTGGTCTGAACTAGAGGTTGGCCTCGCCTGGCCATACGGCCCAGGCGAACCACTCCCACACTGGTTCTCCCAGCTCACCGTCATCAAGCTCAGCGGCTGGCATGCAACTGCAGCTACCATGGCGGCTGCGTTGGATTGCGTGCGCCAGTCGACGCACCTGCGCGGGCTCACCTGCCTGCATGTGGACCTGCATGGCATGCTTGCCAAGCCGGGCGAGCGCGTGGATGCTGCATGGTCGGCCCTGCTCGCGCCCTCCAGCACACACCTGGAGAGCCTGAGAACGCTGAAATACTCACCTTGGAGAGGTGATCCGTCAGACAATGACAGTGAAGGAGGCAGCACGCGCGCGCTCAGTCGCATTGAGGGCCTGCGAAGCCCGTTCCTCTCCAACCTCACGCACCTGGACCTCAGCGGTGACATGCTGCAAGACGCCGGGATGGCGGAGCTCGGCCGCATCCTGCTCAGCTCAACGCACCTATCCAACCTGCAGCACCTGGACCTGGAAGGCAAAATTGTGAGTGATCACGGCTGGCAGTCCTTCACAGCATCCCTCATGCAAGCCACGCACCTGCGCTCGATTCAGCGCTTGCTCGTGAGTAAAGCGGGCGTCGGGAAGGGAGCGACGGCGGCGCCCGGCCTGCTGCGCGTGCCCCACCTGGCGTCCTCGCTCACCAGCTTGGAGCTCTCGTACCTGCATTACTATCCTTACGCGGTCACGGACGACATTTGTGCAGCGCTGTTGCAGACAGAGCTGCCCAACCTGCGGGAATTGGTCTTTGGATTCACTTTCAGGGACCGAGTCGCGACTCAGGTGGTGGACATGTTGCGTCGCGCGCAGCATCTGCGCCTGACCAAACTGCACTTGCCGGGTGTGGATGAGAATACGGACGCTCTTGACTTGCCGGGGCAAGTGGAAAGCATGCTGCGTCACGCCTCGCACCTACACGGTCTGACGGAGTTGCGATTCCCAGCCAGCCATGTGATGCAAGGACCTGAAAGCATCACGCCTGCCGCGCTTGCGGGCCTGGAGGCCGCCACAGGCCTCAGCGGACTACGCGTGCTTAATTTGGGCAGGAGCTACATCACTCAACCGGTGGCAGCAGCGCTGACGTCACTGCTGGCGGCGCAGCACATGAGCGGCCTGCAGACGCTGCTGCTGGAGGGCTGCGGTCTGGCCCCTGGCACTGGCCCGCGGCTGGTCCAGCTGCTTGGCGACGCATCACGTACCAGCCTGGGCGCCCTTCAGCATGTTTCAGTTGGGTGCATGGTGTGTCGTGGAGGGGACGTCTACGCAGCAACGGGCCAAGTGGTACGCGCACTCGTCCCAAACCCAGCGCTGTGTGGCCTCACACGGCTGCAAATGATCGACTTGGATCAGGAGAGCATTCAGCAGGCGTGCGCGCTGCTGCTCACCGCCCGACACCTCTCTCGCTTGAGCCGTCTCGACATCACACGCAGCTATTCGTGTGTCGGCGCTGGCTTGGCGGCTCTGGGCGACATGCTGCGGTCCAGCTCGGCGCTGCCATCCCTGCAGGTGTTGTCACTGCAGGATTGCTACGAAGTCAGCGGCGACGAGGCCCGCCAGCTGCTGCAGGTGCTGCAGGACTCACCACACCGCGCTGGGCTGCGCTGCATCCTGCTCTCTGAATTGCACACCGTTGCGCTGGATCTGCTGGCTGCGGGCTGCCGGGCCGTCCCGCACCTGCAGGATGTTGAGATTGGCGTGTGGACCAGCACCATGGACTGGCCCGTGTAGCGTGTGGTGCCCAAATCGGCCGTGGTAGCATTTTGGCTGGCCCATTGAATACCTGAACCCTGTTTGGCACAGGGATAGGGGGAATGCCTGGGCAGGAAACTAGACCTTGCCCGTGCAAATGCTGGGCGGCGAATCTTCTACTCGTTAACCTGCCTCCAGGCCCACACACGTGAGCCGCAACACATGCACATCACCGCCCGCCATGCTGCAGCCGCTATCCCTACGCGTACGCATGTGCACACTGCATGGCCCCACGGGCGCTCTTTCTGGCTGGCAGGCCACCACTGTTCTATGCGCTAGACCTGTCTGGTTGTTGTATGAGCTAGCTGCCGATATGATTGTTGATTTAGTCGGCCTCAAGTGAAGGGTGGTTGGATGCATGCTAGTGATGCAGTTGCACGCTCATGCATACCTGCATGTGCCCACCCCACCAGCACCGCCCACTATGCTGAGCTGCGGGTGACCCTGCGCCATACAAGAGTATGATGCTACATTTGAAGCATGTCGGCCAAACAGGCCATGCTCCCCCCAGATAGGGACCAGACGACCATAAGAGGCTCACCAACCTAGGTGTATGGCGTGCCAGAGGGCCACACGGGCTCGGTGCATCATATCAGCATTGTGCAGAGTTGGGTGATACATTTGATTGATATCATTAGCGACCACATATCCATTCGTGTGATTCAACATCCTGTACATTGCATCTGGGCGTCATCGCACTCACTGTCAAGCATCACGTTTGGGATGATTGTCTGGCACTTGGCCCGTAATTCAAGAGTAGTGCAGACATTCAAGTGCCACGTGCAATTCATCATGCAGTGGTTGTGACTCAAGTAGCATGTTGCGACGCACTCTTTGGACACACGGTGCTGGTGCTGCCTTGGCACATGCGACTGAATAAAGCGCCGTCTATAGGCCATTGATGCTTGATGGACCCACCCGCCTTTTTGCCTTCCGGTTCTGTTAGGTCAACTCCCATGTAGGCCACAATGTCCTCACGTAGGTATGGCATGCTATGGCACCATGGATTCGCTCACCTGGGTGTGACTGAACGTATCCCTTCACGATGACGCCAGCCTCGCTGCCCGCTGGGTGGCACCTTATTTGTGTGCTGGGGCGTTGGCTGTGGCGCTCCCTTGTGGTTATGTACGCACTCCCCATTACGGTAGTTGCGCTCCCCTGTTCCGCCCTCGCCGCCCCGCTGTACGTTGTTGCGTGTGTGGCCAACGGGAGGCACCGCACCGCTCCTGACGCTTAGCGCCTGGCGGGGTGCGCGCGCCTCACAGACCCCTCGCGACAGTGCGCCACAACCCCTCGCCTGCATGGGCAAAGGTCGTGTTGGCCGTGTGCATTAGGATGATGTTTTGTTGAATACTGCGGTAAATCCTCGCCCCTCGTCATATACCGCTCGCACCAAAACCTGCTTGTTTCCATTTTCCGCATGCTTGCCCCTATCACCCTCATTGACGCCTCCCTGCTGCTTGAGGACATCACCTCGCACATTGAGGACATCACACATTGAGCCCGCCGGCCCTCCCACGCTGCTGCCTTCCCCCCCTGCTTCCGCCCCCATTCCCATGGCTTGAGCTCAAGTAAGCTGCGCCGACTGACTGCCTCCTACTCCTCGTCCTTGTAACGCGTTGAGTGGCGAATATGACAGGAGGCTCCACTGCTCACCGAATGCCATTGCTCGGGGCCCACCAGGGCCGGTGCGTGGCATCAAGCGTGGCCCTGAGGTCCGACATGCAAGGGCAGCGGCGCAGCATGAGCCAGGCAATCAACCGCACTCAGGCCATGCAGCCGGTCACCACCTTGCACCACGCCACAACGCTGTGTCATGGCTGAGGCATGCCTCAGTCATGTCAGCGTACACAGAGTTGCAAGGGCACGTAGAAGCAGCTAGCTTACAGATCGTGCAGTACAGTGTACAGCTGTAAAACACACTCTGGGACATGCGGCCTGCACTGTATCACGCCTTGCGGTTACGTTTTACATTGTGGCCAACACGCTCCTGATGTAACATAACATAACATACGTTTGACATTGATGATACTCGTATGGTCCTGAGCTTGCCCAGAAAACGAAACAGCACTGGCAGGCAACGAACCGCATAATGTGCATGATGCAGTAGCCGCCCATTGCACTGCTGACACTGGGAATGGCTTGCAAGTTGCAACACACCGCATGCTGTGTGTATACGACAGGCAGGCCACGACTGCGCAGCGATATACAATTGGGGTTGTGCTGCTTCCATTCGGCCTGACGAACCGCCATGGACCAATAGAGCCTTGCTCAGAGGTGGAGGATCAGAGGGGCCACTCATGCTATATTACAACAGGTACAGCAGGGGCGTGCCAGCCGAACGGCGCATGCTCCCCCCAGATGGGTACCAGGAGACGAGGAGAAGCTCACCAACCTAGGCATAGGGAGCCCTAGCGGGCCACAATAGCTCAGTGCGGTGCAACAGAGGCAGGGTTGTGTGGTACAGGACAATGATGTACTAGCGAAACGTAATAACGCTGCTCAATGCGATGGGAACAGGGTAGGGAAAGGGGAACGGGGAGGGAATGCATAAAGAAGTTTAGAGCCAGTAGTCACCGTCACCAAGGGGCAACGAGGACCGCACTTGAGGACAAGGTTGGTAGAACAATGTTAAGTGATCGGGATGGTCCTGAGTGCTCCGTGCGGCGGATGTGTGGCAACATGAGACGCTCCGCACGTAAGGGCTGCATGACAAGGCAGCTATGGAGGGGCGCTAACACAGCGCGTCGATACGAGAAAGGCCGAGGGGATACATGTGGTCATGTGATCATCAGTCATCCACGTGTTGCGCCCGCACACCAGTCAGCACAAAGGCTTGGGCACACACCAGCGCAGTTGTAACAAGCGCAGGGCTCGGTCAGTGGTTGAGTAGCGGAAGGTGGTAAGGACAAGACAGGGAGTGCATGTGGTGCACACATAAAGACGATTGGTGGCCTTGATAAGCCCACGAGGCACGCATCGAGTAATACACCATGAATCACTGTGTTGCTTTAAAGAGTATAAGCAGAAGTCACACAGGTGGTCATGCAAAAGAATGCCTTGGGAAGCGCACAGCTTCCAGCGGCCTCACTCCACTAAAGGGTGTAGCAGGCAGTGCGCAAAGCCAGCTGTTTGGCAAGGCCAAGCTCAATCACTATGGATGAGCAAGAGCAGCTAGCGTTGGCTAGCTCCCAGGCTCACGTTCATGACACACCACGCCAACACTTCCGTTGCCATTAGCGCTCGTGTCCCTAGATCCCGTAGCTCGTGGACTGCAGCCGGCAGCGCAGTCCCAATGCACGCAGTGTATATTATTCGCGATGGATTTTCCGCGGATGTTTGTCGGAACGGTGGTTCGTCTCCATTAGCAACCCTGTCAGGAGAGCAAATGGATGCTGAAACTTATTGGGTTTGGTAGCCTACTCTTGCTTTTGCATTAGCCTGCACATCGATCGATGAGTCCGTCTAGCCAGCAGGAAGGTGCGTAAAACGCTTGTCGACTGTTTGTCAAACCGAGGTTGACAGGCCGACCCTTGGCCTTGGGTGCACACTGCACACCCTTGTTATAGCGCTTGCCACTGCGCCCAAGTGCTGCTTTCCCTCATCTATCCGATGGCTTCGATCACCGTCGGTGCCGCCTGGAAAGCAACTTGGCTGCATCCCTCTGCATGCACGCCACCGCCCCGACCTGCACTGCTGGCCGCGGATTGTCCAAATGAGGACGAGTAATCTGCACGCCTCAGTCCTCTTTGAGCCCGGCGGCGGCGGCATGGTCTCTGGCCCCGAAACCGATTCCAAAACCATGCGTGCCAGCTCCGAAACCAGGCACCGCTGCTGCTCTGGAGCGGTGGGAGGATGCCTCCTCCTCCACGCTAGCCATCATGCCCGCTGCCGACGACGCGGTTGGCAGCAACGCATACGCCACGTCCAAACTCTCGCTCCCCCCGGACCGCTTCATCGACAGCACGGAACGCCAGCGTTGCAGCACCAATGATCCTAGCCGTGACAGCCGGTCTCTCTCCTCCGTCATCAGATGCTCCTCGAACATGTCAGCGCCGTGTATTTCGGCGACGCTCTGCGCAAGTTCGCTGGCGGTCACGGGTGCGGCGGTGGTGGCGACGCGCAGGCCGCTCTGGCTGCGGCTGATGTCGAATGTGAGCGGCCAGCAGTCGGCGGTGCGGCGCGCCATGGCATGGAACATGACCATGAACGAGATCATGCGCTCCAGGGAAAGGTACCTGCGGAGCACACGAATTCAAGCTCTTAATCACAAGTACAGGCGTGGCGAAAGTTCCCGTGGGGTTCTTCAGTGTCCATGTGCGTATGCATGAAACGCAGGATTGCGTATGTGAATCCAGGCAGCATCAGCTTGTACCTGCATGGGGTCGTGTTAGCCCCTCCCTCCCCCGCCCAACATCCCCCGCTAGTCCCCCACCCCTTTCATCTGCAGCCTCTAGGCCCCCTACCCCCAGGACCCCTTCGCTGCCACCCATTTCCCTGCCCCGAGTGGCTGCTACACAGCATCCTCCCTTGTTCACCCCAATCGCAAGTCCCCCACTCACAACCTGGCTAAAATGTTAACACCGGTCAACAGCACCCCACCTGGACTCTATGAGCTGCTCCACCACCGCTTGTTTGTTGAGGATGTCCTCGTAGCTGGACCCCAGCGCTGCCAGCGCCTCCTGAGCCGCAGCCTCGCTCACAACACCCGTCAGCCGAGACTGCAAGGACTTGAGGTGAGGCACCTGCACGGAAATTAAATAAAAAAACAGGAATACAGCGATCACGCGTTCAAAACTGATGAGTCAGCAGCAATGACAGCTGGTTCGCTAAAGCCATGTATGGCGTGATGATCGTGCGCGATGATTGAGCCTATACGATCACAGCCTACACTGTGGGTGACTGACTGGTGCAGTTATGCATTCAAGCCAAAGTGGTGTGTCGTACTGTCGGCGCACTGTCGGCCCATGATTGTTGGCTTCATGATACAGGGCTCTTGCCAGCACCAGGGGCGGTCCCCCAGGTGCTGGCAAGATAGTCCAGCTAAAGTCCAAACCCTCGAGAGAAATCCCCCCCATGCCACGGCTCACCTTTCTCCACATGGCCCTCAGCTCCTCATGGCGGTCAATCCCGTACAGCAGGTGGGCGCCCACCATGTGCGTACCGCCCTCGCCCAGTAGTACACGCACCTGCAGCAACACGACGCACACCAGACCGTGTGCCAAAGCTGACCTCGTACGCCCTGCCATTATGCTCCGAGGGGATGCTTGGTGCGCTGGTGCTACCAGGTCATCAGGAATAACCTCACTATTTCATGCACCGCTTACTACACACCGTACCCACAAATGTACATTGTCGTACACACTGCATGTACACGCTGCATGTATAACTGCGTAGTAAGGCTAGTAAGCTGAGCTACGATTGGTGGTCCGCGCTTTGCATGCGCACCTCCTCTGCTGGCCGATCCAGCAGATCATCCGCCATCAGCTGCTGGTACGTCGTCTTGCTGGTGGCCAGCGCGTTCTGAGGCGTGGGATGCGGCTGTGCCTCTGCCACCGGCCCCTGAAGCGGATGCAGCGCAGGAGGCGCCGCCAGCGGGGAATGCGGGAGCTGCAACGGCGGCGGCCGCCACACAGACATCGTCGCAACTGGTGACGGAGTTGCCGCCTCCAAATCGACGCCTGTGCTTTCACCTGGAGCTGCCCTGTTGCCGCCGCTCCCGTTGCTGGCAGCTCCTGCGCTGCTGTGAGAGGTCTCACCGATGAGGTGCCCCTGCTCGGGCCCCACCACGCTGTTGACCCCCACCAGCACATCCTCGTCACGGTCATGGTGAGTGTCAGAATCGGCAACCGTGGCATGGTCAGCACCCTTGCTTGATGCGCCGCATGCACTCTCCCCCGAAAGCTCTTTGATTGCGGTCGCGGCGGAGGTTGCGGAAAGGGCGGACGTGTTGCGAGCGCCCCGGTGGATGCTTCGCGACGGCAGCAGCGGCGCTCTGGGTGGTCCTGCGCTGCCGCCAGCCTTGTCCCCGCTAGCTCGCGTGCCGCGGTTGCTGCGGTCGGCGCTCATGCTGATCGACTGCCGCATGTTGCGAACGCTGCGGTCGCCGCCACGGCTGTGCGTACTTGCATCCGAGACGCTGTGCGTGCTCCTGTCGCGCACCCCGTGGACGCTCCTGCCGCCATCTGCGCTGGAACGATGGCGGCGAAACAGTCTCGCGAAGAACGCGGCGAACACACGGAAGGGCGAGGGCGGGCTGAAGGTGCCCACGGAGGATGACGAGGCGTGGAAGGCGGCGGCTTGCTTCCTCGCGCTCGTGAACATTTTGGTGAAGCTGCCGTGGATGCTGCCGCTTGCACCGGGCGCGAGCCCGAGCCCGGTGTGGGTGTTCTGGCGCTCCGTGGGTGAGTCCAGGTGGCTCCCCACGGTGGATGATGCGCCAGCAGCCGCAGCAGCAGCGGCAGCGTCGGCGGCGCACTGCTTCTGTTGCGCCAGCTCGTCAAGAGATCTGCGGTTTGTGGACACGCATGCGCGCACGCATCGTGTTTTTGACCACCAAGGGGAGTGCCGAGGGGAATGGGGCATGGCCTCGACTGCCTAGCCTGGACTGAAGCAGAATGGATCGAGCAAAAGCCTGTTGCATTCTGGAAGTTCACATGGCATTGAGGGTTTGGTTGCAGTTCTTTCAGGTGCTGCAGGTTGCTGTGACTGTTGACTCTCAAGCACCAAACCGCGCTCACTTCTTGTATGCCTCCTCCTCCATCTCCAGGAGCAGATCGTTGGCCATGGACCAGATCGTCATGTTGCGCGTCACAAGGTGCCTGCAAACAGCAGGGTGCACAATTGAGGTTGCCTCTGATGCGTTGCATGTGATAGACAGGCCACCAGCGGCAATTCTAGTGAGGTAGTGGTATCGCCATCAAGGAAGTGTGACAATGGGCGATTCCCCCGGCTCATGCAGTTGTATTCACTAAGCGCGCCGCCCCCCCTCGCAGGCACGCTCCCCCCCTTACCCCCCAC
>BDDA01000065.1:181787-196391 GCA_001662385.1 Chlamydomonas asymmetrica
CGCTCCCCCCCTTACCCCCCACGACATCCATCACATCCATCACATCTGCTGCATCCACTACATCCCCCGTTGCACATACACCACCTCCCCAATACTCTCCCCGCTCCTTTGGCCCCTTGTGCCCCTCACTGGATGCCTGAATCCCCCACCTGCGCTGCGCCCACAGCTGGTTGGGGTCCACCGCCCCCTGCGTTGCCTCCAGCTTCTCAACCAGCAGCGGCGGCCGGCTGCGCGGCAGCACCAGGTTCACGTCTACCACGCCCGGGTGGTAGGGATTGTGGCCCACCGTCACCACCTCGGGCTGCGCGCCGTAGTTGGTGATCACCTTGGCCTGAGGCACGCACACACGCACGCACACACACAGGCAGGACACAGGCACACAACATATCAATGTGCATATCTGTTGTGCATGTCCAGTTTGCAGGGCTGCTGCAATTTGCTGCAATGTAGAACAGACGAGCACAGTGTGCATGGGTGCAGTGAAATTGTTGTTCACGGATGCACCGATGCTATCCAATGCTGACTGCATGCTCACTCTGCATGATGCCCGAATCCATGCTGTGCCGTGCCATGATTCGACCCAAACCTGTCACCTGCGCATGCACTAGTAGTGAAATTGTGCGGCAATACACTTGTACACACCTGCAGCAGCCCGAGCAGGCACCAGCTCTCGCTCTTTGTCTGAGAGTACAGGCGACCGTCCGGACGACCCATGGCAATCAGTAGCCCGCGCACCACACGATGTGTGAACCTGACGCGCAAACCAAGCGGGCACACACACATGCGGTCACTGACAGATATTGTGTTTACGGTACTATACAGTCACGGTTTGAAACCATCAGAACAGCCTTTTGTTTTGCGACAGCCGCCAGACACCTCGCCATCGTTGGTTCAGGCTTCATGCTTTCGTACATGCAAACTGCATGGCCCCGAGTCACGAGTGAAGACGTATCTGCCTTCGTTTCGCCCTTTTGAGCGACGATTACGCCCACATGCCACCAGACAAGCGCGGCGTTGCGAGCACAGGCCAACACGTATTGGCCCATCATTGGTGCGTGACTGTGCGCTTACCTGTGCACAAAGTGGTCGACAGGGTTGGCCCCGTGGACCTCTGCAAGCAGCAGCAGATGGGCACAGAAAGCATTGCAGGCTGAGTGAGCTTCACATAGGACAAAGTACATTTCCGTCATTACTGAGATGGATCCAGTGAAGCGCAAGTGTGTGGGCAAAGCATCGGTGCCAGCAAAACCACATGCTGTGCTTGCCTTCCGCCCAAAAAGCTAGCATCGTGAATATTGCCATCCAGCACCGGGGAGACTTTATCGGGCTCAAACCGTCTATCACTCACCGACAGACGCGATGCCATACGACAGCGCATACATCTTGGACACAAAGGTCTCTATGATCTGGTGCACGTACGGCACATCCGCCACCACAATGGTGCGCTTGCCCCAGCGGTGCCAGAACACGCGGCGCTGCGTGCAGGAGGGGCGATGAAATCAGACGCGTTCAGGAGCAACACAGCGCAATGACTGTGCACACATCATGCACTCCGAAAACGACTACCAGGACAAAAAGTGGGCGCATTAACAGGCTGGTCACAGGTCACACCGCTGCACACGTGTACTTGCACCGTTAAGTGGGAGGGTTCGATTGAGCTCACCTGCAACAGGCGGAGGATGCAGGCGTAGATGATGGGCAGGAACATGTAGATGACGCTGTCGATCAGCAGCGCCACCTTGGACAGCGCCGTGTCGACCACCGCCGCCGCGCCCACCGCCAGGCAGATGCCATGCACCAGCGCGTACACCATGGGCCAGCCGCTGACGACGGTGCCGATGATGTGGCACAGGCTCAGCACCCATGCGATGGGCGTCTCAATCACGTGCAGCGCCCACCTGCGAGCACCGCGTTCAGGAGGACAACAGGGTGCATGCAGGTCACGCCAGCAATTCGCCCTGATGCACGCATATGTGCCAGGGATTGATAGCACTGTGCCTCCAAGCACCTACCTGGCAGCACAAGGTCTGCACACAGATCCATACCCCGGAACCCCTGGACCCCCGCATCAAAACACACCGAGATCCCCTCTGGCGCTTACACAGCAGCTGAACAATCTCAGAGTGACATCCTTGACATGCCTGCAATACCAGCAGCCTAACGGACTCAGTGACTCAAGGCATCGCCCTGCTCACCTCCTGCCCTGATTGACCAGCATGTCGTATGTCTTGCTCTTCACGTAATAGCCATCGGCGTCGCAGCCAGTCAGCTCCGGTGCCGCAACGTCGATGAACCTGCGCAAGGAACATCGGGCCACGCAAGCAAGCCATGCATTCACCTGCTGCTCCAACTGGCGCCCAGACAGCACCATCACAGACAGAAGCAGAAAGCACAGCCCCCTCACTCCTCTCACTCGACATCCCCACCTGCATCGCTTCGCTTTGAGGCACTGCCACAACCCTGCCAGCGCCAACACAACTGCCCACTATCCTCCACATGCCAGACAAACCCCCGAACGGCAGACACCCTTCCCTGCTGTCACAGTATGGCGTCCTATGTTGTGCATATGAGTAGGATGTTGCTACAACTCACTCCACGCCACGCTACGAAAACCCACCTGTCCCGCACCGCCCGGAAGTCCACCATGTCGCTCTTCACCAGGCTGAGGCCCAGGGGACGCGGCAGCGGGCTGCTCTGACGGAAGCGGACCTGAAAGCATGCATACAGCAAGCACACCTAATCGCATACGGCAATAATACAAAGGGAGTCGGCCCGACAGCCCCAGCTACCAGCTAGCAGCTAGCAAGCCCCCGCTGGGGCCTTTACCGGTTAACGACGTTGACGTTGACGTTGACGTTGACGTTGACGTTGACATTACATCACTTGGCCAACCGGAGGAGCATGATGGATGGATGACTGCCATGGTTTGAGTGTGGATGCGTGCGGAGGATGTTGGTGACAGTGCATCAACCTTGCTGTCTGCAGTTCTCTGGCCAACCGGAGGAGCACGGCTGGCAAGCGGCAACGTGCCCCATCAGCACCTTTTCACATTTTGCGTATTGCAGTTGTGTATCGCGGTGCGGCAGTACAACATGGCAGTACAATGAGGCAGTACAATGAGGCAGTACAATGAGGCAGTACATCCCACCACCAGGTAGTTGAGCAGCTCGCTCATGGTCTGGTGCAGCGCCACACACACCACGCTAGGCGGCTCCGCGCAGCGCGCGCCCGCGCAGGTGTTGAACACGCGGCGCGTGAAGGGCGAGTCCAGCGCCAGGCGCTGGCCCAGCGTGAGCGCCATCTTGGTGTCCACCGCGCCGCACATGGCCCACACGCGACCCGGCAGCAGCTGGTGCAGGATGCGCGTGGCGTGGATGGTGGGGAACGTCTGCCCGGATTGGCTGCAGGCATGCATGCATCAACCATACCAGGATGCAGTCTTAAACACGTCTTTGCAACTCGGATGCTTTAATGATGCTCTGGGATGAGAACCTCGGAGGAAGCAAGAGCGCACAGTGTGGAAGCCAGAGCCATGAATGCGGTTCAAAGCTGTACCGCTTACCTGACCGCGATGCAGATGGTGTTGTTCATGGAGTGGGTGGTGCGGCAGAAGGTGGAGCCGGTCTGCGGGATCTTGCCGCGCGCGTTGCCCAACACGCTGATCACCTGGCGGTGGCAGCGACAACACGGGAAGGCACACACACACACACACCGCTAACATTAAAACTACACACAGTGCAGGATGAACGCATACATGTAACGCATGCTGATGTGCACCCTCCAAGTCATGGGCTAAGGCAAAGGGCCGCTCATACATGTTTTCATGCGGTGAAGTGGCCAGGACGGAAAGTAGTAAGTAATCCTGCCAGTTTCGCGCCTGTGCTCCGCCCTCCCTGTACTCCCTGTCAGCCCCGCCCCCGCAGTACTAGCAGTACTAGCAGTGCTGACGACTCGCCTTGTTTGCGCTGACGGCCTGCACGCGCAGCCCCGGGAAGACTAGCTTGAGGTCTGAGGCCCACTGCTCTGCCAGCCACAGGCTGGCCTCCACGCCCGTTAGCAGCAGGTCCACGCCCTGGCGATCCGCCTTGAGAGCACCGCTTTGGGCAGCATCGCCAGGACGGACATCCTCCTCGCTCAAGGCCTGCATGCACACCAACCGCGTGTTCCATATGCAAGCACATCCGGGTCAATACATATGGCCCGTCGCCTCGCGCTCATGCACACATGCGCATATGCATATGCAGTTATGCACACTGCATGACCCCACGGGAATCACACTGCACAGCCCCAAGAGCACTTGTTCCTGACACACCGCATAGCCCCATGGCCGCCTCGTTCTGACACGCGCAACACGTGCATTTTGGGCACAAGAGCACGAGCGGCGAGGTGCATGGGCGAGCACGGCATGGTTTTCACTAATTTGCACATCCACCTTTGCCATCTGCTCCAGGGCCTGGTAGAGGTCTTGAGCAGATTGCCTGTTTAGGCTGGCAGGGTCTGTCCACGAGTCACGGACTCGGGACAGCACCATTGGGATATCCTGCATGATTACGCCACAGACGCCATGCAGGGAGCGGGTGTCTATCATCAGCGCAAATGAAACGGGGTTTGTTTGGATTGTGTATTGTGTGTATTGTGTACCGGTACTGTGCCATTCCAAGCTGCAGGGCTCCTTCAGACCATTACCCCACCAATTGCAACCACTCGCTCCTGAACGGCTGCTGCTCTGGGTGCAATATGCCTACAGTAGCAGCAGCTCAGCCGCCGTCTCACTCACCAGTAGGTCTCCCACCACGTAGTCCCTGCCTGGCGTGAGGTCGATGGAAGGGAAGGTGATGAAGGGGTTGCCCACCAGCTGAACGATGCGCTCTGCGAGTGGGAGGGCATGCGACGGTGGGGCGTCAGCATGAGGGTCAGCGGAGAAGCCACCCATGTGTCACGCTAGCACACTGTTGTGTGGCTTTTCAAGTGCACTGTGCCGGCCTGATCGTCATCCATTCCCTCAGTCCATTGCATGCACGTGTCGCTACGCGGTCTCACGTGCGCGCATGCTCCCCTTGACACATTAGTCAACTTCAGCATGGCATGCATGCAATGGCCGCGGCTGGGCCCACACAGGGTTGCACTGGATGTAGGGTGGCATGCGCATGGCTCACCAGAGGCCTCAAACTCGTCCCTTGCCACCACCTCTTCATCTGCCTTGATCTTATATACGCGCAGCCGCACGTAAGGCGTGAGCCGGAACAGCACCCAGCCGTCAGGCGTGTCCATGGAAGCTGCGGGAGCGTCCGGATCCTGCCGGGCGGCGGCAGGTTATTATAGGAACACGCAGTGGATGGGATGAGAGGAACGATAAAACCAACACAGATGGGGGCATTAGGATGCTGTTCGCCTGTACGGGTTCAGCAGCTCGTGGGCGGCCATGCGAGCAAGGATGGGCCCGGCATGCGGGACCGGGGGTTGAGAGTTTCAGGTGGGTCAGGGCAACGGCATAGGCCACGACAAACAGAGTCATGTCCCTGCCTGGTACTGTATTCCAGAACCATATCACGAAGAATGTTAGTCATAAACTCATACGCAAACAATTGGTGTGCGCACAGCCACAGGCAGCAAAGGTTCACGGTTGATCGGCTCAGCCTCTGCGTTGCAAGCGCACTGATGCGCACAGCAGCCAAGTGGGACAACAAGTGACGGGTAAAGCTGCACCACGCACCTGCAGCATCAGCTGCATCATCTCGCCGTCACCCTCGTCAATGTCGATGCGGTGCGTCGGGAATGCCGGCGACCACCCGTTGTCCACCACCTCCATAGCGTCAACGCCTGCAGTGTCCGCCGCCCTCAGCGCTGCTTCCAGCTCCTGCTGCTGAGACACCACCGCAGGGTTGTTGCAACGAATCACGCTAGCCGCTGCCGTGCCACCGCTGGGCGCCGCCCCTGGACCCCCCATGTATCCCCATTCTCCAGCCTTGCTTCCAGGCACCGCATGGGCACTGAATGCCGAGTTTGCAGCCCCTGGCACTGCATGGTTTAGCGGGCTTGGCAGCACTGAAGGGTTCAGCGGGGTGGGGCCAACGAGTGGCCAGGCGTGCGGGGATGGCCGTGGCACAAGCCCTGCGGCCATGCTGGCTTGCACTGCTGCCAGCGCAAACTGCGACTGGTTGGCAGCAGCGTGCCGCAGCGCTGCGGCTTGCGCAGGGATGGGAGCGAAGCTTGCCGGAGGAGGCAGTGGTACTGCTGGTGCTAGCGCTCCCGCGTCACGGATGCCAGCCCTCTGCGTGCCGCCCTCTGGCTGCTGCGTTGCGGAGGCAGTGCCGAGCGCTTCCCCGGCATCTGCGGTCAGCGGTCCTGGGTCTGCGGCATCATTGTTATCTTCCAGCTGCGGCTGCTCCGCTATGCTGTCCCGCTGGAACGGCAGCGGGCCGCTGCTGCCTCTGCGCCAGCTGCCGCTGTGACCTTCCCCTGCTGCAGCTGATGTGGGCAGGGCCAGTGCGAGCGGCGCAGTTGGTGGGGCTGCACCGACAATGAAATAGCAAGCCACAGGTAAGCCGTGTGCAAAGCAGATGACACAGCGATAACCTGCGCAGGTGGGAAGTTGATCTACCGTATCTATCTACGGGTATTGAGTACGCATTCGTGACGCGTTGTTGTTCGGAAACAAGCGCAGGTCAAGCAATGATCAGTCAAAGTCACGCGACGATTAATAGCGTCAGCGCAAGCCACTTACCCAAAGATGCTTCCCCGCCGACATGTGTGGACGCCATATCTCCATGCAGCAGCACGCCGCCTGTACCACCCTGCTGCTGCTGCTGCTGCTGTACTGCCTCGTTGTACATCCTGGTCATGCGTGTCGGCGCCATACGGGCAGCTACTCCAGGCCCGCTTTGCGGCATCGGCCGTCCCACAGCCCCTGGAGCTACTGCTGCTGCTGCTGCTGCTGCTGGCGCATGTGCCTGATGACGAGGGGAGGACACCTCCAGAGACATATCATCCCGGTCCAAACGCGCTGGTGATGTGTTATTGATCCGGGTCAAGGCTGTAGCAGGCGCAATCCCGTTGCTCTGGCTGGGAGCAGTGGCGCCACCATCACCGCCGCCGCCGCCGCCGCTGCCAAGCATGCCGGGGCCGCGATTCGCGGAGCGGGGTGTCCCACCGATCCGGTTCATGCCATGCACGCTGCTGCGCGCGTTGTTGCTGATGCCATTGTGGAAGGATCCGCGGGCAAACTGTGGTGCCGCGTGCTGCAGCCCGCTGACGCTGCCTGGGTGGTCGCTGTTGCCATTGGTGTCGGAGCGTGCACCGGTGTGGATATCACCGTGCACGCCGGGAGACCTGTAAGCAGTAATCCAAGTGCGCACGAGTCAGACAACGAAGGCAAGTTGTACGCATTGGACCAGGATCTTCCTGGTTTGCTGTCATCCTATGCCACTTTGGCGTACGATGTGGTACGGTTGTGGGCGCACATTCCTGGAGTGCCAATGGACAACACAAACTACATAAGGGCAATGCTGCCGTAATGAAACTCACAGCGGTACAAACACCTCCAGCTTCTGTCTGTGATACATGATAGACTGGGTGGCGTGCTCCGCGCTCATGTGCACCTGCACGTGCAAAGACAAATGAGCAGCCAGAGTGCATGCATGCGTGTAGGCCAAGGGCGGAAGATTTGCGTCTAGTAAGATGCATCGTGGAGCGCAAATACACGATGCGGCATTGGGCACGTTGACCATGGCAAAACAGCATCAACTGCGGTTGTCCTTCAGCTCTGCCATGATTGAATTCAGCAGATTGGGGTTTGATCTGCATCTGATTGGGCATGTTGATAGGTTAAACAAGGGCTTCAAAACCCGCAAGCAACAGCATGTGTGTATGTGTGTAGCACAACTTGCAAACTGCTGGCGCAAGATGAAAAGCCGCGCAGCCATTACCCAGTTGCCAGTGCATGCTGTCAATCCAACCGCTGCTCAGCCAGAAACACACCTTGACGATGCGACTTTCCGCATGTGTGACCTGCGCTTTGTCATCCTCCTTCTTCCGCGGCTGGGCAGCAGCAGCGGCCGCCGCCCCGCCTGCCCAACCAGGGCGCCGCGTCATGCTGGCCGCGCTGCGCATGATGCCGGCCGGGCTGCTTGCAGCATCCCCCGCTGCCCCCGTCCCGGCTCCGCGCGCCGAGATGGACCTCCCAAGGGGCAAGGCAGCCGATCCCGTTGTAACTCCAGGTGGATGCTCAGCACCTGTCGTACCGCTGGCTGTACTGCGGCCGCTGGCGGTACGGCCGAGGCTCGTGACGCGTTTCAAGAACCCGCTGCTTGCTTTGGCGCTGCTGCGTGCGGCGGCGGCGGCTTTGCTCTCCTGCTCCGCGGCCTTCATGACGGCCGCCGCAGCGTCTGCTTGGGACGTTATAGGGAGGTCGGAGGGCTTGCGCAGCGGTACCATTGCGCAGGTGGTCTCGGAGCCGTACACGACTGCGCGGTTCTCCGGGCTGAATCCGATGGCCATGGGCTGGCCCCATGCCCCCATGCACACCCTGCATGCAACAACAACCAGAAGCACTGTGGATGCTCCATATTTGACAGGATCAGCATAAATCATCGGTGTGGGACCTGCAATACCACGCAGACATGCTTGATTTTGGTTGATCACTTCATCATCGCTGCTTAACTGCTTGCAGCGATAAAGACATGCTAAGTCAGGCACAGCTGCCCCGAGCTAACTACCTGTCTGGCTCCAAAGAACACATGATGGTGAGGCCAAACGATCCCTTGGCGCCTTTGACGAATCGGCAGGATGCCTGGTACAAATCGTTACCCATGAAGTAAGCAAGCGCCGTCTCGACCACAGCCTACAAGGGCAGGCAGGTGTAAGAGCGGCAGCGGCAAAACGACCGGATATCATGGTACTTTAATCTGATGTAGCCTGGTGTGGGAGCCTGGGGTAACAGCCTAATGAGACAGCCGACGGTGGGCGAGGCAATGCAGCACGCCATAAGTTGTCCCGCGTGATTTTGGGTGACCACAGCACAAACAATACGCTGCAACAAACTGCGAGTACTTCTATGAACAGGTGTACAGCATCGGTACCATGAACCAAGCATGCCGCACAGCTGCTCCCACCTTGACGGCTGCCTCATCAGGCAACGTGCTGCGCCACACGCCAGTGCCGGGGGCTGTGGCCAGATGGCGCATGGCTGCGGCAGTGAGCGCTGCCGCCATGCGCGCCACGCCCCCTGGCCCCCCCATCACCACCTGCATCAGGCGCTGCTCCTTACCCGGCGCCACATGCACGCCTGCCAGCATGAATGGCATATCACTACAGCATCTGATACAGCATCTGTTTCAGGAAAATGCGCTCATAGGGCTATGCACCGTGACTCCCGTGGGGCCGTGCAGTGTGCAAATGCGTATGCGTAAGGATAGAGACTGCACCTGACGGCATCTGCGTGACAAACCGTGCAGGATGTACATGTACTAGTGGACAAAGCATGTTACCAGAATGTGCTTTTGCCGATGCAAGGAGCTGCTGCCAATTCCCGCCTGCCGTTACCAGCGTTGCAAATGTTGGTTTGCAATAGCTTCTCAAGTAAAGCAAGGACAGGCGATCATGATAGGCCGCACAAGGCACATACTTAGGTAGATGGCATGTGAGGTAGTCAACCGGCCTCACCTAGGTTCTTGATGCCTTGGTGCATGGCCTGCTGCTGTGCGCGCGTCGCCGTCGACGAATGCAGCAGCACTGGCGGCGCCACCGCCGCCGCAGCTGCAGCCACATGAGAGCCTTGGTGCGGCAAGCTATGGGAGGCTGCGGAGGCACTCCGTCCGTGGTGACTCATCGTCAGTCCCGCCGACACCCCATAGCCGGGAGCAGCGGCGTCGGAGGACGCAGCAGCACTCGTTCCAGTTGCGGCACGCCCATGACCGGATGCAACCGTCTCCAATGGATGCACAGCGGCAGCGCCCATGCGGCCTGAATCAGCGGTAAAGAAAGGTGTGGGTGCGACGGCCGATGCCGCCGCGCCCGCCGTTGCATGCGGTGGCGTGGCGGGCGGCCCACCATGCATGGAGTTAGGGGCGGTGTGAAGGCCGGCAAAGACGCCGTTGTAACCGCTGGAGTTGAAGCGGCTGGAGTTGTACCTACAGCATCACATACAAGCTCGTGGTAAGGCTGATTCAACATGCACTCATGCAGCATTCCGCAGCCATCATGAGCATTGGGCGTATGGTTAGCATGCGCATCGATGTGCATGAGGCATCCATACGGCAACGCAACGCAAGGACTAGCGCAGCTTAGGAGCAGAAACGTGTGGTTGGTAGGTGTTCTCCCTGGCACGACAACCTGCGCCGCTGATGGGTGCGTAAAGTGGCAGGTGCAGGCGAGACGAAGCCATGCTCCCTCACCTGCTCGTGTTCACGCCGAAGTGGCCGTATATTCCTGCAATGTACTGGTCGATGACGCCGCCGCCTTGCTGCCATATGCAGCCCCCCTCAGCCAAGGTCTCACCAAACGCCTTTTCAATGGCGCCGGCCAGGGCCTGCGAGCAGGCAAGGTCATGGCGGGTAGATGCTTGGAGCATGGCCCGCACTCGCATCCGCATCTGAGTGTCTGCCTCCCAAGCTACCGTAATCAAACGCACGGGCGCATAATGGCAATACACTTCAGGGACACCGCATGAACTGGAGAGCATGTCGGTCTGATATGCGACAAATGTACCAGCAGTAATCGCTTTGGCTTGGCCCAGCACAACACACGTGCTGCTCTGACGCGATTGCACTCGGCTGCATGGCCCGCACACGCCTGCTGTTTACTTTCAACCAGGTGATCATCAGGATCATGCTTGAGTGCACGGTAAGATGCATGGTGCATGTATTACAGAAGCCTTGGTGGCAGAAAGGCATGTGGCAGGGCCATCCATGAATGGCCTGATTGGCCAAGTGATGTAAAGTCAACCATGCGGCAGGGCATTATTGTCGCAGCGACCCACCTTCAAGTCCTCCCTTGACGCCGCCAACGGCCTTGATGCCTTAGGGCCATTGCGTGCGGCGCCGCCTGCGGGCTTTCCGCCCATCTCGACATCCATGTCGTGTTGCCTGTCGCGCTTGGGAGCGTCGTGCGAAATGCCACCATGAGCCGCCGTACTGCCCTTAGAGCGCTTGGCGGCATCCAATACGTCCTGGTAGGTGACGTTGGCGACGTCGTAGTACGCCAGACAGATGGATGGGAGCCACATGCCCTGCCCATGCACACCAATAGCAACACCAATGAGCATGGCTTGTCCTTTGGGAGCCTTTGGGAGCATGCCAGCAGGTCGAACCGGCAATGCCAAGGTTCGACGACCACGCGTGCGCTAGCACCACCAGGTGCGCATGCTGGCCTTGCCCGTGCACAAGCAACCACTGCGGAAAGGCTGAACATCGACAGACGTTGCAGAAGTGCGCACGTTGAGACGGTGAACGGAGCAGAGTAGGAACTTGTGGCCCCTTCACATGCCTTCGGCTGTCAGTCCTCCCGCCTCCAGCCACCCGCTCACCTGCGTCCTGAGCAGCTCAATCATGCCCGCCACCCTCACGCTGTCGCACTTTATGGGCGGTCTGCTGCCCAAGCTGGCCTCTAAGAAGTCTGCAACCTCGTGGTGGGTGCGGTCCTGACCCAGCAGCCGCCAGAAGTCAAAGTCGCCGTTGTGGGTGATGTGCACCTCGAAACGCTCGACTCCTGCACTCGCGCAGGTCGGTGTGACATGGCAGGGCAATGATGGCACCATGTGGTCAATAATGCTTCAAGCTATTGGTGCACGGTAGGCAAGTTCTGCTTTGGTAGCCTGGCAAACGCCTGACCGTGGTCATGGCGTGGAGGACAATCGGAAATGGCGCAAAGCCAAGGCATCAAATCCAAGGTGTTGTGGCGGTAGGTGGGTTGTGGCGGTAGGCGGTCAAGACTTTGTACGCTTTTACGTTGCACTTGTGGTCAGTAAAGGAGCTCGTGATGGGTTTGCCACTTTGCCACGCACCCATCTCAATGGTTCCGGAGCTGATGTTGACGCGCCACATGTTCACGCTCGCAGGTGGAGACCACTGGTGCGGGTGGCTCTCAATCTCACTAGGTTGTGAGGAGGTTGCAAAGCGAGTGTGCCCTGATTGACAGGATAGTTGGCAAGCATGCAAAAGGCAGGTTTCAGGGTTTCGGCTGGGGTTTCGGTCCCAGTGCAGTTTGAGCGCACCCTACGGGCCATCCAGACATACAGTGCAGCTCTGGTATGTGCATGGTACAAGAACATGCTGACTATGAAAAACATCCGTGGGGCAGCTGTGCAAACAGGCGCCCCTCATTCTGCAATATAGGTCATGAGACCGTTGCACCGCCTGTTGCCACCAAACGCACTGCGCCTGAAGACTCAGGTGTGCAGGTCAACCCATTTACGCAGGGTCAGTTTGAAAGGCACTCACCGACAAATACCCCATGGTTGGCCGCCCCGTGGGCGTTGCTGCCGACCACACGCTTGAATTTGTTTGTGAGGACGATTGATAAGTTGTCGCGCTTGCCTGGAGCAGAGCGTGAGCGCAAGCCTCGTACTTGAGGTCGTTTCACAGGGGTTAGCTGGCTGCCGCCCTTGTGCCCTGCCGTGTGTGTGTCACCCACGGCGCCAAAACTGCCTCCCCCGAGCAAGATGCTTGCATGCGCTGTGCCTGCACCGCCTGTGACACCCAAAGCAGTTGCTGTCTTGGAAACCGCTGTGCGTTCTGCTGGGGCTTCAAAAGTGACGAGCCCGCCTGCGCAGTGCAGGGAGTGCACGTGCACACCACGCAAGCACGGAGCGCATGGAGTGGGTGCATCAAAGCACCACTAAGTGGCAAACAAAAGGAAGCAACTGTGAACAACGGTACACCAGGACTCTGCCATCTGGACACCAGCTCGGTGCACGTGGTGCAGTATTTCTTGAAAATGGCACACACACTTCTGCGTAAACAAGTGTGAAGACTGGGGAGTGAGGAGCCTACCTGATTGAGCACCCCGCTGCGAGCTGATAGCCACCTGAGTCATGAGCACGTTGAACACGTCGATAGATGAGCTGGCCAGGTTGGCAACCAACAGGCCGAGGTTGCCACACCAAAACACGGAGTGATGCACGTTCTGGTCCCGCAACACCAGGCATCTCAAGCAGGCCTTTAAGCGGACAGCAAGACCAGTAGAGGCATCAGCATGGATGGCTGAGCTAGTATTGTGCACTCCGGCTGTTGTTCGCGCCAGCCGCCCTGCTCCTGCCAAAGAAGCAGTTGGAACTGGAAGATGATCGAACAAGTCGGTGGATAGGGCTGCTAAGCTGACACATATTGCCGCTGCAAGGGCTCCTAACCAAGCAGCTTCCCAGGGCTGGCCTTGCTGTGCTGGCTTTAAGGCGAGGACAGCAGCGCTGGCCAACGCACTGCTCACCCAGCCAGCGTGCCGGCACAGCGCTTGGCTGCTACAATGCCTGGATGAGCAGGAATCTGGCAGCTGATTGAAAACAAAGCCAAGGTCCACACATGGCCAGGTTGATACGTTTGTGCGCCGACAACGCACTTGGCGCCCGACCAGGATACACGACGGCAGTTGCAGGAAATTGCAGAAGCACCAGCTGAAGCACTGCCATGCTGTAACGCAAAGCTGAAGTAAGCACTGTGCCGTCTGTTTCCAAGGTCTTTCCGCTGCTGAGCTGCACAGCATGAGCGCTGCTGGCGTCAAATGACTGGCCTCATGCCAGTACACAGCGCATGGAAGACTGGTCACAAATGCTAGGGTCAGCACCAGGAAGTCCAGAGTTGCATTCTGTAGCTGAGACCAGCCCTCGAGGCTCCCCATGTCACATTAATATGGTCCTCTGCACATCGCACAAGGCAAAAGGGTTCACTTCGAAAGGCGAACAAGCAGTCAACAGTGAGGAATGTGAGGAATGTGGCTTTCAAAGTATAACAGCAAAGCGCTAGTGACATCCATCGCACCGTCCTAAGTAGAGCCGGGCCTGCGAACGAGGCCGAATCCCCTGCTCTTCTTGCCGCCTGCGCCTTCTGCCTTAATTCAGGGTGAGATGCACACCTGCAGTATGGCAACTTGGTTCAGTGTATACCTCATACCAGTTAAGGGTTTCAAAGGGTGCTTAGCTGCTTTGATGCAAGCAAGGTCCCCGCAACAGCCAGGGAACTCCACGTGCCTGGTGGATTGGAGCCTTTTCACTTCACACTCAGGGCATGGCGCTGGTGCGTCTGCGCCTGGACCCGCAACTGACCTTGGAACCCGAACAAAGAAAAGCTTTCCATCGGAAGTGGAGTGTGGAGTTCCTGACTTGTGTTTGCGCTCGAGTCCTTCAGCTTTGTCTCCGTTCTCCAGTGTCTGCTGGGGCCGACGCGGTCAGCCTGCAACGGAACTGCGCCCAGTTAGCTCCATGATTCTGTTAGTATCAGCGGTACATTGCGAGGTCGTCGAGTGGCATGCGCTCCAGCACTCTATATACGTGGGACAAGGAAAGGGTTGGTAACGGTTGAGATTTCATGGCTCAACCAAGCACAATTCTTTGCTACCCAGCGCGGCCACCCCCATCGATGCTGTTTCCCCCCCTCCCACCCCCCACCCCCCCACACA
>BDDA01000065.1:197365-234772 GCA_001662385.1 Chlamydomonas asymmetrica
CTGGCAGGTTTGCATGGGCACAAAACACTGGCCATGCAGAGACGCCACATATCGCCTGTGTATGTCATGTTCAAACACCGATCGGCTCATGGTGCGTGTTGTTTACAGGTCTTGTTACGGGGCGTTGCGAGGAATGCCGCCGCCGCCAGTCCACGCCGCAGCGCTGCTTCAGACCGCTGCCAGTGCTGACATGCGCGCTCAAGCCCTTGTGTGCTGGCATGCTGGCATGCAAAATGCCCACCGTACACCCCTGCTGAGTCCTGCTTCAAAGCCAGGATGCAGGCAGCATGTGTGCTTGGCATTTGGCTGCAAGCGGCTGGGCTGTGCACAACACTCGCCCCGCTGGAGTCGAATTAAGCTTCTTGGTGTGCGACCTATCACTCCCGCCTGGTAAACAAGTACGGCCCGACCGGCGCAGCCGTCCCCGGACTATCCCGCCTGCCGCCTGAGCGAACGACACGGTGGGGGCGGAGGGAAGCTTGGCTGTCTGTGCAGAGCAGCCGCAGGCTGGCAAAGCTTAATCGTTGCCGGACCATGTGCCACCCATCGGATGCGTGAGGTGCAGGCGTGCTGCTGGCATGTTGAGGACAGCCATGCAGATTGCATGTTCCCAGAGCTTCTAATTACGTGGCTTTTGCACCGATGCAGCCCAGACTTGGACCATATGCCACATGCTGTTTCCTCGTTATCATCACCAACACATGCGGAAACAAACACCTTACCTGTTAGCGATGCCTGCTGGCCGGGGGGCGAGCAGGTGGCTGCATGTGTGGTTTCCGAAAGGACGCGGATGAAGCGGAGAGCGTTACAAGCCATATTAAAACCAGTACCTCAGGTCTGATGTGCCAAACCGCGTTAGTGCACGAGCACTGCTGCGCGGCTGGCTGGCATGCAGCATTACTAATGGTTGGTTGGTTGATGTATTGCCCGTGCAAGCGCTCCCTCTGCCTGCATTGCAGACAGGCAGGTGGTTATTTGCATGCAGCAATCATGCTGCGGTTGACAACATGCGTTGCCTGTCTGTGCAGCACAACCGCGGTAAACATAGTAAGGAATACGCACCAAATCAAGATATGGTTGCCGTTCTGGTTTCTCACAGCACATGACCCACTGGCACGCCGCGCACAGTCAGTCGGGTGAAGGAGGGCCAACCGTATCGGCAGTGGGCGGCAGCGCTTGCACAACCACGGAAACACACAGTTCTGATCCAAGGTTTGTGCATGAATATGGAAAAACCGGGCCCCAATCAGCTTGCGCCTCCTGCATACTGCCAGTTGCATGGACAGCACCATGTAGAGCCAAGCACAACCACATGTGCATGAACAACCACCACACACGATGCATTGTCCCAACGCACTTGATGAGCATCGCCTGCCGGTTGGGTTGCAGGGACTGTCCAGTGGTGATTAACAAGAGGAACGAGGTCACACGCCCTCGCATCCCCGCCTCATCGGAACAGTTGCACGCAAGAGGGAATAGCACCATGCACACACAATCACGAGGGGCGCATGCCGACACAGCATCACACACCAGAACAAACAAAATTCAACCCCATCATGCATACGCATTCAGCCATAGCCGGAGCTGCCATGCCCCATCAACGAAGCGGGAGCGGGACAGGTGCGAGCGCATCACGCACGCCGTGGTCTACTTGCGGTGCGACTCGGCCCACTCGCGGGCGTTCTGGAAGAGCTTGAGCCACGGCGCGGGGCCCTTGGGGTTCAGGCCCAGCTCCTTGGGCACGTACGGCAGCTGCCACGTCAGGAAGCAGCGCTCCGGGTGCGGCATCATCGCCAAGTGGCGCCCGTCCTCCGAGCACAGCGCGGCGATGCCCATCGGGGAGCCGTTGGGGTTGGCGGGGTACACGTCGGTCTGGTTGGCGTCGGCGTCGACGTAGCGGATGGGTGCCAGGCCGGCGGAGAGCACCTTGTCCTGCACCTGGTCGTTGGGGAAGAGGCACTTGCCCTCGCCGTGAGCGCACCACACGCCCACCACGGTACCCTCCATGCCCTGCGTAAGTGAGCGAGAGCAGGAGCAGGCAGTACAGGAGGGGTCAGGATTCAGGAGCAGTGAGACTTGGCAAGGGGAAAGAGGACCTCAGCACGAGACCCAGGTCGTGACCCGGATCGTGTGGACGCTGGGCAAGGTCCACCGTTTCTCAAGCACAAGATGTTGGCAGGCGGTGCGCTCAAAACGCAGATCCAATGCACATAGAGGATGGGCCGTATTTGTTCAGCGCTGATTGCTGATTGCTGCAGTTAGCGCTAAATATTTACGGCCCATCCTCCATGCCCAATTGCCCAGCCTCGCCCACACCACCACAGCAGCACCAACACAGCCATGCCCCAGAAGCAACCACCCGTTTGCGACAACAGCATGCCACCCTGCAATGCGCACCTTGAGCAGGACAGCGGGGCTCTGCTCGATCTTCACGTTCACCCAACGCGACTCAAAGCGGCCGGACGCGTTGTGCACAAAGCGAGGCTGCTGCAGGTCAGGCAGGTGGCTCTGGCCGGGCGCCGGCACCCAGCCCAAGAGCGCCATCAACTGGCAGCCGTTGCAGATGCCGAGCGACCACGAGTCGGAGCGCTTGTAGAAGTCCTCAAACTGCTTCAGCACGCGGTCGTTGAAGCGGATGGTTCCGGCCCAGCCCTTTGCGCTGTCCAGCACGTCAGCGTAGGAGAAGCCGCCCACGAAGATAATGCCCTGGAAGGAATCCAGGGAGGCGCGGCCGTTGACCAGGTCAGACATGGTGATGTCCCACGGCTCGAGGCCGGCGGCAAACGCAGCCGCCGACATCTCACGGTCACCGTTGGAGCCCTCCTCGCGGATAATCGCGACACGGACCTTGTCGGTGGCGTTGAGCTTGTCGGCGGGCGTGAACGCGGGCGTGAACGGCAGGACCCACTTGGGCGCCTTGGCGGTCTTGAGGCTCGCGCGCTCGGAGTCGACGCACTCCTCAGCTGCCTGCAGCTTCTCCAGCACAAACGCCGTGTCCTCCCAAGCGTCACGCAGGTCGGCGACCTGCCCCGAAACCGCCGGCGCGCCGGCCACCTTGACCTCGCACGCGGTTCCGGAGCTGGTCTTGCCGATGCGGGCCGCAGCAACGCCCGCCTTGTTGTAGGCGGCGACGATGGCGTCAGCCTTAGCAGCATCCACCTCCAGGATAAGGCCCAGCTCCTCAGCGAAGAGAGCTGCCATGGCGCCGCCCTTGGCGGGGGCGGGCACATCGACGCTCACGCCGCAGTTGCCGGCAAACGCCATCTCCAGCACCGAGGTCACGAGGCCGCCGTCGGAGATGTCGTGTCCCGCGGAGATCTCGCCCTTTGCGATCAGCGCCTGCGTAACCTCCCACATGCCCTTGAGCTGGCTCATCTCGACGTCGGGGCAGTCATTGCCGAGCTGGTTGTAGGCCTGAGCCAGGGCGGAGCCGCCCAAGCGGCGCTGGCCGTTGGCCAGGTCCACATGGATGATGGCGCCCTTGTCACCCAGCTTGAGGTCGGGGGTCACCACCTGCACACACAAGCAAATGAACGCAGAAAGTTCAGGACTGTCCAAGTGCTGGTGCACACAGCAAGCCTTGGCACTGTGGTTTTTGCAAGCAGAAACGCCAGGCTGACGCAGAGTGCGGGTTCATGGCCGTGCTGTCGCCATTTGAGCACACAATGACGGTTGTTTGTTGACACCCATCCTAAACTGCATCCTGCGAGGCTGTACATCCGCAGGAGGCTGGGTTGTGCGCCATCACGCTGCATGCGCAGTGATACTGAGGCGCTCACCTGTGTGATGTCGGTGCAGCCGACGTAGGCGCTGATGACCAGGTTGCCCGGCGCCATGACGATCTCGCCGTCCGCCTTGGCGGCCATGGAGAGAGAGTCCTTGCCGCCATCGCATGCAACACCCAGCTCAATCATGGCATCCCTGTGACAAGACAGCAAGTGCGGTACTGTCAGTACTCTTGAGGTACATGCAAGCTGCATGCAGTAAAGCGGGTTGGCGTCCTTTTCCAATGTGCGGCGTGTGCACTTCCACTGTACTGAGGTACTCACAGGCTTGCTGCTCATGACAGGATAAGGAAATGCCAGATGAAAGACTCATGTCAGCACGATACAGTGTATTACGGTGAACAGCACAGGACAATGTCAGCGCAGTTCACTGCAGTACACTGCAGTCCATAGAAAGTACGGTGTGCCACGCATGCTAATGCTATACCGCAACGGAACTTTACTCACTTGAGGCTGACCGCGGCGTCGTACATGTGCGCGCCCTCGCTCTTCATCTTGGCGGCGTGCATCCAGTTGACCGACGCACGCACGTCCGGCAGCGACGTCGACTTGGCCCACACTAGGTTGGTGAGCGCCTCACCCAGAGAGAGACGCGCCATCTTGGCGTGGTCCAACAGGCCCTTGAGCGGCTGCTCGCCGATCGAGGTGGCCAGGCCGGTCGTGTCCTGGTGCGACTGCGCGAACACCGCAACGTCGGAGATGGGCAGCTGCAGCGGGCCGACGCACTGCTGCTGGGCGACGAGCCCAGTGACGTGCCTGTCTACCTTGTTGGTGAGGAAGCGCTTGGAGCAGACGCTGGGCAGGCGCAGCACGCGGTGCAGCGCTGACATGGCGGTTTCAGAGGCGGGGAGCTCCAGGGGCTTCTGCCAGGTGTTTGGGGTGCGGTTGAAGGTGAAGGTCTTGTCGGGCATCTTGCCCAGGACCTTCTCCAGGTCGAGGTCCTCGGGCACGGGCGTGCCAGGCGCAGCGGTCTTGTCCACCAGCGTGATGCGGCCGCTGCCGTCGATCGTTCCAATCACCTGGTGAGGAATGTGCAACGTGCAAGGAATTCACGTCAGACCGTGTCATCACACTCGCAATGCATCAGGCAGTTTAGTTGGAACAACCACACATGAAGGACGACAAGCCCGAAGCAAGGTACCAGCGATCTTGGGACTTCAAAATCAAGTGCACATAGCAGCCGTGCATGGCAGCGATCCCAAAAAAAATGCATACATGCATGCAGCAGCAACACGCGCGCGCACCTGCATGAAGCAGCGCTCGCGGTCGCAAATGGACTGCATGGCGTCGCGCGCCTCCGGCTTGATGAGCAGGCAGTCGTTCTCCTGGTACTCCGCGCCCCAGATCTCCAGCACGCTCAGCGTCTCGTCACCCAGCTTCACCGCCCGCACGTCGATCTTGGCGCCCAGCGGGTAGATGATCTCCTTCACCACGTTGCAGTTGCCGCCGGCGCCCTGATCGTGGATCTGCACGATCGGGTTGCGCTCTCCCATCTCGACGCAGCTGCGCACCACGCGCCAAAGCTTCTGAGCGTACTCTGCGTCGCCGCGCTGCACGGCGTTGAAGTCGAGGTCGCCGCCGTGGCCGCCGGATGGCACCGAGGAGGCGGCGCCGCCGCCCATGCCGATGCGATAGGCGGGGCCGCCGATCTTGACGACCAACATGCCGATCTCCGGGGGGGACTTCTCCAGATGGCGGTGGTCAATCTGCATGCGTTTATACCGAGCGCAAACGTACACATCCACGATGAGCTGCGTGTGCTGCATGCATGCTTCATGCTGGAGTCTGCATAATGCATACACAGCACGCATGTCTGCTCAGGGTGCAGCCGTCAGTTCACAATTGTGGGTTCATGCATGCACACGCGTGTGATTTGCACAGGCAGCAAGTAATCGCAGACAGCAGCCCCACCTGGCCGACGCCGCCAGAGAACATGATGGGCTTGAGCCACTCGCGGCGCTCGCCGCTGGGCAGGCGCTGCCCGAAGGTGCGGCAGTAGCCGGCAATGAGCGGCTCGCCGAACTTGTTGCCGTAGTCGGACGCGCCGTTGGAGGCGTCGATGAGGATCTGCTGAGGGCTGGCGAGGTTCTCAGGGTACACCGCCTGCAGGGCGTGACAAAACCACACTGACGTTTTGTCTGCACCAACGTGGTGTTCCATGTGACGATAACACCCTCACATACATCGTGGCCCCATCGTGGTCCCTTCTTGCGAGTTGCAAAGCCCACAAGCAGAACGCGCTGAACTGCTTTTGGTTGATCTTGATACACTGTCTGACGACTTGATGAGCTATGCCATTGACCTGTGCACGCCCCGCTGGCTGCCGCCCGACCCCCGCACGTCTTTTGCTTTTATGAAGCTCCCTCACGCTCCCTCAGTAAACCAGCTTCCCTCAGCCGCAGCTCGAAACGCACCTGCCTGGTTCCCGGCCGAGTACAAACCGTATCAACCCCTGTTTCTGCTGCCTCATCTAGGGCAAAGCATTGGCTCCACCTGTAAAACATCTACAATCAATTCAATCGAAATCTGCTTCGTGCTGCTGCGCGCCTCACCGTGGTGTCCTCATGCGGCAGCGTGTGGCCGTCCAGGCGCAGGTTGCCCACGCAGTAGCCCGCGGTGCCGGCGCCCATGATGGAACCAGTGCCGGTCGCGTGCGTGTCGCGCATGCGGCCGCCGGCGCCCGTCTCAGCGCCCGGGTAGGGTGCGACGGCGCAGGGGAAGTTGTGGGTCTCGGCTGTCAGCAGCAGGTCCCAGTCGCGCGCCTGGGGGGCGAGCGGGGAGGGGTTGCCGGGCTGCAGGGGCAGCAGCGGCTTGACCTGCTCGGGGGCAAGCACAAAATCGCAAAACCAACAACGGTCCGTTAGATAATCGATCATCCTAATCGGTGCACGGTCACCCAAACCCTCACACTCTTCAGCGCCTGGCGCAAATGATGCGAACCGGTGCTGAAGCAGTCATGCGGCTGCCAGTAATATTGATGCCGCAGCCGCATGCCGGCGTGCACTGCAGGCATGTCTGGGGTATGAAAGGGCGATGACTGGCCGGGTGGCCAAATTGGGCAATGTGGCATGCCAACAAACCGCAACGCACCTCGAATCCGCGGATGGCTGATGAGTTGTCCTTGAAGGCCACCACACTGTTGTTGGGGTTGACCTTCCAGGGCTCCTTGACCAGCTGGAACAGCGTGCTAGGCATCTGCGCACCGGCATGCACGCATGCATCGTTCAGCAAATGAGATAGTGGCTCAATGGGGCTCCTGACCAACATCGTGAAAGATGTCATAGCTAGTCCTGGATGACCATGCATCGCCCACGCCGTCTTCATGCAACTGCATGCAGCCCCCCTTGCTTGCATCCCCCACGCGGGCAGTAACATGCACCCCAGCCTGTAGCATATCAAGGTCGTTGAACTCCCCCTCACCAGCTTCCCCCAACACGCAATGACAATGTACTCTCGCTGTATGCGCGCAGCCGCACACACGCGCCGCCGCACCTGCTCGCCGTCAATGACGATGTTGCCGCGGAAGAACCAGTGGCGCGAGTGCTCGCTGTTGGACTGCGCAATGTCAAAGAGCTCCACGTTGGTGGGGTCGCGCTTCATGTCGTCGCGGAAGAGCTGCGTGTAGTAGTCGAGGTCCCACTCGTCGAAGGCCAGGCCCATCTCCTTGTCCACGCGCACCAGCGCGGCGCGACCCTCAGCGCACACGGGCACCGTGTACACCGGCGCTGGCTTGGCGTTCACCTGCGCACACGTATATCATCACAGATGACATTTACGGTGAGTGATATAAATCGCACGCAAGGTGAGCGTCATACAGTGTGGATGGACTGTGGAGGTCTGAGGCGAAAGGGCTGCTGCTGCGCACTTTGTGCGGCGCGGTGTGCATAGCAACCGTGAGCAGACCGGACCCACAACGGTGCTGCAACACGGTGCTGATGTAAGTCGTGGCTGGAAGCAGCTGGCCTGATGGAGTGTTGCGTGGCTGCAGGCAAAGGTGTGAGTCATACACGCCTGTGCCAAACGCACCCCTCCCGTGCAAATTTGTGTCTGTCACCATCGCACGTTTCTTCCCCGCGCACACGCAATGGCACAAGCACTGCCTGCTTGGACGTCTGCCACTTTGCCGTATGATGATTCCATCCTATCACATTCCTGCTGGCACCACCGTATCACTTGCTTCATTGTATCAGGTGCCTTATCAAAGTGCCCCATCCCACGATCCTGGCCCTGCTCCCTCCTACAGGGCATGTACTACCGTCTTGTTGCATGCTTGCACTGTTGTTTTGGTGCACACTTACTGCTGTTTCTTAGTTTCTTACACATGGCACACCGTACCTTGAAGCTGGCGATGGGCTGCGGGTAGATCTCCTCCGTCATGCGGTCGTGCACCAGCGCGGCGAAGCGCGCCTTCTCCTCTGGCGTGAGCGGGCGCGTGGAGGTGAGCAGGTAGCGGCGCGAGCGCTCCAGACGGTCCACCTGCAGCCACACACACACGCACATGCACACGCGCGTGAAGCACGCTGCCTGGCCCCACGGCAAGCAAACAACCCTCATCATACGCTTGCAAACGCATGCATCATGCATGCATGCGTGCATATTCCGTGAGCACAGCCAGGAAAGTGCTTAGGTTGGCTACGTCCGAAGCAACAGACGCAGCAGGACGTTGGTGTGTTGCAATCGTTTCGTATGGTTAAGGCGCTGACGTTGGGTTTTGCGGAGTGTTGCATGCTGGCGGCGGCTGCGGGACAGTCATGCTCCAGGACTGAGACGGCGATGTGCATTGCACAGAGCACCCTCACTGTGGCGCAATTGCGGCCGTGCACAGGATGAAACGTCCATACCGGCGAAATCACCCACTGCCTTGCTTTCATGCATGCGCGCCTTCCAGGCACACACTCATGCCTGTGCATGTCGCCATGCTCACCTGGTTGAGGCCGACGCTGGAGGTGATGCTGACGGCGTTGGTGGAGAAGGCAGTGGAGAAGGCCATGCGGGGTCCCACCTCCACCACCGTGGTGGTGGTGCCGGAGGCGCTCAGGCGGGGGGTGGGGGTCAGCAGCTCAGGCTCAAACGTCTCGCGCAGCAGCCTGTTATGTGTATGAATGGCAAACAAGTATGCGTGGTGCGTCAGGAACCGTGACGCTTGGATAAGTGTGTCGTTGGCAGCGTCAGCGTGGACGAGCACAGCGTCGCGCGCGCAGCAGCAAGTCGAACGCAGCACACAGCATTGGTGGTGATATGAGCAAGTCGTCTTGCCACAGAGCTGTCAACCAGCGCAGTGGATCTTGCGCCAGCACGTGCTGCCATGCAGCAGCAGCACCGCTAAGCGCTCGCCGATCCCTGGCATGGACAGCGCCTGCTGCTGAGGAGCCCATCTGCGGACTCACCATGCCAGTGAGTCAGCGTCCTTCTTGGCCAGCGGGGCCTTAAGAGACACGTTGTACACCTGGGACAACCAACGGGCAGCACAAGGCACGTTTAGTCGCCTGCATCGTTCGTGGCTGCTGGTTCCATCCGAGGTTGTGTACGACGTTTATTAAGCGAGTCTGGACGGCAAAATATGCTTTATATGCTCTCTCAGGTTGCTGCGCGTTAGTTCTGCACATGCGGCCTTCAAAGCATAGCCAGGAAGCCCTAGATTCTGCGGTGCTCGCTGGATGCACTGCTTGGCAGGCCCACCTGCTCGCCATCCACGGCCACAATAGCGTCAGTGACCTTCTCATGAGCCTGCGGAGTGCATACAAACGCGCCACGCATATTTTAGTTATGCTGCCGTCAGGGCGGTCGCAAGCGGCGGCAGAGCCACAAGCGTCTGCACTGAAGCTCACTGAACTCACTCCTCTCAACAACACCCTGTTGACTGCTAACAACAAAACAACAGCTGTCGATAAGCGCCTGCGCACCTTGCGCAGCAGGGTATGCGCCGCCGACTCGGACAAGCCAGGGTAGCGGTAGAGCTGCGTCACGCCGCCCGCCTTGCACGACAGCAGCTTTGACACCACGTCTGCGCCGCTGACAGGCGATGGTGCCTGTGCAGGTTTCAGTACACAAGGAACAGACCAAGGCTAAGTGCCAAACAGGTGCATCCCAAAGCTTGCACTCCAAGTCAGCACTCTCACGCCTCAAGCACCTGCAGTTGGTGCGAACTCCGAAAACTGTCTCACCGGCTGCACCACAGCCTTCGCCTGGATAGCACGCTTGTTGCGGAAGAGCGCCACGGAACCTGTGCAGAACAACACAAGCGTGGTGTGTTGGCCAGGCACGAATGTGCATTGACTACAAAGGGGCCACTCTCGTGCAGTCCGTCGCACTCACCCATCCGCAGCTGAGGGAGGATGCTAGCCTCGCCAATAGTGGGCGCAGCTGTCGCCACCCTGGGGGAGGGGACAAAAAGCAACTGTTTGAAGCCATGGGCAAAAACGTGGGGTTCCAGCAAGATGAGCAGTCACTAAGTGCTGGGGCCATACCTGTGCACCTCCACACTGGGCACAGCGATCCCCGCAAGGGTCTGCCTACGCAGGCCCTTAGCCTGCAGCTGCACCGGTGCGTGCAACATGGTTGGGCGCTTGTCTGGTGGTGCAAGTCGGGTGCCCTAGTCTATTGTTTAATAGACCCTGAAGCGTCCTGTTGAAGCACACCCTTGAACAGCTGAGGCCTTGTGCAGGCCGAGGTCGATTGTTTCGCTTTGTATAGTTGTCGCTTCCAGCAGGGTGTGTGATATAAAACACCGCACACGCCGAAGCATGAATCGAGGGGGCAACGTGTGGACGAGCAACTTGAGAACCAGGTGCGCCAGGGGGGGTTCAATAGCAGGCGCCTAAGTCAATGACAACGCCCAGCTCGTTTTGATGCACCTCGAGGTGTGACACTTGGGTAGGGAATACTCTTGTCTGTTCTCTTCCCACCCTGTCCTCTTGGTTTTCTTTTCTGTGTCTCGTTGAAGCCAAACTTCAGTTCCCGACCACCCCACCATACAACCTTCTCGTGCTGTGGACTAGTTTGCGATAGGGAAATAGGCTAGCCGGACCCAGTATACAAGGGTTTTGATTGCCTTAGGGCGCTGCCAGGGTGCTGCTTGGTGCTTCACTCGTTTTGCCAACACTTTGTGCAGAGTCAGCGGCGAGGAATGTGCAAAAGCAGCATTGCGGGTTTGTGAGCGAGCAGGGAGGACCGCTTGGGTTCTGCCTGAGCCCCAGACCTGACAAGCTTTTGACCGAGTGCGCTTTTCCTCAACGGATCCGACAACACCGCACTGAAACCGCACGTCTTCGAGGCGGGCAACGCTTCCGCAGCACGCTGCAACACCTTTCACACACATATATATGGTGGTTACGTCAAGGGGGATGGCAAGAAACTTCTCCAATGCCAGTGCAGAGGGTTCGGCGGAACCCAACTTTCCACCACCCGCGCTGCAAACCCCCACCACCAGCACATTCGGAGGGGGCGGCCTCACCAGCCCTGGATTCGGCCCCAGCTCCTTTGCAGCTCAATACGGCGCGATTTACCCCGGCACACCGGTCACGAATGGCATCCCAGATGAAGACAGTGACGGAGAGCCAGTGCGCAATGGGCAACGGTCCTCTCGGCGAGTCCGTTCGCCGCCGCGCCCGCACGTCCCCCACCTGACGACCACAACCATCTTCGTCACTATCCTCTGCTCCATGGCCCTGCTGCTACTCATATGCGTCGTCAGCGTTCCCCCCTCACGGCAAGCGCATGCTGTGCTGGGAGGCGGGGGCGGAAGCGAGGCGCTCGCCATCCTAGCCATGCAGCAAGCTGGTGGGGCAGCTGCGAGCAGCAGCAAGGCCAAGGCAGTGGCATCTGGTTCGGGCAGCCTTTCTTCCGCCGCAAGCCACAGCGGCAGTGGTCTCGGGTCAACCTTGCGAACAGGCGCCTTGGGCACAGGACAGCACGCAGGAGGTGTTTCAGCGTCAGCCGGTGAAACGGTAAGCTGGCTGGAACGGTCAGTGCTTCTTATTTTGGTTCAGCTCTGCCTCTCAGATAGTTGACCGTAGCACGCACACCTGTGGTCTCGGAGAGCGTGCAGGGCGTGCTGTGGATCACCTCTGTGGCGACAGCCTGTGCACGCTCCGCAGCACATACGCCTACGCGTGTGCCTGCGCTACCCGCTGCAGGTCATACGCAGCCGCGCCCGTGCGGCAGTGCTGGGAGCGCTCGTCGCTGATGCAGCCACGATGGGCCTGCACTGGTAAGGGCGCTACGTTAGGGTGCTACGTTGGTTGGCCTTCAGCTTCTGCCGTGGCTAATGCAGTGTGTCCAGTCAGTCCAGACGCACGTCTGCGTCACGCAAGCTGACCCACTTGCAGGCGTTGAGCGTGGGGGCATTCGCTGTGCGATGCACCTACGGAATCCGCACTGAGCCCACCTGCGCGCTGGAGGAAAAGACTGAGCATCCCACTCCCAGTCATGGAGTGAGCTGGCTGACCAGACAGGGTCCAATAGCTCACTCCACGACTGGGAGTGGGCTGCCCAGTCTTTTCCTCGAGCGCGCAGGTGGGCTCAGTGCGGACAGGGAGTGGGGCGCGCGGTGGGCGGCAGAGGGGGCGGGAGCCAGGGCGCGCCTCCGCAGGGGCATTTGGGAAGCTGGTGGGAAGCGTGTATCGAATGGGGCCCTGAAAATTATTGCATCTGCATGCCATAGTATGGAACTTCTTGAACACTTCGTGCAACCGTATCACACATCTGTCTCACACCACGACGCTCACACTCCAAGGCTTCTTGCATTTCATGTACCGGTGACATCACACGTGCGCATAATGTGCATAACGTTAGTACCCTGTCCTGGCTACGGCAAATGGCAGATTCCAAGCACAGGGCAATAGACCACAGCTTCTCTGCACTCCCTACGCAGGCTGTATGACCCTGCAAAGCTGGATGGGCTGCTCCGGGGGTCTGGCAAGGAGGCAGCGCCCGAGTTCTTCGAGCCGCCCTCCTGCCCGTATTACCAGGTGCGGCTGCAGGACGTCAGTGCTTGTAACGAGGACTGGCACAGGCTGCGACGGGTGTGATGGGAATGGGGTCTACCGCCGTGGCTTTTTCTGCACCGCTCGTGCATGCGACCCAAAGATGTGCTTTCACGGAACGCACGCATTGCACGTGTGTACATACCGTCTCACCCACGCGTGCGCATACGATGGTGCCTGCATGCTTTGTCGTCACGTCACCTGCATGCGTGCGGGCAGGCGATCACTACAAACCGAGCTGTCATCGCCAGCTGCGCTGCGCTTGCGCTTGCGCTGTGCACTGCTGTGCACACTATGGCGTGTGTGTGGAAAACATGTGCTCCTGGCGGCGATGCAGTATGGCGCGTGTGTGTCGCACGTCAATGGTGCCTGCTGTGCCCTCCGCTCTCTCCCTCTGCAGTACCCAAGCGGGTCGTTCTCGCCATACGGGGACGAGCTGCTACCCGTGTTGGCATGGTTGGCGCGTAACGACCGCCTGGCCGGCCACGGCCAGGACTTTGCAGAGGTGCGCACGGGCCACCGTTTGAGAGCTACGCATGCCGCCCCAAGACAAGCAGTCAGCAATATGACAATATGTCCACCGGGTAGCAACCTACCTCGTTGCGCATCAGTGCATCGACTGACATCCTCAGCCCACAACTCTGGTCCTATTTAGCATGGCTTCTGCCATGCTATCACGTGCCTTGAAATGGCCAGGCGCTTGGATGAGCCCGTGTCTGGTCTGGGTATGCGCATCGCTTGACCCGGCACAAGTGAAGGGTGTGTTGTACACAATGCTTGTACCGCTGCAGTACCTGGCCAAGTACTACCAGGCGTACCGCGGGCGCCTAAACAAGAGCGCCAAGAACATGATGGCGGCGGTACTGCACGACTCCAAGCCCTGGCCCGCCTGCGGCGACCCCACAGACACGCAGGCCAACGCCTTTGTCAAGGTAAGGTAACCAGCCAGCAGCATCCACTCGTCGCACACCTCACATGCGCCAAGTGACCGTACTACTAGGTGGACCGCCCGCCGCTCGTACGAGCCGTTCAGGCAACATGTGTGATGCCCTGCTGGCTCCGTGTTCGGAGCCTTACGTGGTCTTTAAGTCCATGTATGCCTTGCACACATGAGGTCACTCATAATCCATTGCGCATTTGCCACTGCATTCGAGCGCTTCATCCAACCCCTGCATTCAGCCCCTGTGTTCGACCCCTGCATTTGACATGGCTCTACTTAATCATCGTCATGCGCTCATGCACTCATGCTCTTGCTCGTTGTCTGTTGCGCATGGGGTGGCCCTGCAGATCCCGCCGATCGTGGCGCGCTACGCGGGCCTGCCTGAGCTGGCGGAGGCCGTCAGCGTGGCAGTGCGCGCGCAGCAGAACAACGACGCGGCGGTGGCTTACGCGCTGGCAGCAGCCCGCATCCTGGAGCGCGTCGTGCTGGTGGGTCCAGACTCCAAACTCAAATAAACCCCTGGCCTGCCCTGTGGCGTGCTCTTGTCTTAGCTGACTGGGGCCCCAGGATGTATGCCTCTGTGGGACCAGCTAGAGCGGGGCAAGCCTAGCACATGAGCACCGGGCTGCAGACCTGCTCAGGTGGCCGGCTGGTCTGGTTGCTGAATGGCATGCCGGGTGTGTGTGCGTTTGGTTGCGCTTGGTGGTGGGCGGGTGAGGCCATATGCTGATACACAATCTGGCTAGTGCACATCACGGCTCTGCTGTAGACCTGTAGTCCATTCCCTCACGGTGTGTCTGGTGACCGGTGAGAACCGTGTGCGTGTGTGTGCGTGCAATGTTTGTGCGCATCCCCCCTGCAGGGGTCCACGCTGGCCCAGGCAGTGGCCTGGTCGCTCACACCTGCTAGCGGCATCGACCCGCTGGCCAGCAGGGCCATCGCATCAGCGCTGCAGTACAAGGACCGACCGCTCAGAGGTCAGTCTAGGGGTGGGTTGGGAGACAATTGGAGCCGCGGAGAGGAGGGCCTGGAGGAGCAGGGTGCATCCATGCGTTCATGCTGCAACATGCACAAGGGTCATAACACAGCGTGGCTTCCGACCCACATGCCTGTGCTCATGTACTCTGGCTTGGTTCCCTGGATTGGGCAAGCACCGCCGGTCATGAGGTCATAATGTGCACCGGGCGCGGTGAATTTGGTACAGTGATGGCGCTTGATCAACACATGCTCTAAAAGCTGGTTCACGCCAGTGTTATATCGCATCTGACATGTGGCATGCAGAGCTGGTGCACAAGCGTTTCGGAGCATCCTGCGCCAACCCCGCCGCCTTCCAAGTGGCCCTCGCCGCCGCCATCGGCCCGGCCGCCGCCTCGCCCCAGACAGATCCCCGCAGTGTCGCTGCGGGCGGCGCGAGCGCCGTCAGCGGGTTTGTGTCCGCGGTGCGCGCCAACGCGCGCCAGGGCGGCGACAACGCCAGCCGCGCGGTGCTGCTGGGGGCGCTGCTGGCAGCAGCTGTGAGTCGAAGCGTTGGTAGCGGATGCACACTCGGGGGATGCTGTACCTCAGGGTGTGCGTCTCAGTGATTGTGTGCGCGGCATGTTTGACGGCGGCGCCCTCGTTGCTGTTCTGCAGACACTGATGCATCCCCTGCAGATGCAGATTCATTGGTTGCCCAGTTGTTTGTTGTTTGCTTGTTGCCCTTTGGCACCCTATGTGAAGCAGCACCACGCATGCACCGGTGGGCACGCTGTGTTCCGATGTGATCCCCGTGGGGCCCTGTGGTGCCGCATGCAGTGTGCATATGCATGCTCGTGAAAGACTGCACCTGACGTCTGCATGCGGTGTGTGACTTTGGCTTGGGCCTTTCCTGCTTGCCGTGTGCGCAGGAGGGGTGGCAGGCTGTGCCGGAGGACTGGCGGGAGCGCACCACAGGACTGCGCGAAGCGGCGACATTCGTCGACCAACTGCTGGAGTGGAGGCAGAAGCAGTAGGCCGCTCTGAGCATCCTTCATCCTCCCAGACATTCTTAGGCATAAGCTATGACACCCAGTATGGAATCCTGATCCCTGCATACCAGAGGCTCGTATGTAGTTTTCTTGAGCCATGCCTGGGCGTTGACCTCAGCGGACATCAACGGACAAGGGCCAAGGCTCACCAGCAGGGCAGTTCTTAATGCGGTTGTGACACAACCCGACACAACTCAAGCGAACACGATGGTGTAGCTGAATAGCATTTCTAATTCGGGCGTGATTGACCCCACACATTCAGTGTACGTTGCGATGCACAGCTTTTGATCCCTGGGAGCCCTGACAGTAGAGGAACCACCAAGTTGGCAAAACAAATAGGTCTTATCGACTTATTGTGCCTACCAGTTCCGCCAGTGCTATGGAACCTGCATTCACAGGGCAGGCGCCTACATACGTGCCCCTCTCAACGTATCGCTTCGGTTCCTGTGCACTGCTACCACTGCACCTGGCTCTGCGCATGCAGAGGTATTGCGCCAGTCAGTGTTATAGCTGCAGCCGGGGGCAGTGTATGTGATGGAACGTAGAGCAGCTTACATACTTCAACAGGGTGGCTGGACATGCTAGCCCTCTGTGTATACCAGCATACCGCCCACGCAAGCACCGCCGTCTGACCCTGGCAGTGAGGGGATGCTGCCCGTGGTGGGCGCCAGTGCCGGTATTGCACAACACAATTGAGTAGTTATGGTGTGATGATGCATGCTAGTATGCTACTCAGCCGCACAATGCGGCTGAGCTCTGCAGTCTGGCTGGTAGCAGTGGTGATGGTCGTTGTGGTTTTGTCGTGACATCAGGATCCTCATGGCGTTATTCACTTATTCAGGTGCATGCAACCTGTGTGTGCGTGCGTGTGCATGTGCTGATTATGGCTGCAAGGGTGCGGTATATCGTGCCAGGTTACGCGTACTTGGCTCCCGGGCTCCTCTGTTAGGAATGCTGACAGCGACGATTACTTAGTCCGCTGCTGCTAGCAAGCCCGCCATGCTGCCTGCCTGTAACTCTGAGTAAGTGAAGACATCATGCCGAAGATGAAATATACGTTCACAGATGTGGGCATGCTTACGCACGTTCTGGCGTAGGTGTTGGCAGGTGCACGCATTCTATCGTAGTTGCTTCTGGACTGCCCTCTCCGGTGCTGAATGTTACTCTTACCTGGCTGGCTTGACATCCCGCTGGACTCGGGTCCCCTGCCTTGAATTGTATCACCTACGCATTCTACGGTAACTGCACTAGCTACAAGTCGCCGCTGCCTGTGATTGTACCATGTGTGGCTAGCCCGGAGTAGCCGCCCTCCGCGTAGAGAGCCATGCCAGCGGTGCAGGGCAGGCGTGGCCCGTGCGTGTCCAATTGTCCATGAGCACGGCAGCACCCAACCTGGCTCCAACCGGCGTTCCTGGTCCTCTCAACTGTGCCAGGTTGTCGTACCGCCGTCACATGTTGGTGAGCTGTCACAAGGACATGTTCGAGTGAATTGGGCAGCAGCCTGGCGGGTTGGACCGCAGCGCTCGCACCTTGACCATGCACATCGCATGCCGCATCACATGGTGGACAACGAAAGCAAAGACCCCAGTGCTCAAGGCATGTGCATGCCGCTCATACATCAGCGGCTGGGGAGCGTGCTGGGCCCCTGGCTGGCATTGCTCACATGCTGTGGTTGCCAGTGTCGCAAGATGTCGTGGCCACCACATGCGTGTGCAGTTCTTGGCTTTGGTTATCAGTGCCACCGATCCAGCCTTGATATGCGTGTGCGCACAGTGAGAGCAAGGAATGCCGCTGGTGTCTTCAAATACATAGCGCATCTGCCTATCTAGGTTCACCAGCAGCACAGGCGTAAGACACCAATATGGGGAGCGAGGGGGAGGACGATCAGTGCCTTGCGTGTGCCCACACAACTGACAGGACACCAACTGGTTGGTCAGTTGGTCACATGCTAGATTGTAGACCCAGTGTGTCCCAGTTACAGAGGTCACACAACAGGTGGCCCTACAACTACGTCTATGCAAGCGATGCCTATGCCTATGACTCATGCAATGCAGCCATGCAGGTACGGTATATGCAGACATAATTGACCGCCTAGCAAGGCGCGGGCACTGCGCCAGCCGCGCATCTCAGAAGGAAACGAACAGCAGCCTGGAGGTGCATGTATGATTAGGTTGATGCTGTTGCATGCGCAGGCGGATGCCGGATGCTGCGTGTTGAAAGGATTACACAGGAAAAACACCGGTGAGCGTTTGCATAGTCAAGATGCGAAGAGGTATTACTGATTGTGTGCCCGGATACGACAAGTGAACGGGAAAAGGTAGGTCGCGGCGTGCCCGTTGCCCAGCAACAACGCATGGCCGTAGCCAGTGTGCACTTCAGCGTTCAGCCTGCTGGTGTGCATGGATTGCTGCCTTGTTTTCAAGTGCATCCACACATCTGCTGCACCATATGCATTGCCAGGGAGACCTGCATGGTCTATGGGCTGTTGAGGCCCTCATGCGACAGCACTATCTGGCAAGTACGCAGCGTGCGGAGCGAGTGCAGCGGTTGGGAAAGGTAGCGTCGCATCACGATGCATCACGCATGAACACACATACACAGCACAACACTTGGCACAAGCCTGCAGTCAAGCAACGTAACCCTCCTGCTCACACTCACACTCATGTTGGTCACGTTCGGTCAATCACGTTCAAGGGTGGGTATGGCACAGCCAGGGTGCGTGGTTGAGGTTGGCGATACGGCGCAACGAGTGCAGCCACTCGGAAAGAGAGTGCGCATCGCATACAGGCACCAAACCATGCACAGCGCGCCATCAAGGTCGGCTCGATTTGCCTTGGCCCCCGACCGTCCGCCCTTTGCGTTGAGCCGCTTGATCCACCCCCCACAAGCCAATGTCAGGTGGGCTGTGCAGCATCACGTAATGGGAGGGCGTGTGTGAAGGGCTATGATGGTGGCCGTGGTGGCGTGCTTATCTTGAGGCGGAGGCGGCAGCGGCCTTCTCCTTAGCGAGCGCAGGGGCGGCGCTGATGATGGCGCCAGCGCACAAGCGGCCTGCACGTGAGCGCAAAGTGGGCACCACACCATGTAGCTGATGGAATGGACGACAGGCCACCCTGTTAAGCCGAACCAGCACTGCATCACGTACATGCAGCGTACATGGGACATTATGGAGTCTCCCATGATTGTCCGCAACATGCTCAGCACTACTAGACAGACCAGTGGATGCTGTGAATGCACAGCACTGCAAACAGACTAGCTGCGTGTGCCAAATGCCTCGTTGATGCCCTGCCAGCCCTTCATACGATCCGATTCAATGTGGCAATGCCCCTGCTGAGTCGCTGCCTGCCGTCAGGCCGCACCGCAGCCGGTAGCGTATTGTATCGTATTGTACGGCTTGTACTGCTCACCTGAGAGTGTCGCCCCCTCCATGGAGTCAATGTAGTCCTGCTTGGTGTAGCTGCCCGCAAGGAAGAAGTTGGGCAGCGGTGTCGCCTGCACAACCCAGCACATGCGCAACGCACACGCTCACATGATGCATACGCAATACGCCAATGCACCAGATTGAGGAGTGTAGCATTGGATAGGGTGGCAAGCTGGCACAGGGAAAACGAGAGGAACGCATAGTGCAGCCATGCAGATTGAAAAGTGCATGGCATCGGTGACCTGTTCACCGCGTTTTGTTGCGGACTCGTGTGTTGTTGTGGGCCCAGTCATTCGCAATTCACATTTGCGCGTGTGCAGCACCGTCTGCAGGGGGCAGGGGGGATCAACTTAAACCCCCTGCTGCAATGTCAGTATGTCACGCCTGCTCGTGCGGGGCTCGTCGCTCGTCACCTGGTCAGGGCGGTAGAGGTCCATGCCGGGCGCCTCCTCGTACAGCGACTGCGCAATCTTGACCACGCTGTGCCACTTGAGGTTCAGGCCGCGCGCGCTGGGGAACAGCTGGCGCACCTGCACTCCCGCATGCGCACACACATGCAGAAAGAGATGAAGATACGTGCACTGCAGGTGCTGTTGAAGGGCGTGAACCAGGCAGCTAGGACACGTGTGTCCCGTCAACGATGCCACACTCAACGCCACTCCTGTGCAGCCACTGCGCTGCCTTGATCCATCCACCACCGTTGGCGATGCAGCCCTTTGGTACACATGGCCGGCTTGCGCAGTCCCACCAGCAGGCCTTAGGCAAAGCGCGCGTGCACGTGCACATATGCGGTGTTGGGGCGGCAGCGGGAGCGCTGGAGGCACCACCATCAGGCGCCGCTGGACTATCGCGCACGCCCGCACCTGCTTGTCGGTCTCTGCCGCGATGGCCTCGTTGGTCCAGGGCATGTAGGGGGCGGCGGGCGTGATGACGCACTGCATCAAGCTGCCCTGGCCCTCCCTGCAGAGTGCCGCAGGGTGCACAGGAGCGAGGCATGCAAGCAAGGCCTCTTGGTTGACAGCTTACAACTAGGCCCGAGTAAGGGGGAGTAGGCAACCCCCCCCCGCAACACCACGTGCATTATGGCCATCGTGGGCTTCCCTTGCACACTACTGAGTACTGAGCATTATGCTGCTGGCTGCACGCGAGGTTGCTTGCTGCCATGCAGTACGCAGCGCAGTATGCGTACATGCACTGACCATCTGGCCGCCACTCGCCAGACCCCTAATCAGGCACACACACCTGGGCACACACTGGCGCCCAAGCCCATCGCGGCCCCAGTGCCAAGGTCACTCACTTGAAGTAGTCCACTGGGCTGGTGAGGGCCAGGTCCGCGAAGCAGCTGAAGTAGGTGTCAGCGCTGTACAGCAGGTTGTCGAGGCCCGCCGCCACGCGCAGGTCACGCACCTTGGAGGCCTCCTGTGCACACGCGCGTTGGTAGGCAGAGGTGAGGGCTGGGGTGAGATGTGAGGTGAGGGGTGGGGTGAGGTCAGGTCAGGCACATGTGCATGCGGCTGGGCGGATGGCAGGCGGACGACACGCGGCAAATGGCACACAGGGGGCCCCAGATGAGGCGGGTCGCGGCCGGGAGCAAGACCCGTCTGGCACAACACAACCAGTGCCACTGACAGCACCGCCATAAGCTGCTGCGTTACTGTACTCCCAGGGTCAGATTGGCAAACGCAAGGTATAGAGCGCAGGACGGACACTGTGCACTTGTGCAGGACTGTCGGGGCTTGGGACGATACACAGACTCGGTTGCCGCCCCGCCCCGGACGGTCTCTCTCACCTTCATCTCCGTGACCCAGCCGTCGTAGCGCAGCTGCACGGTGATGACGGGCACGCCCTTCAGGCGGTAGATGTTGTCAAACTGGGGGTACTGGCGCCACTCCTGCACGGCCGGTGGCATGACGTACACCATGCACACCGCGGAAGTTCGTGCCAGGTGCGATCGCATGCATTTGAACACTTGGTGCAAGCATCCCCAACAACCTAACGCAGTGCACCGCAACAACCACGGTGCCGTTCGCCGAGTCTGCTCCTGTAACCTTCATGTCCGCCCCTACTCCTCTCATCTTCACCCCCACACCGGACAACCACCAACGCCGCCTCCAATTAACTGCTCAACCCGGGTCCACCCCAGCCCAGCCTGCAGCCCCGCCCCGCTCGCACCCATCTGCACATCCTTGGACCCTCTCTGCCTGGCTGGCAAACTGCGCGTAAGCAAAACACCCACCATGCAGCTCCACCCGCAGCTCCACCCGCAACACAGCTGCACCACACACGACAAACGACGCGCGCGACACACAATGCACCCACAACGCCGCTGCACCACACCCGCGCCTCACCTTGGGGAGGAATCCCTTGATGCCCGGTACATCCAGCGCCGCTACATACGCATCCGCCTGCACGGGCTTGAGCTTGGGCCCCACCTTGATGCCCGTCACGCGCAGCTTGCCGTCAGCGCCCTTCTCGTAGTTGATCTCCCTGCGCGGTGCAGCGCAGGCAAGTGCGTTGCGTTGCGTACCCATGCACTGATGGTGACGATGGATGCAGGATGAGGATCCGGGCGATGTGCGCTGCCATGCAGGCGAGCAGGCAGACTGCTATAAGTGGTGAGGTGCGGTGGCCATGCACAGTGGCATCGCATGAGCAGCATTTTTGAGCGCGCCCAACCAGGTAAGCTGGAGATATTCGTGGTATATGCGATCTGCTCTGCCACCATACAAGGTGCTGTCAAGGCAGCGCTACTGGCTCCATACCTGTAAAGCGTGCAATCAACCTGCGTGTGCATATGTGGCCTGTCCTGTGTGCCATGCACAAAATTATCTCTCAGCCACGTGGGCATGCAAACCCTGGGCCCCAGCCCATCGGCTGTAGGTTTGGGTGGAGTCTGGAGACAGGTGCCTGAGCGCCGCCGACCCATACTGAGAGGCTCAGCTGCGGGTGTGAGAGCCGATGTTGCCGCTGCTGCCGGCTTACTTGCAGTGGCTGCGCGTGTGGATGCGTCCACCCCGCGCGGTGATGTATTCCGCGATGGGCGCCAGCAGTCGCTCCGCGGGGCTGCCGCTGAGCATGCGCAGCACGCTGGCGTCGGTCTTGGTGGCGAAGAACTGGAAGATGGTGAGCATGCAGCGCGCGGAGATGTCGTTGCAGTCCAGGAAGCCCAGCGCGTACGCTGCAGCAGCGCAACACGACACAACACAGCGATGACACCGCCAAAATCGTGCATGGCGACAGTGGCGCCATGCATGCGCATGTGTACAGGTTGTGGGCCTGGAGGCCCAACCAGGACATCAAGTTCTGCTTGTGCCTTCCTTTCGTCATGGTATGGTATGACAAGAAACGAAAACGGAAACACATCCGCTGCGCCGCTCACCAATGGGGTCCCACATGCGCTTGATGGAGTTCATGGATCCGCCCTGCTTGGTGAACCACTCGGTGAAGCTGATGCCGTCCAGGTTGCGGATGTCCTGCATGCCGCCCTCGGGGTCAATCAGCGCGCTGCGCAGCCGCGCATGCACATCCACACACACACATGCACACGTCACGAGCTGCAGCTGGGGTCAATGATCATTCGCCTGATCTGGATGCTGATTTGGATGCTGGCCTGACCCTGCCGGGTCTGATTAAACCTGGGTGGGCAAGCCGAGCACGCTGGCAGGCTTAGGGCTTGCACAGCTTTCGTCGCCGCTATAGCGACCAGCTGCAGGTGGCCGCCAGTGGTGTGCAAGATGGCGTGCAGCATGCAGGCACGTGCACCGTTTCTGCGCGTGCATGTGTAATGATCGACCTTTTCGGAGCCTTGGCCAAGTGCGACACAGGCACGTGGCGATTGGAGCAAGACTGCTGTGACTGATCAGTCCAGTATGCGAGCGGGAATCAAGCGGAGGCGGTGCCGCTGCTGCTGCTGCTGCTGCTGCGCCGTGTTGCTCCTGCCCACAGGTATGCTCCGGCCGCTGGCGTCACATCTGCCATGAGTATCACAAAGCCTGGTGGCGGTGGTGGTAATGGTCCAGCTGCTGCCCCAGCTGGTGCAGTACAAACTGGCCACGCTATGGATGGCATCGTTGGCAGACGGCGGCTGCCGCAGGCGCCCCACGCACCACATTGACTGCCTGCTGCGTAGGATGGACCAGCCCCTTCGGGGCATGTCAGAGCATGCCAGCGCTGCTCCTCCTGCGGCTGCTTCTGTAAAGCGGCCTGCCCATTCTGCTTGCGCTGCCGTGTTTGCGGTCGATGCTTATGCCGGCATGCTGGCGCAGAGAGGCGCCATCCCGGCCGTCCTCGTGCGAGGCCCTGGCTGCCAGGGCGTGCAGGTTGCATGCCATCGTAGTGCGTTGTTGTGCAGCCATCACGCGGCGCCTGTGCAGTGCACACGCTGGCCGCTCTGTGCAATATGCGGCAGTGCCGAAGCCTCTCCAGGGAGCGAGGCCCAGGGTCAGGCTCTCCGCAGGGCGCACGCATGCGACCACCGAACCGCGCAGCGCACGCGCGGCCACAACGCACATGCATGCAATTTGCACATGCCGACCTGCGCTATCCTGACCCGGCTGAAGTGCATGCAGAGCCTCCGAGCCCTCCCCGTCAGCTGCGGTCCATGCAACATTCATGCGTGCACCTCTCACCGCACAATGGGCGACGTGCCGAGCGCCAGCGCGTTCGCCGCTTTGTCCGCGGTCGTCAGCTGCGGCGTTGTGAAGAACGCCTTGAGGCCTGCAGGGCCGTGAGAGCGCATCAGACAAGGTCAGCACTGGCGCAATCGCGCACCGCTTGCTTCGCGGGCTGCTGCGCGGCAGCTGTTCGGTGCGGCATGCGGTCCGGTGCGTGCCGCTGTTGGCATGGTTGACAGCTGAGCTGTGAACGTGCGACTGGACTCGTCGGCCACCCGCCAGCAGGCAGCAGGCGACAAATCATCAATGCCAGCACCCAGGGCTGCTTGCAGAAAGCACATCACACAGGACCACCCAAACCCGCCATTGCAATACTTGCAAACCTGCCCTGATCTGCGTTGCTGCCTCTACTCAGCTTAGCGCAGCTTGCCTGCGATAACGGCTGGCCATCTGGGAGCCGTCACGAGACCACCTTGCCTCCGGCGTGCTCGCCTGGCGTTCACAAGAGTCTTTACAGGCCACACGTGATCGCGCGGGTGACTCACCGTGCAAGGGCGCCCCGACCTTCATGTCGTTGATGTAGAAGCGGAAATCCAGCTCCCGTACGTCACCGTCGTTGTTGCAAAACGTGTGCGTGTGCTCCTGCGCGTACATGCGCAAGTGCCAGTCAGGCACACGTTCAGGGCCCCATACATGCGTGCGTGCCAGTCAGGCACTCGTGCAGGGCCTTGAGGAGGGGCGCACGCCACGAGTCAAAGGCCTGAGCAGTATGAGCCCCCTGGTCTGAAGGCTGCATGTCTGTATCAGCTGCATAGGGTTGACCGTAAGGGTCGGGGTTGACGTGCATGTGTGCGCAGGCTTGTAGGTTGTCCTTGCCGCATGTGGGCAAGCGCGGTGGTTCTGTTGTTGCCGCACGTGCGTGCTGCCAAGCGGCATGCAGCTGGTGCCAGCGCGGGCTGAGTTGTGTACATACCATGTCCTTTGCACGTCCTTTGGGCAAGTGGCGTGTGCAAAACTCGAGAGCCTGCTGGGGCACGGCACGTGCGTAGCGAGCCGAAAGCCACTCTTGGTGCCTGGCACTGATGGAGACGTTGTACACAACCAACTAACCTTAAGTAAGAGGTTCTCCAACACTCCGCACTTTGCCATGAGACGGAACAGGTTGAAGTAGCAGCCAAAGAAGACGTGCAGGCCCATCTGCAACGCCCGCAACACATGAATGCTACTTAGGTCGTGCTGGCAGCTGTGACGGAAGACGAAGTGCTCAGCAGAAAGGTGGGTCAGGCTCAGAAGGTGTATGCACCTGTGGCATTACGCGTCAAGTGTATGCGCGTGGCGCCTCACCTCAATATCGTTGCCATTCTTGTCCTTGAACGAGGCCACTTTGCCTCCGATCCACTGCCTGCCCTCATAAATATCCACCTCGTACCTGTGGGTTGTGCACACCACCAACAGTCAGCGTGTGTGGCTGCTCTTGTCACCAAGCACCACCCATGGTGAACCATGTGGCCACAGGCAAACGGAAAGGCACGAACCACCAGTGACAACCTGCTGAATTGCAGGCCTGCTCACCCCTGGTCCAGAAGTTCAGCTGCTGTTGACAGGCCAGCCAGTCCGCCACCAATAATGGCCACCTTCAGCTTTGGCGCGCCCTGCATGCCATGCACACAAACGTGCAAGCGCCCATAGCACATCGTAAGCTTGGACCCTACAAGACCAAGAGGCGGATGTGTGTGGCCAGGTGGTTGACGCCACCAAGTTCTTGCTGGACTACTTACTGGGGCCGGGGGCTTGGGCTCTTCTGGGAACAAAGAGCGCAGAGGCACATCTTTCAAGCCCACAGCGTTGACATCGGTGGGCTTAAGCTTGCGAGGCGCGGAGGTGACCGCAGGTGGAGCTGGAGGTGCAGCCACAGCGCTCACGCGAACTGCGTTTGGGGTAGCACACACCAAGAGCGGGAATGCGAGCGGTGAAATCTTTGCCACACACACCAGAATCGCCTTTGACGAGTGGACCTTTGACAGCGCGGCTTCCAAGCCCTACCAAATGCCACCGAAGGAGACTTGAACGCTTACCTGCGTTACGAGCGGTCCGGGTTGGAAGAGCAGGTCGCTCTGAGCCTCCTGGGCGCTGAGCCTGAGCTGCTCTCCGCTGGGCAAGCAACATTCTGGGGACTGACTAGCAACCAGAGCAGGCAATATCCGCAGGTATGGGCTTGTTCCTACTTATCTCAGCCTTGAAGCAATACTGATGTCTGGCTACCTGCTACCTCTTTACAGCCTTGGCCCTGGCTCAGCTCACTGCTGTGATCCAGGCGTCGTACCGCATAATGGTGACGGCCAAATTACAGTCACAGGCTTGCCCTCATCACATCATCACTTCTTAGTACGGTGCACTGACATCTTCCTGTACACCACTTGGGTAGCCTGCATGCCTGCACCCAGGACACAAAGCACCAACGTGCAGCCATCTTGCACCCAGCGCTCACACTCTTACCCAGGTGAGAATGCCAGCCAGGCTCACCCTTGCGAAGCGGCGCATGCACAAAGCTGTCATGCCCACCCGGCATTTCAATTACACACCATGCAGTTAGGCCTTGGAGCTCGGCCTGGCATCGCTGGTATCAGCCCTCCCTGCTGTGCGTTGGATGGTTGCATGCCAACATGTGGGCAGGCTGCTGGTTTGCAGGATACCTGACATGCAGCAGCACCTTCGGCACAACAACCCACAGCTGCCGTGCAATACACGCATGCATGCGCCATGACAACCCCAGAGTAATGTCTTTCGCTCACCCCCTGATCGCAGCACAGTATTAGATTTACCACACCGCATCAACAGTTGTTGGGGCCACACATGCCATCCAGGATACCTTTCAACGAACACTGCACGAGATTTTAGCACTGTGATTCGTTACTGAAGCATCCTGCAGCATGCATTCTGCATGCACTCCTCGAGTCCTGGCGCTCACACATTTCATGAGAATGTCACACGTTGGGCGTGCACGTTGGGTGACTGCGGTGCAATATATTTTGCATGAGATATTGAGATAGGACGTTTCTTCCAGATTGTCATGCCTGCCTTGTTTACCGGAACTTTTGTAAGCTGCAGCCTGCAGGTGCTGGACCTCTCGCCAATCACAGGGAATGCAAGCGGTAGCAATGAGCATGGCGGACTCGATCACCAGGTTCACTACAGCCTGTCGCCAGTGTTGAAGGTGGCCGATCCATCACTGTGCCTGTGTGACCCAGGTTATGGCTCGAACGTTGGTTGCTGTGAGCAACTGTATGTATCCTCGAGCCCGTTGATGAGTTCAGGTCACTGTCACTGTCTTTTGCAACCTAGCCAATCAGGACAAGCACAGGCTAGGGCAATGACGAAGCGGCAGTTGCACACGCCATCGCTATTGTTTCTGTGGACCATCCTTCTGCTTCCTACTACGTTGGCCTTTGGGCTAATCCTGGACTCTCTGCTGCCGCAACGGCGATGCATCGCATACCAACAAGCGAGCAACGACTCTGGCGTTGTGTGCAGTATGAACCCTGCAATGTGGACGCAAACCGCACTTAATTCCACTTCTTTGTACACAAGGTGAGTGCTCGCGGTCCGCAGTGCAGTCCTGTGTGCATGCAGCAGTTGTTCGTAACCCAACACACACCCTGCCTGGTCCTTCTGTCTGCACAGGTTTATGCGTCACTCAGCATACTACCTTACCAAGTGTTGGAGCCATCGGACTCCTGAGGCTTGTGTGCTGGACGGCGGCAACCTGTGTCAGCCTGGCGTCGTTGAAGTGGAAGAGGGACGTATCGACTTCCGATGTTGGGCCTGGCGAGGCACCACCGATTGGAATTTATTGACAGTATATCAGCTGTCAGGGCCTGCATTTTACTGTGAAGGCTCCCTTGCGACCCAGTTCGAGTATTGTCAGGGAATCTTGCAGGTGCGTGGTGGTGGTCAGGGAATCTTGCCGTGTGTGGTAGCTGCACTTCTCACTTACTTGCATTCCACACGACTCGACACTACACATTCTGAATCCCAAGTTCAGGCGCTGTTGTTTTAGTTGCCTGGCGAATGGCTAGTGAGTTGGTCTCGAAGTAGTGTGTTTTCAGGTTACCCACATCATGTTTGTTCTGGACCTGCAGGCCTTGGGCTATGACTGCAGTAACTTGGATGCACGGTTAAGTTTCAACTGTGTGCCACCTCAAGCCAACTCGACTCTCCGCCACCCGTTGTTCAACAACGGCACGCTCAAACCGGCAGACCTGTGTCGAAAAGCTGGATGCGTGCCCAGTGCCAACCTCACTCTAGACAACTCTGGGTCGTGCTTACCATCATCTCTGGCCTCTGCATCGAGCAGTGAACAGAACCAGTTTTTGGAGCAGCTGCAGAACTTCGATGCGCTCGTCGTCGGAAACTGCGCCATGGCCACCTCATTCAAGGCCGTCGTACCAGTTCTGGGTTCAGACTCCAGTGATTACAAGACGTGTTCGACTGGACTGCTGTGGCATTTAGCATTCTACGACGCCAGCTCAGGCAAGTGCGTCTACTTTCCCCAAGCAGCGCCTGCAACGCTGGACGACTTGTCCTGGTCGTATCTGAAGCTTTCATTTGCAGTGTGCGCTGCGCACATAGCAAGTCACCGGGACTGCGAGCGGCCGTACGATGATCTTCTGGGTCCAGGCACGCACAGGCCCATTTTTGTGTTTGAGCCGCAAGTTGTCGAGAGGCTCGCCAGCAACTTCACTGCTGATGTTGAAGCGCTTGTTGGGTTCAACCAGGCGACACAGCAGGCAGCGCTGCTGTCAAGAAGCGTGGGCAGGCGCATTCAAGGCCTTGAGCTAATTGAGCAGCTGTCATGAGCTGCCGAAACCGTTGCATGTCTCATGCAACACACATCTCGAGCTCGTCGTGAATGCGCATGTGCTGACAGGCCACCTGGATACGAAGATAACACATACTAGCTTTGTCAGTGCATCCAGCATGTTATACAGGGAGCTCCCTCCTGCACGACTACCTTAATGCTCGCTTTTATTGGCTGTTTGTGCGTCCCTCGTTGTGCATTGAATGGAAAAGGGACCGAGTAATAATTCATAAGCGCGGCAACAGGAATAGGCGCATGCAGGGCATGAACAGTGTCTCGATAGGGGTGTCCCGGCGAACGCTCGTACTTCCTCCAGGCATGACACACGTTGCGTTGAGCCCGTCAATCGTCACGAGCACCACTCCATATCACTCCCCTCCATGGACGTTTGCCATGGCATGGTCTGCGCCTGTGGGCATTCAGGCATGCAATATCCACGTGGCACCATCCTTGCATGCACCGTATACAGCGCTTTGACCCGTGACCGCAGCCTGCAGCGATGGCATACCCCCAAGGCTCGCGTATTTTGATTCATGCTTTGCAATGTGAGCTGCAGGTTGGCTGCATGGTGAGGCTTTACATCATCTCTCGCAGCAGCGCGTATTGAGCGGGCAACCCCCGAAAGCCACCCACATCATGACTGCTAGCGGTGCCCGACCAAGCGCGAACACGGTTGCGCCTTGCCAAATACCCTGATTTGCGGCACAACGCTCTGCATGGCATGGGGGCAGCGATTGACGCTGTATCGCTGATGCTATCAGCATTTTACAAGCATGCATATACCCAGGCAAGCGTGTTCTGGACTTATCATGCACAATTTCAATGCACGAGCTTGAGTGATGATCGTGTCAATTCCTGCATGCAAAGCACGGGCGTTACGCCATCCCCTGGCTGCGTTGCCCATGGGAGCGTATGCTGCTATGCGGCATTCGGCGGCTGTGTTACCACTTACCAGTGGAGTAGCCAAAATTCTAGCGGAGTCTGCGCTGTCGCAATGTGATATAGGTGCGTGGGACTGTACAGTATATTGAACAGTTAGTGTGGCATAGGCCTCCGTATTGGGGGTGGCCCACGTGCTCTGGAGTGGGGGAGCTAACCTGAGGTTACGCAGATAGCAGGTGGTCAGCTTGGCCTGGACGAATGCATGAGTGGTGTTTCCCTGTTTTCAACTCCCAAACCTGCAGCAAGCCCTGCATTTGCGGTACAGCGGGCCACAGATCATCAGCCTCCCACGAGTCCCACCCCATGCTAGTATGGCAACACTGTGTGGTGCTGGCTGTCTGTATGCCTGCAGGTGGGCGCGCCGGCAGGTGCTGTGGCTTGGAGTTGCAGCAACGACACCAGGCAGCACTTTGTGTTCTACGCCACCTGCTGGGTCAATCATTCGCCACCCCGACTTCGCCAACACACAGCTCAGACCCGCACGCGTGCCTGCCATGAAATTCCGAATGTGTGCCCAGGGCCTCACCTTAGCGCTTGACACCCCAGGCAGACGCCTGCCTCCCTTGCCCAACTTCCTTGGCGACAGCGCATACTGTGCTCCCGCTTGATGCGTTTTACCCATGCGTCGTGGGTAACTGCTCCACACCATGGCTGCAGCCATGGCTGCGATCTGTAATTATTCCCCCTTTCCTGCACTCCCTGCTCCACCATGTTTGCCGCTTGCAAACACTGGCCTGCTGCACCTTCTACGATCCCGTACGCAACGTGCTTGGGCACGCCCGTCGCCACAACTGCTTGCCATGTGCTGTGATGGCAGCTTAGCAACACCACAACGACCAGCACCATGCGCTATGGCAACCTACGCAGCTGCATGCGGCCCCCTGGGCAAGGATTTAGCATCGATCACTTTGCTGTACTGTCACTTTGCTGTACAGAGGTGGCGCATGTTGTGTGGGCCACTGGCCAGTGGTACGGGAGCGCGTGGCAGCCATCTTGCCAGCGCATGTGTCAAATGCACTGGAATGTCATAATGAGGTCCCAAAGCCTGATACAGTGATACGTGACACCTGACAAGCCATGCCCGTCACCGCCAGCCAGGACGCATGCAGCGTGTGGCGTTTGGGGGACCCTAGGGTGTTGGCAGAGCGATAGCTGGCTAATGCCAACGCGACGCAGGTCTCGAATTGCATGTGTCGCAGCTTGTACAACTGCATTCTCAAAGCAGCATGTGCGGCTTGCGTCCGCGCTCATACAGTCGCCTGCGTCAATGTCCAGCCGATTGCCTCATAGTCAGCGCCTCCTAGTCAGCGCCTCCGCGACGTGCGGCGTGCTGCTCTGGCTGATGTCATGGGCGGGCTTCACGCGGGAACCTGGTCAGGACTATCCCCGCATTGTGGAACGGTGCCCCATGCACCAAACGTGTATGCGAAATACCTCGAATAGTGCAGATGCACGGACTGTCTCGCTCGTACAATGAATTTCCACTAACAATTTCGCCTATGCCCGCATGGGCTGGGTGCACGATGGCACTTGACCAGGCATCGGCGCACCGCACAAGACTGCGTGAAGGCTCCGGCCTTTCCATTGCGGTCAACGCACTGACATCGTTGTTAGTGCGCTTCCAATGCTTGCAGTACGGGCGCCAAGCGGGTGCATGCACACGGTAAGTCGGATGGTTGACAGTACCCCACGCGCATGGCAGGCCAACTACACAACGAGGCTGCAGCCTGCAGGCAAGCCGGGCCAAGCACATCTTGGAAGCATGAATGCTGATGAGGTGCATGAGCGAGACCAGCATCTTGTGGCAACCCCCTCGCTGCGACCCAAAAGCCCTGCCTGGCCGTCTGGCGACCATGCCGATGTGTGCACACGAGCATGCGGCCGTCGTAGTAGTTATAGTGTGCTATGGACAGCTGCGTAGCCACACACCCACACTTCACACACTGGTGTAATTTCAGACTGTTCTTTTGACCACATACTTTCCATATTAGACTACTTGTTGGCTGCTCGCTTGCGCTCATCCGGTACAGTAGCCACACCATGGCAGACACGCCGGTCCGCGTTGGTGTGCTTGCACTGCAAGGCTCGTTCCGTGAGCACATGCTGCTCCTCAGCAAGATACCTGGCGTCGCAGCGGTTGAGGTGCGAACGAAGGAGGAGCTTGAAAGCGTGGCGGGGCTCATCATCCCTGGCGGCGAGAGCACAACGATGGCGCACATCGCTGAGCGCTGGGGACTCATTCCGGAGCTGCAGACCTTCCACAAAGCCGGGAAGCCCATCTGGGGCACGTGTGCAGGCATGATTTTCCTGGCGGAGCGGGCACAAGGTGACTACGTCCTCTCCAGTGATGATGAGCGTCACAGTGACCACCATCTTTGATTTGCTTCTTGCCACTGGATGCTGGTACACTAGTGGTGGACTTCGGGATACCTTGCAGCACCACATATCACGGAAGTGGTGTTTTTAATCACTGGTTTGGATGGCAGGCAGCATCCATCCGTGGTTTCTGCAGGCCTGCGGCCGGTGACGGTGCGTGACGGCTTTAACGGATTGTTGTGTGGTAATGTGGGTCTCCAGGGCAGAAGGAGGGAGGGCAGGTGTTGATTGGCGGGCTGGACATAACGGTATCCAGGAATTTCTTTGGCGCCCAGGTGAGGTGTCACAAAGTTTGACCTGAGATTGGGGTTGTGTGGCTTTGCCTGCTGTAGGACTGCCCTGTGGTCTCTTCCAGCGCCATTCCTCGAAACACGGCCAAGCAAAACTTGTGTATTTTACGCGTATGCGCTGCTTGATATGCAGATAAACAGCTTTGAGACACAGCTGGAAGCCCCGGAGTGTGTCAAGCAGTTTGGCGGGTGAGCGAACTCAATCCGGACTCCATCATGTTGCTCAATTGGCTTGCACCTCACATCCCTGCACCCCTGGCTAGCTTGGACCCCCTGGCTAGCTTGGACATTGGCAAGATGGCCTAACCTGCTGTAACATACCATCATATCGTTGTGATGCAGGCCAGAGGATTTCAGGGCGGTCTTTATTCGCGCACCTGCGGTTATGGAGAGCGGACCCAACGTTGAGGTTCTTGCAGAGTACCGCCTAACACCGGAGGAGGCTTCATCCAGCGGGCGAGACAAGGTGGCGGTGGCAGTGCGTAGCGGCGTGCTTATGGCGACCGCTTTCCACCCGGAGCTGACGTCAGACCTCCGATGGTGAGCCCAGGAACCGCCTGCACGCGCGTGCACACTCACGTCTGGGTTGTGCATGCATCAGCACCTTGAGCTGTGCCCGTCTGCGTTGGAGATGTGAGAGTGCAAAGCCACACGCCCGGTGGACATCGAGGGCGTCACTGTCGCGTGCGTGCCACACGCGCATTGTGCATGCGTGTCAAGCTGAGCATGCAGATGTGCTCGCACACACTACTGGGCAATGCAAGCTGGACCCGCTCACACCCACACACCCCGGCATCCACGCTCCCCTGGGGGATCGGTCGTATGGAGTGTTTCGCATGCGGTGCTGTAGTACGCAATGTACTGGCGCACAGCACACCTGCAGGATGCTTCTGCAGGTAACCGTGCCCTGGTGGCGACTTGCTAAGCGCCAAAGTGTTGCTGTCGTTGTGTTGTCCCTCGCACTTGGTCTGCTGGAAGAGGCCAATGGCCGTCGTTATAAGGTGTTTGGAGGAGCCAATCACGCACGGGGCAGGGTCGCGGTCGGGGCGCTGACAAATGCATAGGTTCATGCAGTCGCCATCACCAGGTGTGTACCGTAGATGACTCAGTGGCTTGCGCTGTGCCAACGCGCTGTGCTGCTGCAGGCACCAGACGTTTGTGGAGTCTGTGCGGAAGCACGCGCAGCAGCCTGCAGGCGAGGCGCCTGCGCTGTACGCCAACCTGGGGCGCGTGCCCAACCGCCCGCTGGACATGCCGGTGTATGGCAAGGAGTTCATGAAGGCAGAGACGCTGTAACAGACGCATGCAACCTTTTATAGCACAGCGTGCAGTACATCGTGCAGTACAGCACAACGTACAGTACTGCACAGTACAGCGCAGTACAGCACAACGTACAGTACTGCACAACGTACAGTACTGCACGACGTTCAGTACTGCACAGTACAGCGCAGTACAGCGCACAAACACACTGTGCTGTTTGTGCAGTGCACTCTTAAGGAACAGCAGGTGCTGATGGCTACCAAAGCGGAAGCAGCATAGCGGTTTCGCGATGCTTCGGCAGCTGTCTGGAATGCGTGGTTCCCGCCTTTGCGCATATGAGCTGGAGGAGTGTTGGGAGGTCTGGAGTATGTTAGGGGGTACAATAATGCCGCGACCGAGCGCCAGTTGCTGACTGACGTGTGTGCGCAGCGCTCTTGGACCACAGACAGTGAGCCCCCTTCGCTGCATGCGCTCAGCGATCCTACACGCTAAATACCACGCGCTACAAAGGACAACCTATGCGCTTGCCCTCGCACGACAATGGTGCCTGCGCACAACACTTCCTGCCTGTTCAAGCAGAGGCCCACGCAGTGGCAGCTGCAGGTTTGCACATCTTGCCGTGGGTCCTGATCACTCTGGAGCGTTTGAGCGCTAACGGTTTGCAGACGTGGGCATTGTCGTTGCTCCGCCATGCAAGCACTATTGGCGATCCTCTTGAGTGCAGCCGAGTGCATGTGTTGGATCATGCTGAACCATCCTTCCATGTTGCATAGAGTGGCACTGCTTCCACCCATGTTACAGCCACTGGCCCACACGTCAAAGAACCATCCACTCACATCACTCCCTTCGTGCCGTGATTGACCTGTGGGTATGGGTACAGGTATGGATTGTGTGTCGCTTGTTGCGTTTTTCATATTTCAGTGTGCACTCCCGCTCCTGCTCCTGGGTTAATCATTCAAAATGCCGAAATACTTGGAATACCAATGTACTTTCTGCCGTGCACTTTCTGCCGTGTAAGCTTGCCCGTATGTGCGATTGCCCAGGAACGAAGTATTCACTATGGCAAGGCGTTGCTTGCATGTATGCATGTGCTGCATGGGTGCGTCTGTGCCTGTGCAATGATCGTCAGGGCGGTGCATTGATCGTGGTGCAGCCTTGTCAGCTCAGCAGCATGCCTCAACAGATAACCACTGGAGTGGCACGTTGTCCATGCTCATGGTTCGTAGCGCCATATGACCATATCCCTCCTGGCAACCCGCAACTGGCAGCGCAAGCCTGTCCAGCTGCGCAACTCTGAAATGTGGCGCTGCACGCATAGCGCGGATCATAGGAGTCAACCAACCGTCATGCTGTTACAGTCGGGTTCGTGCTGCGCAATGGCAGACTGGTTGCGTCTTGCGCGCAATGCACAAAAGCACTCACACAGCAATCGCGTTGCCCTGCCGTGCTGCTACTGTGCCAGTGAGCTACTTCACTAGGAAGCACGAGGTAGGAGGTACTAGGACGTAGCTCACTGCCTCCCCATCTTATTCCGATGGTACGCTATCTGTCAGTGACACACTGAACTGAGCCACTTTGGTTCAAAGGTTGCTATCCTAGTAGCAAAGCTTAGCCAATGAGGATTGTCAGGCTGTGAACGAGCAGCACTTGCATCGATCAACAATGGCCTGAGGAACCATACGCAGATCACCGCACTGCAAGTAACGCGGATATGCCGTCATGAAGCTTTGAAGGGGAGAATCACTGAGTGCGAAGGCATGAACACAATGCATTGCATGAAAGCGGGCAATGCCAGTCTTGGTACGGTGCTGGTTTCGTCACACAAACAAGGCCAGGAGGTCACCACACAGGTGTGTGCACTAGCAGTGGGATGGGGGGGGCAGAAATGGAGGCGAAGCGGAGGTGTGGGTCATGTGCGGAGGTTGCAAAGGGTGCATCAGTGTGAGCACCATGACCGGAGGCGTGTGCTGCATAGGAGTCGGTGGCTTTCGCCCCAGGGACGGGAAGGGGGAGGCTGGCGCTCCTTCACGGGCCGGCCATCACAAGCGCGCACTGGCAGCCTGGCGGTCTGTGCAGGTGCCGGCGAGAGGAGCAGCCATGCAGCCCTGCATGCTCGCAAGGGAGCATGCGCATGTAGGTGCGAGGTCGTGACCTCAACAGGAAGAGGCAGCGGGAAACGAATCCGTGCATCCAGCTGCCACGCTCGAAGAAAATGCGCAGGACCTCTCTGGCAACAACATTCGAGGCAGTTGCAGATCACATCAAATGGATGGTGGCTTTGAGTGAACACGTGAGCGAGCACTGGTGCGCAAGATCACGCATGCGTGATCGCATGGGTCATGCAGAATGCCTACGTGCACGCCCATCGGACGATGGCTTGAAAAACCTGTTATCACGGTTACGTAACAGCGAAGATGCACAATGAACGGGCAGCTGCGAGTGAACGCAGGGCTGATTTTCATGTGTTGCCAGCGCAGGCGCTAGCGCGCCGCGAGGTCGTGCGCGGTGTGCAGGGGGTGGTCCAGGAGCGCGTTTGGCGGCATGCTTGCTACGACCCGCATCTCGGACCGTTATTGTTGCCAGCGTCGGTGCGCACGTGCCATGCCTCATAGTACGAAGTGCGGGGCCAATTGTAGCGCTCGTGATACCTCAGCGATGTGTAACCGCTCGTGTTCTACACCAGAAGGACTCTGACTGACCTATGTAGATTCCGTTGCACACAAAGCTCGCTTCCGGCCTGCCAACACAACGCAGGCGATCAACCGAGCCCAAGCCCGCGTCGGATTTGCAGTAGCGCCCTGACCATCCGCCGCTTGGTGGTTCCCTTGCCGCCTTCCTTCCCGCGCTTTTTGCTGCTCTTGTCGGCGCTGCCTCCACTTCCACCGCTGCTTCCGCTGCTGGCCTTACCGCTGGCCTTACCGCTGGCCTTGGCCTTACCGTCGCGCTCGCTGCCTTGCCGTGTGGCATCATCGTCATCGCTACTGGGCCGCTGCGCGGCGGCCGCGCGCCTGCTGGCCAGGCTGGGCGCGTGCGCCCTCGCGGCCTGCTCCTCCTGCTGCTGCTCCTCCTTGCTGGGCGGCCGGCAGTTGAAGCGCGTCGTGTTGAGGCGGTTCTTGTTGGCCTCCAGGTGCTCCACGATGCGGCGGCTGTCGATGGCCCACCCGATCTTGGATTTGACGTAGTGCTTCAGGCGGCGTTTGGCGCTGGCAAGCAGCCCTGGGAATGACCAAAACATCAACACGGGGATCACAGTGATACAGGTGCGATGGGTGGATTGCACGGCGGTACCGGAAGGCAAAGCGCAGCGTGTTATCGAACGAGGCCTGACGCGCTTGGCAGCACCAGGGAGGGCGGGGTTGGCGCAGCGCAACCATGCAAGCACACACGCCCCGTGCATCATGCATGGTCCAGCTCCAATGAAGGTCGCTAAATGTAACCGGTGCACTGGTGCGTGCATATCCTGTACGGCTCATGCTGAGACGTACGGCCGACAGGCGCAAGCAACGCACCGTGGTGCCACTTGAAGTGCGCAATGCTGAGATTGTAAGGCGCCATCTCAAAGGTCCACTGCTCCTCCTTACACACGTCAGGCCTGCAGGCAGGCAGGCAGGAACATGTGCAAGCAGCGGGGTCAGCAGGGTCAGCAGGGTCAGTGTGTCCTGTCCTGTTGCCGCCTGCTTCGAAAGCTGCCTGCGAGCCTGTAACCGTTCCCGTCTAGCAAACAACGCATTGGGAGTCACCACGCCACTTTGTGGGTACCACGCATGCCAGCCTGCCGCAAGTGAATCCCGCTGGTGGGTGTTGGGTGTTGCACCATCCAGGATCTACTTAGGCAACCTACACGCCTTGCAGCGAGGCCTGGCGCAAGCTGTGTGTGATACAGGCAGCTCGTAAGGGGTGAAAGGAGTCCGCACCCCCCCCCCCCCCCCCGC